>CM032228.1:80570000-81170000 GCA_019009955.1 Riptortus pedestris | reverse complement strand
GAAACCTCGAGGGGCTATACACCTTTCAACCTAACAATAGGTAATTACGACAAAACGATTAGTTCGAGGATAAAGGTTTTTGTATATAATAGAAGATTTATTTGTACTACCAGTAGTGAAGTATAATGGAATGTCCTTCACATTCATAAGAGCCGAATGTTGTGTTGGATCGGTGAGTGTTTGCCTACTCCTAAGTTGCGTTTCTTGAATTAGAAGCAGACAGCAACCTCATACCTGTCAAGAAAATCAGCTTTGACCTTATCCCAAATCCGCCTGATAAATGGCCTCTGCTGAATATGTAACAAGCAATGAAGCTGTGTTGCTGAATAAGTTGAGGCATCTAAATCTTGCTCAGAAAAAAGTATTCACACACACGACAAATAGATGACGTCTCTGGTTACATAAGGATAACTATTTGCTAGTGACAGTACGTTTTACCTTCAGGTTTGCTTCGTGATAAAAATTAAGAACCAAGGTGAGCCTAAAGGCAGCTTGTAAGAGAGTAATTATTTGTTCTTATCTACTGTTTAAATGTTAAGACTTTTGAATTATGTACATAGTTTAACAATGTTAAAAAGAGACAAAAAAAAAATCTGAGATGTTTTAAACTGTCTCAAGGTGAAGCTAAACCTGTTGTATGTAAATCTGAATCTGAGGAAGAACAATTTGTTCTAACCTCGTGATCACTTTTGTAAAAAATAGTTACTAGAAATTTGCAAAGCGATCATAACAATACGAAGGCAAAGATATATTTAAAAAATATTTTCTGTTTTAAAAAATTATTCACTGTCTGCATATTAACACTTCTAATGACTTATATGTAACAGAATGTCATATACACCCATATAACATATTTTGGTCATCATTAGTCAACGAATAACACAATTCGTCAATATAAATTCACCATTTTTCGCCCATGCTAATGAAAAATATTACTGGATGGACGGTTAATAATATGATGGTTAGTTCTTTGAGATTTCCATTTCTTACTGACGTGATTTTCCACCAAATGCAAAATGTATAACGATCCTATCGAGAAGATGATGTTAACTAAATCTGCTGTGATATATATATATATATATCAAAGCAATTTAGTTTTCATCATCATATATATATATATATATATATATATATATATATCTATATCTATATATATATATATAGTAAGATAGACTGATTGATGGATATATATATTTAGTCTTAACACTATAATTCATTTTATCCGAAATAACTATTCTGCAATTCAACGCTCTTAATCATATGTGCCCTCCCACAAATGTGTCCTCCAATAATTTACGTCATGGACATTATTTGATTTTTTTCTGCTCATCTCATTTTCTCTTCAACTCTTCTAACTTTTATTCCCCTCTCACATCTTTTCACACAGTGATTAAATGTTGAGTCTGGTATAACACACATGATGTCTTCTGTTTGTCATGTCTATGGGAAATATGCTTAAGTTTCGCAGACTTTACCTAATGGAAATTTCAGTTCCTTTTTGTCGGAATACTTTCTGTTGTTTTCTGAGCTTCTCCACAAAAGTGTTAAACTATTTTTTAACAATTGATTTACTTGTTTTAATAAGTAATACTACACTTTACTTTAAGTCATAAGAAATGCATTACATCTCTTTGTAGATCCTGCGAAGGATAGAGGCGTAGCTGCTTCATTAAGTGGTTTATATCTTTAGCACTATGATATATGGAATACATGTTTTGTAATGATTTCTTGGTTTAGTTATACCTCATGCTTAATTGGTTAGTTCATTAAGCAAGAATTTCTTGAAAAAAATAAAATGCAGAATGACGCTGTTAAAAATGAAACCAACATTAAAATTATTTGCAAACATTAAGTTAGGAGCCAAAGTAGAAGCACTTAATGTCATACAACACCTTAATCTCTAAACATGAATTATTGATGTCTTACCCAAGACTCTATAATTGTTTTAAAAGTCTGGCAATGTGGAGCTTCTTCTATTAGTAGACAATACCAGAAATAAGAGCAGAAATATTTTTTTTTTCATTTTGTGCTTAAATCAATAATATCTGGAACACATCACTTAAGCAGCCACCTTGAATGCATTGGAGATTAATTCTAGAAATATAAATATGGAATTGACTTATATTAATTACCATATTAGACCTGAATAATATGTTTTGTCCTTCTTAATGTTAGCCATTAACTATCTCAAAGGCTTTATTTTAGTTTTTATGTTTTATAATTTACTAGAGCGATATAACGCCCCTAGTGGTAAATTATTTTACGAGCGATTGGAATGTAGTTTGATTCATTCCAAGATTACAGCTTTATTCGGATTTTCTTCTATTAAGGAGTTACTGTAGTTCATATTTTTAACTTTCTCATATTATTATAAGCATAATGAGAGGTTCATAAATGGCTAAGAATAAAATCTACTTCTAGCAATGCTAATAAAATAAATAATGCAATAACTATACAAAAATTGTTTAATGCTGTTCAGTCATTCTCTCGCTCATTTTTGTTATTAAAATACACTTAAGACAACGTTCCTTAAATTATGTTCTCCTTTGGGAACAGATCCAACCACCGTAATTTTTATCAGGTTTCGTAGGATGTTTTAAGCCATTTCAATGTCCTCAGAAGATTAAAGTAGAAGGCACAATCCACTATGATATCTCAGAAAAACTGGTGACATACTTAACAAATCATTTGCAAAATATATGTGTTATCCATACAACTATAGTTATATGCCAAGAGTGGTATATGAAATTTGAGAGAAGAACCACGTACTATAGCTATAAACGTTGGTCTTAATACACTTTGTAGACCTAGAGTCACAGGTTAGATTCCCATGTGGGCAATGTATTTAGTGATTATCTAAGTCTCAATAATCCTAAGTTCCATCCTGGCTAAAAAGGTCCTGAGAAAACCTAAAATAACACGTCCAGATAAGCAACAGTAGCACAAAATGGTCTTTAATGGATAAGATAACATAGTAATGTTTAGTAAGTCTGTCACCAACATATACTAGGAATTACGATTTTTTAAAATAAAACATATTTAGCAACAGAATAAATACAAGTCAGGAGATAAACTCCAATATATCAATATTGAATGTCACTACGAAAAATGGATGCCTAACCTTCCTAAGTATAGCATCGCACAGACGAGGTAGCAGGCCTTAGGCTGCTCTTGGATCGATTTGATATTTCACTTAAATTACGAGAGTGTAGCACGTATACGCCGCTTAGCACATACAGCAGACTTATTTGCCTTATTGTGGCATAGTCATTATTCGAATACCTTGATTGTATTGAGCCATCTTAAAAACTATAAAGGGAGTGTGTTCATTGTAATATATCCCAGATATAGGATATACTTTGAAGGTGCAGTATATAAAGTCTACGTCGTCTTGATATAGCAAACGGATTACTATCGAATCGAATTTAATTCTCCTGAAGCACGTGCTACATAGAGCAGGCGGTCTTAGCGACCCTGAATTATAAAGCTGCCCTCCCATTTCTATTGGAATTGGAAGAAAGTGAAAAGCTGGGTGCGCTTTCCACTCATGGAAATGGAGAGAGCTTAAAGAGGCAGAGGGAGCTGCGCACTAGAGCCTGGGGTGGGTGTAGCTAGGTGGGGGTGGACTCCCCCCTCCCCCCAGCTGTGACGGCAGTGGCAGAGCCGGGCTGGGGCTGGCATGGTCTCACCGCCAGTAGTCCGATCGCTCCCGACCTCGTACGACATCTCACACTCACCAACTCATCTCTCTCACCGTCCTTAGCAACATTATCATCAAGACATCGGCAACAGTAAGACCACTCAGCGGACAACATACATCAACTAGCCAGAGTAAGTTCTTCATTCGTCTGTAATAAAAATGTGTTCGTTTTAGTCAAATTTTCACACAACAACACTTCATAAAGTACCAGTTCGTAAGTACTCTTTTTATATTCTACCCCTCTTTGCTTTACCAATATATTGCACTATAAATAATTATACAGACCAAGTGTCTGAACTAAAAGTGTAGGATAAACAATATTTTAATCCAACAGTTATGACAGGCCGTACCCAAAAATATCAAGAATCGAATTACTCCTCACATAAAGTATAATCATTAAAAGATCATTAAATTATTCGAAAGCTCTTGAACGAAGAACATCTATATACAATGGTAAAGTGCTTTATTTCTGCCCTGGTCAATAAATTCATCGGGTCGAAACAAGGTAAATTGAGTCGTAATTCTCTATTGCAATGAGTGAGGTGTTAATTAAAACCACTTAACTCATGAGCAGAAAATTACTTCAATTAATTAATTAGTTTAATTAATATTATTCAATATAATACACAAATAGAGAAGCATTGCCTTATTATAATGCTCATTTTTAAGCTTACTAAATTCCGAAGTAAGCTCTGATCAAAGTATATTCTAGATTTTTAAATTGTCGTCATAATTTAAACATTTTCTATCACATTAAGTATACTCCCCGTACTATTAATTTGAGTTTCTCGAAATAACTTACAATAATGTAAAGTACTACTCTATCAGTCAATCTTTAAGCCTACTTGAGTCTTATTATACAGAAAATTAACAATAGCAAAAAACACCTTGAATAACTCAAAATAATTATTTTCCTTTATTTTATTCATTTTTTTTGTTGAGCAATAATATTACTTTTTGCACTATTTCACGATTTTTAATCATTAAAACTATTGTTACCAGATTTTCCTTTTTTTAATTTAATATGATTATCCAGTCTGCTGTTGATAACATAGAGACAATCTGCTAGGAAACTAAATTATTATCAACTTAAATTGTGTCAAAATATTGCTTTATGTCCAAAGTGATGTCGTTTCCTCCAATTCAAAGCTTTATATTCGTAAATGTATTTAAATACTGTAATTTTGGTGTAGACAAATTATTTTCACTTCTCTATAAGCAACTCGTATTTTCTGCTAAAGATATAAATGTCAACCCATTATCGATCAACTCCACAGCTGATCATTTTAGCTGTCACAAACTCTTTGCTATCAATAATCTTGTACTTTAATACATTGTTTCATTGATCTGTGGTGTTGTTCGCCTTATCAAACTAGGCTAAATTGTTACACTGGCTTTTGGATTCAACTAAAGATAGATGAAAGACATTAATTTTAAAGTTATTCCGTTTTGACAGTATTGTCCTAGCAACATTATGGCTTTTGCATAATTACTTTACGAATTAAATTCAATGTAAAATTTTCAAACTATCAGAGTAAGATTTTTGAAATATCAATTTATTTCTGTTGGAATGTGCTACTTTTGAGTAAAACAATGTTAAAATAAAGATGAGAGGACAAAGAAGAAAATTCAATATGATTTGCGGTGACATTGTTTGGTCCTGTATTAAAGTTCCTGTCATGGACAGCTGACGTAGTTAATGTCTAGCCTTGTGACGTCCTGTCTGGGGCTTTAACTACATCTCTTTAAATACTAACGTCAAGATATTCGCAATATTACGTGGCTTATTTAAAACTGAATATCGTTGACATTGTTGCCTAATTCATTTATAAAATCCCTTTCTGTTTTATCTCGCCATATCTCGTATCATATACTCTTCAGTTTCACTGGACATAAAAATTAATATTTACCTCTCCTTAAATAAACTGAGAAATAAATAAGATATTTAATCAATGTAAGCTTTTTGAATTGTTTTCCTCAGTCCATATGTCGACAACGCTTTTAATCACTTGATGTGAACAGTGGAATTTAGTTCATAATTTCCTCATGAGTGGCTCGAGAAGGGTTCTAAGTAGGGAAAACCCTTCAAAGCAGTTTTATCTTATCAGGCAAGCACAAACATCTGCAATGTTTGAAGGATTCATAATTAAAATTACAACACCATCAAAAATAAAATATATAATTCAATTATGATACATTTTTCCATGAGGTGCAGTTGATTGAAACCATTTGATTAATTTTATCGCTTAATTATATTAATTAAATGATCATGCTTTTTTTTTCAACGGGTACTCGTTTATCCTCCGTTCTCTTTTCAATTAAATATTCAAAGGTTTGGCATCCGAGATTGATCCGTTTATGAATACATCTTCTAAGCAGAAGATGCCTCTTTTATAAACTCTACAGCAATAATTTTCCGATATTCTTGAAAGGATGTGCCGCAACCTTCACTTCAAATCATTAAAAATTCATAAAGTACATTCTAAAGAAAATTCTTACTGGAATATCAAAGTTTCGTTGATCGTTTCCTTGTATATAACTGTAGAGTAAACAATCTTTTAACTCTCAAATGCTTTCTATAATTCAAGACATAACCTGACGTAAATAAATGATATCGTTCCAACATTTGCCCTTCCTAGATATTGATAAACAATAACTACTTGTTTTGGAGGTCCCGACGTGACTTTTCCAAATACAAAAGAGACAGTAGATACGGCTGCTTATACCTGGAGACACGTTTTAAATCATAACGTACTCTGCTCCAGGAATGGAGGCAGAATCTGAAGCTGATGCTGCATAGTTGCGTAGTGGGCGGTTTACATGGGTGTAACCAACATTGGATTAATCCTATGCGACTGTCAATCTACGTTTAACCCATGTTGTGCCCGCCAGCACATTTAGAACATTTTCCCAATCGGGAAACACTGCCTGGACCTTGTTTCCCTCCCACAGCTCAGCGGTCCAGATTCTCCAATACATTATATCAATTTATCTTTAGTATGCTAATTAATTATGTATTAATAGCTTATCAAACGTCTTTTTTGGAAGCAAAGTAGCTCAATTAGAAGGCGACTTTTGTGATAAAGTATATTTAAATCTACAGTATATTGAAATTTAAAAACAAATCCAGATGTTCCTCCTAACGGAATGTGTGAAGATTCATATCATGAATACGATTTACGTTAACTTCAGACTCTTTTAAATATATATATATATATATATATATATATATATATATATATATATATAAACCATTAGCTCAGAATGATTAATTAATTAATTATCTATTTAATATTAAGACGTCATTCAAATAAAATTCTCACAAAGACCTCAGGTGTCACAACCATCACTCTAACATAGACGGAAGTATTGTAGAAACAGTGAGGGTACTCGGAAATAGTTCCTGGACGGTTCTCACGTCTGGGTCAAAGGGTTACTTCCGAAACATGAAGCCGTTGGGGACCCCGCGATGAAACGCTACCTGCGAATGGCAATAATACCGACCAAGAGGAAATTTCGAGAGTTCCCGAATAAAAAATGTCCTTTAACTTATTCTGACACTAATGATAAGCACCAAAACTACCATCAATCCTGTCAGACGTCATTATCTGATAATGTTATAATAGTTTTGTTAACTAATGATTTTCGTCTCATATAATTTTACTCTTTTCCACAATCAGCTTAGCATGATACTGTTTGCATTGGTTCACGTGAACAATACGAGGCTACACGTTTTTTTTTAATATTATTAAGAGGAAAAAATTCCTAGTACTCTGCACTTAGGTGTTATCTATTGATCGTCCATTACAACTGATTACACGGACTCCGTTCTGGTTTTACAGTGATTTTCTACGTCAACTCTTAAATAACATTCTATTATTCTTTTTCCTGTAACTTCTTTCAAATGTAGCGTTACAAGCCGTGGTGTTATGTACGTTTTATTTTTTCTCCTTGCCTTATACCAATTTAAAACTTACAGAGCATTTCAACGCTTTATTTTACCTTTCCAGACTTAACTGTAAATAATTTTTGAATCACGATGGTTTATCTGTGAAATAGACCTAATCACTATACGAATGTACTTAGAAATAGTTTAAGTCCGCCAGATGATGATAATCTATATATTATTTATTATTATTTGATGCCATAAAGTGAACGTTAATTAAAAACATTTGGGGTATAATCATATTATATTTTTATGTTATAGATTGTGCAGTGCAATATATAAACACATAAAATTAAACACCGTTAAATCATATTGGTACTTGTATTAAGTTTCAAAGGTCCTTGAGGTTTGTAAAAATTAAATGAGGCTAGGCACTAATTTTTATAAGAGTAAAATGTTAATTTAAGAAGAATGTTTGGGTCTCACAAATCGCGTAATAAGTTCATCATAGTCTTCTAAAGCACTACTACATTCTGTTCCGAAGTGTGATTATGGCTCAAAAAATAATTCACAATGGCTTGACAAGTGTCATATAAAATTCATTTTAATTTAATAAAGAAATTTGAATTACTCCATGATAATAAAGAAATTTTAGGATTAATTTTCCGTTTGTTGAGTGAAGGAATGTAAAAACATTTATGGGTCGTTATACATAGGACAATAGATAGGAAGATACATTCGCTTTTTGGCGAATACTTGGATCTGTGCATTAAACAGAAATAAAGTACTTTTAGCCAGTGAGAGTGAATATAATATTACATCATAAACGTTAACCGGTAAGAAATGAAATATTCACGTACTCATTTTAGATAATTTAACAGGAAGAAGCTGAATATAAACCAGATTAAAAATCAGTTATTCCTTGCGAAAAAGAGATTTTCCATTGGTGGTAGGCAAGGTGGCGGAGGTTGTGTGAGGATATGGGCTGGATGGTGAGTGGGGGCCGGCTGTTCTTTACATAGGTGCTGGTAGGTGTATTGATTGCTGCGAACCCTCACACACCTGTTTGTCAACCTGACCCTATTCTACTAGACAGCACATATCACCTAGCAGCCACATCCAAGTCCATCTTCATTTACTCCACATGCCTCACTGAATCAAGATTAAATCCACTTGTTGCTAGACGGCTCATATACCCACTAACTGTAATTTACAATTCGTCTGAGCTACAAATTTGCTTTAGTCAGATTCCCGTCCACCTAATTCAGCAGTTATTACTTTTTAACAAAAGATAAATCCCTCCGTTATTTTCTGATATGCAAGACTGTGCTTATTCAGTGTTATTATTATATAATAACGTCCACCATTTTGTTACTATAGTTAATTTAGACGGATTATCTACAGGTTACCACTATTCTCTAGGCAGGGTGGGTATAAGGATTTTGTTTTATTAAATATAAAAATTTACATTAAATAAATGATTTATTTCATTCTTTAGAGTTCCATAACTTCGGTGACTTCGCTTTTCAAGATAATCAAATAAACTTAAAAGTTGAAAAAAGAAAATCCAGAGAGAAGGCCCGTTAAAACAAAACAAAAAGACAAAAAATAAGTTACTACGTAACTAACAAAGATTTGAAACTTAAATTCTAGCTATGTAAAAAATGTAGTCAAGTAAAATTCATATCTTATCTATACGTGCGTACAAACAAAAACAAACAAATAAAACTTCTAACTTTTAAAAATTGTTAAATATCATTTAATATGATACATAGTCTTTAGATGTATTAAAACGTGGTGATATTTCACAGTTGTTAGTAAATTCATGTGGTGTACTCAGGCAATGTCGTTATCTCCATTTTGGTAGTAGATATTTTATTAGCAGATTTTCTCTCAGGGAAATCAGCTATTTAGGTTGTCCTCTTGACGCCATTTTCGAAAAAGTTCCACGTGTATGTATATATATATATATATATATATATATATATATATATATATATATATATATATAGTCTGGTACAAGCTGTCACAATTTTTGTCGTATCGTATTAAACTCAATATATAAGGGTTTCAAGTAAAACTAAAGGCCAAGTTCGTACTGCTGAAATTGGACGGTGAGGTTTGGAGGGGAGAAATTCAAAATATCGAAAATTTGAAATATCTCCGTTATTATAAGTCAGATCTGTAAATTGTATTTAACCAATCTTATTGAAAATTAAATTATCTATAAATGTCACCATATACCTATTTTCTCTATCATGACTATTAGTGGAGATATTAGGATTTGATAGTTTTTGACCTTCAGTAAACCCCCCACTCCTACTCATATCATATTAAAAATAAGATTTTATATCACGAAAAACTTTATTCTTAGCCTAAATGACAAATATTGTTTACTAGAGTCCTTTATTATGAGAGAGACGTGCAAACTCATTGTGTGGTGACACCATCAATAAAGAATATTGTGATAACGATATTTAATCGTTTCATGTAACTCTTAATGATTGAAATTGTGTTGGGAAGAAGGGAGGTTTAGAGGGGGAGGGGATTCGAAAAGTCAAAATATCTCCGTTATAATGAGTCGAAACGTAAAATAGTATAGAACCAATCTTGTTAAACTGTTGATTATCAAAAATTATTATCCTACTAATTTTTTAGTGACTCAAATATTAAACGAGTGATTTGTACTTTTAGCCTTAAGAATCCCACGTCATTTCTACTAATCGGCTTTTTACATAGAAATAGAGAATATGAGGTGGGGTGAGATTAAAAATATGTTATTCCAGCACATGAGAAATCTGCTTTGTTTTCGCAGCGTCTGACTGACAGACTTTTCTAATTCCAGGGTGGCAGTTGGTTACAGATAAGCCTCTCTTTTCTATTCATCATATAAGAATGAGAGAGAGAGTAGAATGTCCAATTCTCAGTCCTGCTAGTACATTAATACATGAAATTAATAATTAACTAGTAAGAAGTTTAAGATATCTGTCTTCTACATATACTTACATACACACACACACACACACACACACTATCTATATATATCATAGCACTCGTTATGCAATTTGACATAATAATTCAAGTCAGCTGATTTTATTTTAGTATACTTCTGAAAGTAGTTATTCGTATGAAAAAAGTTATATATATATATATATTTAGCAGGAGAAATTAGACAATAAAGATGTCCAGTAATCGCTATCTATATACATAAATTAAACATTTTTTGATTCCACGTGTATTTCAAATTGACTCGTTGTCGTGTTGGTTCGTTCTCAGGGAATCCCTGTAGTGTGGGAATCAACGAAGGTCGAGGTTGTTTAATACTGAGAATCTTGCAATTCATTCTATTATTATTTATTATTCATTTCTAAAGATTATTTACATACAAATTGTTTGTATGAATTAATTTAATAAATACGAATAAAACATTCTAATGTATATGCAGTAAAATATACGATTTATATATTACTATGATTTATTCTATGTAGACCATCTATGCAAAGCAAATTATTTATTTGACTCAACTGCGAAAAGAATTGTTTTATTTTAACGCAATTAGGGATTCTCAATAGCTTAAGCATATTTACTTAATTTTAAGCATGTTATTAAAAAGCATGCTGTATAATCAGTGATCAATATATTAAGTATATGGCCAATGAAGTGTTAAAGCCACAAGTGGATGTCATGTTTATATATATTTATATACGGGTCTTCACTATTCCTGACTCACCCTTCTCTTCATATCAAGAACGACGAGTAAAAGAAATAGATTTCTATATCGCGAATGGTCTTACTACTTTATAGGTTACCTCACCACCGATGCACTCATTTGTCACATTTAGTAGTAAGTAGAAGTAGATTCCTGACGTTTGGAGGGAGTGACTACAAAACCTTTTGCTATAGCAAATAAAATATTGTATCAAATCTTGTGAAAGCTATTCTTCAAAAGTAACTACACTTGTGTGTCTTTTAATGGTCAAGATAGCATCATTTTTTGAAAATCTCATAGTTAAACACAACCCTGAAACAACATGGAAACAACATTTGAAAACCTGATATTTTCTAAAAGTGTTTAAATAATTAAGATCAATTAAACATACCTACTATAAAGAGATGAAATAAAATTATGTAATCTCACAATAACAACAAGACATATTTTTACTGGCCTGAACATTTTTATAAAAGCATCAATTTATGAGAATAACAAAACAATAATATATATATATATATATATATATATATATATATATATATATATATATATATATATATACTGCTCAAAAATGAATAGGGATATTGATTATTTTTCTTATCCTATTAATTTTAATTAAATCGATCTTAATTAAATTTCATTTTTATGGGGTGAAAAAGACAATAATTTCTAATAAATATTAATGATATTTATAATAAAAAAAAATAAAAAATATGCTAGGCCCCATACATACCACAAAACAGCCAATATCCCTATTCATTTTTGAGCAGTTTATATATATATATATATATATATATATATATATATATATATGTATATACAATATATACAAACACGTGTATGTTTGTGTGTGGGCGTTGTGGTTTGTATGATATATATATATATATATATATATATATATATATATATATATATATATAAACAACCATAACAATATACATGTACGAATAAGAAGAAACTAATAAAGGAAAAATACTTGAGAGCAAAATAATCATTTAGGCTGGAGGTGGCCTACTGGCCATTTCTGTTAGTAACTGCAACAGTCGGTTTACAAGGATCAAACAACCCATCTCGGCAGCTTAATGTCAATTCATATTTCTTGTACAAAGTTCAGTAAATTATTTGGTTTTTATGTATTGCTTAGTTTATCGTACTTAACCCATATTAACTATAAAAGATGTATATAAATGAACATACTTACTTCTTTATTAATTAAAATTATAAATAATGAATACAACTTAGAAAAACAGAATTAACTTTTTATTCTGTGCGGAGTGGAGAGGATTTACTTTCTATTATATTCCATTTATTGTCCTGAATAGGTATTGTTAAAGCTGTCAGTAGAATGAACCAGTCGTGTTATGCATCTATTGCAAAATCCTTGTCCTGGCCTGTGGTTTCCAAATAGATAATTCTTTTGCAGCAATGCAACCAAAGGCAAGGGCATTTCGTGTCCATGGCTAAATATCTAGCAAGGGAGTACCGTGCTCAAGATGACACCGATAAAGAGCTCTAGGAATTCCTATCTTCTGGACTATCGGTTGGAATATGCTGACTTTCTCCAGATAACCGGCTGGGTGACCACTCGGGCCTAGTGCTTCCCGAACCAACATCACTGGTGACAGATAACGGCTATTGTGTCTTATAGATAAGGGACTCCTAATCACCTTTAAGGACGTTGCTCCCTACAAACTAACCGCCTATTCAAAACAGGATGAACTAATGAATCGATAGAAGAATGCCTTCCTGTTCCACTCTGTTAACACGTAATTTTTCCGCATGATACTGTACAGGTAATGTACAATCTTTAAAATTTAAATGTGTCCATAAATAAGCAAAGTGTGGTGGGTTACTACATTAAGCCTTTTTGGCTAACCTCAAAATAGTTACCTCAAATGAATTTCGTAATAAATTATTTTAGGAATTTGGTTCACGCAAATTCCAAATGATCCAGGTATCTATAAGGGTTATTATGTATGTCATAAGGGCATTTTAAATATGGAACAAGGTCCATATCACAATTGGGCGTTGATGCAGGCAGGTTCAATGAAATCCCACAACCTACAAATGGTCATATCGGCACGAGTAGGGAAAAGGTTAGATTTAAATAAAAATGTCACGCAATCAGGCTTTGTAGTTATTTATTACCAAACAGCGACTGGTTTTGGTTTTAACAAAATAATCTAAAGAAAAATGTATTCATCCCTCAGTATGATTTATACACTTTCTAGACTTCTTCGTTGAGCCGAATGTTCCCCTGATTCAGCGGTCTCTTCGTTACTCTTTGAAGTGCAAATCTTAGATAACTCTTCGCCTACCTTCTTCAGGTCGTATATAGTCCCTGTACTACTACCTGATCAGATCGACAGTGGCGGTGATTTTAACCCTGAAAAAATGAGCCAAGAAGTTACAGAAAATTTGCACTCTAAAGTGTGACGAAGAGACTGCTGGAGCAGAAAGCCCGTGTGGAGCAGACGACGATTTATACATTCAATATGACTATGTTTGTTGACCAAATATGAGTGAAGGTCTTCAATTTCAGGTTCATGAGTGTAATGTTAAGATGAAGTATTTAGACTACTGGCATTTCATTGATGTTGTTTACATAGGGATCCTATCTGGGTCTCGTTATTATGAAAAATATCCCTAATGCTAGAGTGAATATACTTTTGGTGTAATTGATGAAGAGATTAAAAATGTTTGAGGTTAGGCTTGTTTTATGGGTAATACCAAAAACTGTAATCTCCTATTTCATTAATTTGAATCTGTCTCAGCTTTTGATTTTATGATATTTATTTTATTTCAGACATTTCGTATTAGATTCGCAAAAAAAAAATAAAAAATGTAAACTAACAGTGAACTGCAATCTATCAGATCCCTAAGTTCCTAATTCACTGTTCTTAAGCACAAAAAAGATTAAGCATCAGAATGTGTCTCTTTATTCTTCAACTCATGACTGCCAAACAAAAGTATATCTTATGAATTTAGAATGAGGCTCAGGTTAGCCATGT
The DNA here is from genome assembly GCA_019009955.1 of Riptortus pedestris. Taxonomy (NCBI): domain Eukaryota; kingdom Metazoa; phylum Arthropoda; class Insecta; order Hemiptera; family Alydidae; genus Riptortus; species Riptortus pedestris. The sequence continues at coordinate 81,155,691 of CM032228.1, read as the reverse complement.
GAGTTAAAGCGTTGACCTTTATCTCACATGGTAAAACTAGAGTGACGAGTTCGATTCTCGCCTGGATAAAGGAAATTATTTAGTGACGAAATTCATTAAATAACATCCTAAATCTCACCCTGGCTAGAAAAGGGTGGTAACCTGTAGATAACCCGTCCCAATTAGCCTTACATCTAACCTATATCTTACCATAACAAAGAGATATAAATATGGCAATCGTTCATTATAATATTCACGCCCTAGCATTCACAAATTGACAGATCACATCCTTACGTTACAATTGGAACTTTCGACATAATTTGAGTTCAATGAAGTACGGCCCTTATTGGTATTTTTCGTAATTACAAGTGCTTCTGTACTTTTTTATTTAAAAAATTCAAACCCCCTCTTACAACCGTGCCATTATCATCTAAGAAAGTCGTGAATAATACATTTCATTTGAGCTTACATTGATATTGGTTGGGCCTGTCAATGATTCTTGTAAAGGTTGTTTAACCTGTAAACTAATTTACATGTTAGCAGATTAAAGTAACATTTTACTTCCAATGCTAGTAACTAAACGATTCTTAAAACTTTTCTATTAAATAAATGTGAGAGTTCATTAGGCTAAAGTATTAGGCAAACATGAGTATGTTTGTTCCCGGACCTCCTCTCTCTTGCTTTATTGTATATTCGACATTTATTAGAACATTAGGACAATTTCCTTACTTTACCACAAAATACAGTAATTGATACTTGTTTATTTTTAAAATGCTCGGGAGGACCATGATAACAATGTACACAAACTTGGGTTTTACTTAGCACCAAATAGTAGTACGACTAAAAAAGTCTATAGTCCACAACTCCAACTTATTTTTATAGACAAGGGGGTATTTTTTCTCACTAAAGATATTTATAAAAATTGTATTTATTAATGTCGTATTTATGCTACAATCATTAATCGATGTAGGATATCAACAGGATTCCACTATATTTAAGCTTAATTGGTAGTAAGCTTTTAATAGTGAGTGAAATAAATTCCTATTGTCCAAGCCGGAATAGAACCTGTGATCCTAAGTTTACAAAGTGTAAACGAGACCATCGGCTTAACTAATATGGCTAACCTGAACGCCATGAAAAATATATAATTTTTGTAGTAAATACAAAACCTTTCAAGAGATTCCTCTCTTAATATTATTTATTCCTTGTAGTATATTTATAGGGGTGCTAAAGCTGGAGCAGAGGCCTCAAAACCCGGAATGTGTTGGATGATTCACCGTGATATTTGACACCTTGGCACTTCTCCATCAGTCCGCGCGCTCTCTCTCTCTCTCTCTTATCATTGTTAGCAAATCAACAAATCTATCAATATCCACCTGTTATTTTTTTTAAGTTGTAGTAAAAATATGTGTGCATGCCGAAACACCTCTTATGTATAAATATATTTTAAACATTGAAGGTGGGGAGGAGGAGATTATAGAACATTTTCAAATAAAATGATATTACAACAATTACCATAACTTTTGTAAATTATTAATGAATGCCACTAGTTCATGATATGAATAGGCATTAAGAAAAATAAAACTCACTTTCTAGGAACATTGTAAACTAAGCATGTTTCACACAGCGGTCGTCAGAAGGATTCTCAAATCACTTTCCATTCCCAGTTTCTCCCTTAACATAAGCCCCATTTAAACAAAGTAAAGCAAACCCAGATTGGAGTACTATTGATTATTTGCAAAAAGATATTTATCTGTACAATTTTGAAAAGGACTCATTTTATAATATGTAAGGAAGCGTGGGTAGATGTACAAAGAAACTATTCAAAAATCGTGTTAATCATTAGAGCAACTTCACTAATTATTAATCCATAGTATCCAATGGCTCCACTGTAAAAATTCAAAAGGACATTCAGAACAACCAATTGCTAGTTATAGCACCTTCAACAATGGCGAGAGGTAAAAATTAAAACATAGAACACCATTTTTTAAAAATGTATAGGAAATTAGAATAAACGTTTATATATTTATATATGTATATTGTTGTGGTAACAATTGTGTATTTCCTTAAGCTCTGCTGAGGCTTCAAATTATTCATAAAATGAGTATTTTCTACATTAAGCAGATACGAAAGTTGCTATAGCCAAAGAGAGTGTTATGAGACTCGTGGGTTTATTAGTTATGAATAACTATTCAATATATTTAAAACTTAAGATTAACGTCGACAGAACATAATACAAATAATATTTGCAAGTGAAAACTAAATAACGTTTTTGATAAACTCTTTATTGATTGCTAATAAATCGTGTTTTTATATAGGAATATTGGAGGTCTGCAGCAATAAATGATTGTTTTCCCGATTGATTTTGAATTAAGGAGATGGGGTTTTAATGAAATATAACCAGAATAAACGTTTGCGAACAAAATGAAAAGTAGGCTGCTGATGCAGCATTTTCCGACGATTACTTTCGTACACGAGTAACCTAATTACGTCCTAACTATTTTTTTATTCATTCAGCACTCCCTCTATAATCTTTGGACGTGAAATTTAAAGCTCTAGTATGAGAAACACCCCGCGGCGTTTAAATAAACCAAATATGACAGCGATATTGAAATCCCTGGTATCTGCCCGAAACAAAGTGAGAGCACTAGAGAGAGAAAAGTTTTTCAACAGTCAGTTGGAATCAAACTTGTCAGAACAAATCTGTGGTATAATAAGAGTTTTGAATGGGTGCTTGTATTGGCACGCCTGGAATCAGCACAAACCAGGAAGGGAGGCTTAATATGGCCACTTTGTACGAGCCAACAATACAACCTACAACTCTTATCTACTGAACATTTCAAATATGACATTTTAGTACAATGACTTTTCGACAACTACCTTAATAGTGAATTCAATGCTGTTACTGTCCTTTGTCAGATGTATTACTTGTCTAATAATTTAATGTTTTCATGGGCGTTATAACCAAGATGTTTATCGTCCATTAACCCATATTCCATCCTTCTTTTCATTTCTAGTTAAAAATTAATACGATTTCGATTGTTCAATGAAATACTATAATCTAAAAACGCAGTACTTTTATAAGAAGGCTAAACGCATAAAACTATATCAAAGGAGCGCGAATCAGAGGGCGAAAACTATATTTATTAAGAACGGTTAAAAGTACAATTAAAATTATGATTGGATATAACCCTCAGAGTTTACTGAAGGTTCACCTCCAGAAGTAGATGAAACACATTTACAGTACATATTAAAAGACACCTTCCAGAAAAAAAGTTCGGTGGCCAAATACAGATTTCGAGTCCTCTTTCTTTCGGGGGGATTAGTCTTAGCATGCCCAAAAATATAACAACTTTAAGCTTACCTTTTTCATTTTTTTGGAACATCAACGCATTATAAAAAAGAAAAAAAAAGGCAAAGTTATAAAAAAATTGGTACATGGGTTTTCTTTATTCACGCACATAGTAATAATATCAAAAACGTCATTCCATTTTTTTTTTATATATATTTCTTAGATTCAGTGATTAGATTCTCATTTTCTTGTTATGTTGCCACTTAAAGTGGGTTACTACTTAGGCTCGAAAATCTTGCTTCGTGAACATTTGTGCTAAAATCCATTAATATTCTTTCCGTCAGTGGCATGATGTCTAAGATTTTAATTATTTATTAACGTTCAATTTTTTGTTACAATTGCTGGAACGGGTTATCTACAGGTTGCCACCTTTTTCTAGCTAGGGTGGGACTAAGGATTTTATCCAATGAGTTCGTCACTAAATAAATTCCTATTACCCAGGCGGGAACCGTACTCACCACTCTTGGTTTACCATATTGAGATTAAGGCTAACGCTTTAACTCACATGGCTACGCTGAGCCCCTGTCTAAGATTATAGAAATGACATTTTAATTTGATATGTTTAATAACAAGAACACAAGCTGATACCGTTGTTCGGACATCAAAGTCAAAAAACACCCATTGTGGGAATTCCACTTTTATTGCATATGAATATTTTGAGTTGAATATTAAGCATTATAAACATGGATACACGTAGAACATATGGAACTCCCATAAAATGACGTATTTGCAGGTGTATATCGGGAATGGGAAGTTTTTGGAATAAACTTGACATATTTGTTCTATAGCTCTTATGGAAGAGATGTCACCCAGGAACTATTGTAGAAACTACCTATGGTTAGTTGTGGATTAATGCAGGCACCCTGATGGGAAGGTGGTGGGCTCATTGTGCAACGGGATTCTCACGGAGCGAGGAAAGCGACCCGATTCAGCCAAATGTCATGCCCAACTGTTTATCTTCAGTTCCTTCTAACCACTTAACACCTAGAGCAAGTACTCTCTTAGATAAGGAAGTATGCCCCAATACACTCCAACTAACACCAGTTATCTGGCTTAAGTGATAGTATATATTTTAATTTTGTGCGGCTAAATGTAACTGAGTTTGCAAACACTTACTACCAAAACTCAACCAAAGAAAAGGCCGATACTATTTTAACTTTTTTTAAAATTATATACGAAAAGCTTTGGAGCTCAAGACAAGAGGGTCTTTGATTGGAATGTACAATTAGGTTTAGCCGTAACCAGAAAACCAAAATGAAAAAAAATCCATCCGGTTGAAATGCAATACAATCATTGCTAAAAACTTAAACAATTCTACAGATGAGCCAATCAAGCAACAGAACCCAGTGTTATATATATAATTAAGTACATTTTCGAATCATATTAGGATGAAACTTTAACCTACACCTATCCAGCTCAAACATTTTATAGAGACATGTTTAACTAAAATATTTTCTTTTCTTAATTAAGTTAATATTGCATTTAAGAGAATATTTTAAAATGACTTCAACTCTAAATTCACATTTGGGAGGCTATCATAGAGGAAAAACAATTTTGTAAACTGAACAGTAAAAAATAATTTGTGGTATGAATTCCTTTAAAACAATTTAGAGATTTTCAACTTCCAAAACTTCTCGAAAGATTTTTCCAAGATTTATTTTGCTGATAATTATTAAAAAGTTCAGTTAAAACTATAAGCAAAAGGTGTCATCTGCTTAAGTATGAAGCTCATAATAATTCCTTCCGTGGTACCTATTTTAAAAGAGCAGTTGCTTTGGTTTAGTTTTTACTGCTTTGATTGCTATTGTATAACTTATACAGGTCTTGATTTGGAAAAAACAATAGTAACACTGGGCAAAAAAAAAAAACAGTAACGTTCCTAGTTTATTAATGATGAACCTCAGTCAATTACTCAGCATTATAAATATTTTATTGGTTTGGAACAATTCAATTGCTTTATACCACATTTTCCTTTTAATATATATCAAGATCCCTATCTTCAGATGTCCTGGAAAGTAATTTAAATGAACGAAAAGTTCTGTGACAATTCTCATGTCGTCATAGTGCCCGATTACATTTATATAATTTTTTTTTCATAGATCCTATAAAATTTTAAGTATATGGCATTTCCAATTTATTTAACAGACTTTGTAAATCTAAAAGGAATATTAAACAATACACAAAAAGATAATTAAGTATATAATTCTAGTAAGATAGAAGTTATCGGTGTATTATATTTATAGAATAATATTATTGAGTATGTACTTTATTGTGGAAATATTTAAAGCGAGCTTTTATTTTTGTTTTTAATAGCTAGATTAAAATAGCACTGAGTCACGAATGTTTCAATGTACAGAGCACCTCGTTAAGAATATCTCAAAAAATAGTGTCGTTAAAAAATGATGAACTTTAAAATTTGGCACAAGATACTGGTCTCTGTTGCCCTAAGTATTTAATTGTCCTTAAGCGTGAGCCAAAGATATCTTGGCATCGTCTAGTTTCACTTCGTTTTCTGAAGGAGACTAAGAGCCACGTTCACAAATTAGTACAGCATATTCTCAACGTTATAATTAAAGGTAGTAACCTATTAATAATCTCTTCTTTAGGAATTTACGAAACATAACAAAGGGAAGAGTGTTTCCTTTGATCCTGTTTTAGCGTTCTTAAAGGTATCTTACTAATGAAGTAAACAGAGCTCTTAAATGGGAAGTTTTACATCCATTCTTCAGTGAATATTGATCTATTATATGTTTCTTACGTTTACATCAAATGTTCCTTGCGTTTAAATAAAATGTAAAGGAATTTCTTGGTATCCTAATCAAGCACCAAGAAGGTTGTCTTTGCTCATAAACAGATGGGTGAAAAGTGTTCCAAATGTTAGAATGTATTAACATTCATAAATTTCCTCTGAGTACACAAGTAATATGTGGTCCTACTCCAGAGATGATGTATAAATGAACTCTTTACGAGATGAACAATCGTAAAACCAAAGTGGTTGTCTATGTTATACTATTAAAAATGAATTTGCATATTTACTATTTTCCCTTCCGTATATACTAATATACATCTAATATAAATATCTAGATATTTCTATGTCAACTAAATTTGTTTTCATGTTCAAATTATCAAATGCACACAAATGTACATTAACATTCTCTATTAGTCAAAACATGAGTGTAAAATAATCAGTCTATAATATTAATTGCAAAATTTGCTTCACATACTTCTAAAAAAGCTCCAAAAATTATATGAGTCGATCAGTGAAGATGTGAAGCAAGTGGTTACTTGTTATCCCTGACTGACATTGCTCCACAATCCCGTTAGCTAGATCAAGGAATTATTTTAATTTGACCTTTCTCAAAATGTCAATCAGCCAACGTCTGATAATACTATGTCCCAGACATTTAAGCTGCGTTTTTTGTTCTTCATTTAATAAATTTTTGACCCCAATTTATTATGTAAGCTTATCTCATAAATAAATATAGTGTTGTGATATTTTAAAGTTACGTCTTTAATACATTTTTCAGGCTTGTAGTTTTTTATGAATTTTTATAGTCCCCTTATAGGAAATCAAATATGCTGTCGTTTCCAATTTTAAAACTTTGTTAATCAGTCCACTTATCCTAACTAATAGATGGCGAAATCAAATGTTTATTTATACTATTAAGGATAAATGTGCTTCTCGAAGGGAGGTGTGACAGTTACCTGGCTTCGTTTTATTCCCATTAAAGTGACGCAGCTCCATTGTAGAACTGCACGTCTTTTAATTTAAGTTCCTGGAGATACTGGCCTCATATATTTGTATACTTAGGCTATTTCATATTAAATAACTTGAAAACTATTTCTTTAATTTGGACTACTACTAGGGATAGCTAAGTATCAACTTTTTTTTAATTTTACCCAGGAAATACCAATTCCTTAGCAGAACTAGTTAGCAGCACAATGTAGAATGTCCAATTACGTACTGTGACAGGTGAGAAGGCCGGAGAACCGTTATATTTCATCTATAAAACTCTATTTATTATAATAGATAAAGATCACATTTTTATTTACTTAAGTTTTCACACAATTTTCTTTTATCAAATTAAATATTCTCCATTTTTTCTTCTACTGTTAAACACTGCAGTCTAATTGTATTAAATATGTGCAAAACGAATTAATGTTGAAAACTTACTTCAAATCTCAAATATTTATTTCTCGTTTTTTTCTCAAATACACTGCCTTATGGACATTGTTTGAAAACAAGCCTTTTCTAAAAGTCAATAATAAAGCAGACCACAGCTACAAAGTATTTGTTTATGCTAGTAAAATAATATTAAAAGGCTTTAGTATTTAGACATACAAAAGTGTTAACTACGGAATGAAACATATAATAATTGTCATCTGTTGTAAGATGGTAATAAAAGTTAGACTTTAGCAATATTACTGTTATCAGTGTCTCAGTTAATAGCACGTGTAATGGCTAAAGCTAGAGGAAAAGAACTCCTCCATTGTCTAGTCAGCACATAAAAACTTCTCAACCTATTGAAATAAGCGACATAAAAGTGCAGGACTTGCTAATGTTCAACCTTAGATGAGATTTTTTATAATGCAGCATTTTTATTAGCATTATTGCGAATCGATTGCATTTAATATTTCCAACAGATACATTAATTTCAAAATTATAACATCAGGAACAGAAGTTAAAAATATCTATGTGCTAAAATGTTTTTTCACTAGCACTTCAAAGAAATAACTACGACATATAGCTAATTTTGAATGATATCTCAAACACCACAAAAAAAGTACATAGTTTTTGTCTCTACATAGACTACTTATATTAATTTGTAATAAACAATTAGTTTAGTTTAAATAAAAGATAAATATTTGAATAAAGAAACCTTGGTGAAATATTAAAACGTACTTTTTCCGTCTAAGACTAAAGAACAATCCCTCTATCTTTTTAAGATGTATGCCCAAATGAATTTATAGAACTCTCACTACCTACTTAACAACTGAAATTATGATATAAAAGCTAAAAATGAGTATATAATCAAAATCCAGAAACCCATTTTCCAAAATCTTATTGCTGAGTTCGTATTGTTTTGCAGTTTTACGTCGTGGAATATAGCCTTCGCTCTTATGAAGGACCCCATTTCCTTGTGTATTCTTCAAAGGTTTAGACGTGGTTAATATCTGGACAATGGAGCGATAAAAAACAAAGCGCAAAGAGTGAAATTAATATTCAATATGTGTACGTAGTATCGGTTTCTGTCAATGGGTACCCCATCTTACAGTTAATATTCATGTAAGTTACTCAACTATTGTATATTTAAATATTTATATTGTTGCAAATAGGAACGTAATCAATAAATAAAGGCAAACGAACCTTTCGTAAAGATGTTAACAAATTTCAGTACTAGTTGTGCTAAATTTACTACAAAAAGTGTTCTAATCTGGGTGCCTCTATGGAAAATAACAATACTGACGTTAGAAATGGTTTGTGCCACAAATGTGGATGACGTTCGAAATGGCAAACACTGCCTATTTATTCAGTAGAAACTATAAAGGCAAATGTCCTCGAGATAAAGAAGCAGTCACATATGCGCAATATTCCCCAGGTTTTCTCTTCCAAGCTTCTCTGGTTTTTCTGCATTTATCCTTTTATCGCGTGATCCTTCCCTGCTCAGCTTTGAATAACTGCCAATTGTCACGTGAGTTTAAAATACTTTAATATTCATTTTTTAATATTAACACGGTATTTCGTGAACGAACCAAATGCTCCTTCCTTGGCCTTGGTGAACAAACTATTTCTTACAGCACAAAAAAAAAAAATAATACCCATGGTCCTCAATTCAATTAATTATAAATACATAATTACTATTTATTTATTTTTTGGATTCACCGACAAACTATTAATTTTTAAGATTATACTCATGAAGTTTAGGTAGCAGGGTCAGAGAAAAAAAACCCTATCGATTTTTAAAAGCACTTTATTAAACACATTTTAGGCCTCTGAAGAGGGTTACTAGGAGCCACGAAACATGTAGGGCTGAAAAAAGTTTGAATAAGGGGTTATTACAAATCAATACGTTTTACTACCCGGCCATGCAAAGACGAAATGAGTATAATCATAAAAGTGAGTCAGAATTATATCAGTTTTTATTTCAACGTAGTCATGACTATGCACATAATGTTTATGACACTGAGGGGTTGAACACTGTGAAATACTAGTCTGGAAATATTTGGAACAGAACTTCTATTTTCTGAAGCAGGAAAATTAGATATTTTATCTTGTCTATATAATATCGTAACATGATTGATTAACTAGAATGAAAACTGGTATATAAATCAAAAATCTTGATACAACCAGCTGTTTAGTGGAACACGAATCTTCATAACGCCAAAAGTTTGAGACGTATGTAAATGAAAATAGGACCTGGAAGTAATAACATATGTTCCCATTACCAAGATAAGGGTCATCTTTAGTAAGATATTTAAAGAAGTCCTAAAAGAATTTAATTTGTAAATCTTTTTATAGTAAAAAAAAAAATACTTCAAATTCTTTTCTATAGGTCACGAAGAAATTCAAAATTTTCTTCCCGAAGCTACCCTCCCACTGGTAATAAATAAAAAAAACATCGCATTAGAGAAAAAGTATTTAAGAGAAATTGTAGTAACATAAAGAATATTTTCCATCGGGCCGTTATCAGGTGACGTCATGCTCGCTTAGTGAGATAATTATCACTAGCAACTCAAGATGTAATCAGCAAGAAATGAGTTTTTCACAGTGTCAGTTATATTCATGACATTAATTATAGTATTTTGCTGAAGCCGTTAAAATTTTACAATATAGTCCAAGTGCTGATTAGGCATGAGCACTTGCTTTGTAAGAATGAGCTCAAGTTATCTGATACAACCGAATTGAAATATAATTTCTTTCAAAGTTGTTACGTAAATGTGTGGCCCCGACGTGAACTGATAAGCACTCTTCATTCGTCTGTAAGTAGATAAGTCACTCGTTCGTTGTCACCCATCAATTATCAATTGTCTTGAATTCATTTAAAACTGAGGCATAAATTTTTATAACTTCAATTCCAAAGGCAAAATAAATAAGTATTTATAAAAAATATTTAAACCCAATGTTTTTTTTTTGATTATATTGATTTTGAATTTGTTTATGCACATGGAAAAACTCGTCCAAGTAGTATTCTTTATTGTTCATGATCACTTTCTTTTAATTTCCTGCTGAAATGTAAGAACAAGCTGTAAAAGTTTCTGAACTCCCTTTTTTTTTCTGATTTTTATAAATGCGATCCTACATTCTACAGTTGACTTGACCATGGCTCACACCATAGCTACACCTAATGACTATGAAGTTATACTGAATATAAGAACATTATTGAATGAAAGCTAATACATCAATAAGGACTAAGACAACTAAGTAACCATAATTTTTGGTTCTCTATTCGCAATTAAAGATAATTGTACATTGTCTAAATTGGCTGAACAAACTAGTTCAACCTAAATGAGTTGGTGACAATGAGTAATGGAGACGAGGAACAGCTGGCCGATGGCCATGGCTGTCAGCGAACAGCTGACTGCCCATGGTAATAGGTGAGTGACGGTCATGACCGAGATACAGTCACCACTACTTAGAGAAGTTCAGTAGGAATACTGTAGAAGGAGCCGCCCGCCGAAGGGAAGCAGAGGAGGAGTTGGAAGCTTGCCCCGTCCATTCCTGGCCTACGCCCAACGACCCACATACGATTATAAATAACGGCTCGAAAACATCTTTTGTTTCCATAGGGCTATCTTATAGCAAGGACCACCATAGGCAACTCAGGTCTTTTGGACGCTACCGCTTGAAAGACAGTCACAGGTGTCGGATAACCTCTTACCTTCTTGGCCTGGTCACACATGTTCCCTCTAAGAGACTGATATGGCTTTAACGACTGAATGATATTACTGTCTAAGTTACAGTTTTGTGAGCCAGCATTTCATTGGAATAGTTATATATGTCCAAATCATCCAATACAGCAGCACCAAATAGTTTACCCTACGTGTTACTTACTACAAACATACATACAAGAGAGAGACAGAATGAGAGAAAAAGATTTTAACGGGTAAGGAAAGACATGTTTGTTGTATTTATATGTTCAATTACATGAAAATAAATTTATCAAGGAAAAACAAAAAAAATAGTGGGTGACACTGAGATCTTCACAGAAATCTCGCTATATCCTCACATACAAAAGATAGTTTCCTGCTTCTTCTCGAAATGTTGGATAAGGGTCGAAGATGGGAGGCTTAAAGACGTTTTATACAGTCATGTTTTAGTGGTGTGTGTGTAGGACCATAATAAGTTTGATGCTTGTGTAAGAATTGTGTTTACATGGATGTCTGTAAGCACTAACAAACACTCTCTTAACTACTAGAGACCTAACACAGGTCTAGCTGCATTATCATTCATATTTGTACAGTAAAAACTCTGAATGCTTGTACAACTTAATAACTGTAAACATGTACTGTTGTTTTAAGATTGTTTAACTAAAAGGACAACTCCTATAGTTGAAATCGTAATTTATATCATTGACCCACATGTGAGTACGTCATAGCAATGTTTGACATACCAGCCAAAACAATAACTGCCATCATCTACTAGTTCCTTAGATATGGATATTTTATAAAAATTTAATCAAAACCCATTGAGTACAGATAACAGATATTATTCTTCACGGCCAAAATTTTGTACAGAAAGCCTCACATAAAACAACGTCGTGTTGGGTCAGTTCGGAGAACGTTCTAGATCACTTCGCTGGATTTAAAAAAAAATACTTTTCCAACAGGTCTTCTGAAAAGTTAAAAGTCATTCACTGTTTAAGGATAATTTTGAATAAAATGAATTACTGTTAAATTTTATTATAGCCTTATTCATTTTCTCTATGTATATGTGATTCATTCTTAAAATGTTTTGGATTTCGTAACATCCATTATTAAAATGACTTGTTGGGCTTAAAACACGTGCTAAGCACAAGACTAGTGGGTTTGATCCCTAGTTGGGCAATAAGAATTTATATAATAATGAGCAAAATCCTTAGTCTCACCCTAGCTATAAAAGGGTGGTGACCTATATATAGCCCGTCAGAATTTGCCACAGTAACATAAAGTGGACGTTATAAGTAACAATGTTAAAATGTTCTCAAATAACTTCCCCGCTCCTATATTACAGATATCAACCTACTTCTTAAGCATTTGCAATTATTCACTGTTAAACGAATTACGAATGCAGTTGTAGAATTTCATTTACCTAATTTTGTGAAAAACAAGACATTTGTCCGGATTCCATTAAGGAAAAAAGAAACTATACAATCTCTCGTAATAACAATAATATTATTTATTTGTTTAATGTCTCCCAATGGTACTTTTTGAATTGAATATAAAAGCTTGTAATATTTATCGAATGATGTTGCCACAATACGCCTCAATATTTTAGTTTCTTAAAAAAATCACCTGAGTGGTTTATCAAGAGCAATTAAAAAAAACTAATAAAATTCTTATCTGTGGCATGTGATAACGCAAAGACGCCAGACCCTTCTGAGCTAATTAAGATAAAAGTAAGAAATTATCCTTGGAATATTTTTTACTATTATTCTACTTCAAACGCCAGTATACGATTCCATTATATGTATTCAGCATAGTTGTCTTATATTAAGAAAGCAAAGTTCAGGACAAATAGAGAAAATATTTTTGTAGCTATTATTCAAATTATACAAACTGAACAGCAAAGTTTTTAAAATAGCGTTTAGTGATTTATACAATTCGGCGATGAGTGGTACAGAAAGCCTCCTAGGCAAATAATTCTACACCCCAGGTAATTGTGAGCATAATGGCATAAGTTTATTCTTACGGAAATTTTATTTTTGAAAAGTTTATCCTAACAATATAGCAATATTTTATCAGTTCCCGTGCATTGTATTACTAATTTAATTGACTATCACTATCAGGGAAATAAGCCCTGAATGCCAATCGATGAAATATGTTGTCAAATACAATATATCTTCCGAATAAAATATAATTATTTTTAAATGGGTAAAATATTCTTTGCAGCAGGCGAGACTCGAACCCTACCGGGTATCCTTGTAAGTCTAGCCCAGTGACAACTGAGAAACAGGTACGAATATTGATGGTCAGGCTAGATGAACGTTTTTGACTCTCGCCAAGTGTTAAAAATTGTTCTCTCATATAAAATATAATTAATTATCTTAATTTTGTCCTTAATAACAATAAAATACAATGAAAAAAAAATCATTCTTCTGAGCATATTGTTAAATGAAATAAATAATCAAATATGCATACCTTCAATCATGAAAAAATAATAAAGAAGTTCCACGAATCATTTCTCGCACAGTTCAATAAAATATTAAATATTAATTTTATAGGTCACTAGCCCAGCCAGAGATTCCTTATCAAGCCAATCGCCTTCAACGCTTTCCTAAACATTTAAACTGGGAAGTGTACAATCTTATTCTTCGGCCGAATCTAATCAACTGCTCAGGAAGTCATGAATTTGCCAAACATGTCACTTGCCATAAACTCTTTCATCCCGGAAAACACATAACTATATAACCCACAAATAATGTTCTGGTCTCTCTTTATAGATTTTAAATGAAAGTCATGCAATTGATAGCTTTTCTCTACTGGCAGTTTCAGTTGTGATCAGAAGAGAGATTAAAAATTTCGAAAAAGCGTCTTGGCGTAACAACTTTGCTTTCTTATAAAAAACATCGAATTAAAAAAATACAAATTCACCAAAGATCCATTAGAATGAGGTTGATGGAAGAAAAGCTGTGACGTCATCTAGCATGGGTGGCCATATAATCATTCTCAACCGTGCATTACTTTATTAACTTAAAAATACTTCAAGCTTAGAAAAAGGCAAATCATGGAAAACAGCCAACCTAATTTTTATATTTTAATAATTTGGAATAAAAGTGAAGTATTTATTACATGCAACATTTCAAAAATGTGGTGGTGTTTCCGAGCAGTTGAAAAGTGGTTCTATTACAAAATAACGCGACAAATATGAGCTTTACAATAACGGTAACATTTTCAAAAACTTTTCCATTAAAGGAGTCAACGTACAAGGGGACATGATAAACATCAACCTACGCGCCGTTCTCTTCCAATAACGTATGACTGGATTCGGGATCATCTTTTTTTCCTACTTTTTATTTATTTAAATCGTTTCTTTTTTCCTACTTTAGTTTAAAGATTTCTTTTAAAAGTTCATTTATTTTTGATATTCGTTGTCTGCACTTATTTACTGTTTAAAACCATAAAAGGGACTCAGGTTATCCATGGGAGTTAAAGTGTTGCCGTGCAAAACCGCATCACAGAGTGGTGATGTTCATTCCCGCCTGGGCGATAGAAGTGTTTTCAATGACGAGCTCATTAAATAAAATCCTTATCCACCCTGGCTAGGAATGGGTGGTAACCTGTAGATAACGCGACCCAATTAGTCCTAGTAGGAAAAACTGAACTTTAATAAATAACAAGAATAATACCATACAAATTTTCATTCTTAGCCTAATAGAAAACTGTAAAAAAGTCTCGAAATGTAAGTTGGGCTTGAAATATTTATTGGATTTATTTTATTTTCATTTGCTGGATAGCATTGATGGATATTGGAAGAAAAATTGTGCCGTGACAGTGATGGAAGTGTGCTAAAAGTAATGAAAATAGGAAGCTAGTGAAAATTCAATTAAATTCAAGAAGTAGGGAGTAATCCAGTGGTTTAGATGTTTATTTGAAGTGAGTCTAAACCCTGATTGTAGCTCAACAATAAAGCGGCCCCCTAAACCATAGCCATCTTGTAATTAATAGCTGGGTGAGCTATCCTATTGTAGATTCCTTTATAAAATGCCGTCCTAGCAGAGGTCGGCCGAGAGGAAAGGCTGATTAGCATGAATTGAGCTCTTCCTTCTGCAGTTGCCGGCCCCCCACTTCACAACACCTAACTCTCACAGCATCCTCCATATATATGAGCACAGAAGCGCAACGCTCAATTAATTTGTCTTTGAGTTTTACTTAGACAGGCTCTTATTTTCAATTTCTTTAACTCACTTCTCCATCACTAGTTCTTCACTCAAGTTCATTTAAACTACCTTATTTTAAATAAATATTTGTTACTATATTTCGCGGGGACACTCCGAAATCTGTCCTTTGGATGCCTTTATGGGATTATTTCATTGAAGTTACGGCAGTAAAGCTAAGATTTTAAGAAATATATACATCTCGTTAATATTCAAATGATATATTCATGTGTTATCATCCCTCCAAAGTACAATAGTAACTCTGAACGTCATGACGTCTTACAAATCCTATAACATAGTATATCTTATATATTGTATTGTTTACTGTACTATATTTAATTAAAATAATTCCATTAAATGGGATGTATTATTAATAAAAATATGAATTTTTCATTATACTGCACGCAAAGCATGTGTTTTCAATATCCAGTTTGAGTAAACAAAGAAGCTATTTTCCGTCCTAGGACGCAAAGTAAAACAGATTTTTTACTTTTCCGTCCTAGGAAGGAAAGTAAAACAGATGTTTTGGAAAACTTACTCTTGGTTATCTTATGTTATTGAGCGATTTCAGTTCAGAGGTAACCTGTGTTTACTATTTCAATACAATGTCGGGAGCTCAAGATCATCTTGAAATACCGGAAGTAATTTTAGAAGAAGCACTGAAAGCAACGGAGGAACTACTACCGGCTAAATCACGAGCTAAATATGAAGTGGAATACAATAAGTTTTGCCACTGGTTGAATAGAAGAAATGTTAGTGTTAGTGCTGTATGTGATGAAGTATTGCTCGTTTATATGTCAGAAATATCAAAATTTTTTAAGCCACCTACTTTATGGTCAAAGTTTTCAATGATAAAAAGTTGTTTGTCAGTTAAATATAACATTGATGAAGTTCACAAAATGTTTTGCATTTTAAAAAAAAAAAAAACGTTGGCTATACACCAAAGAAGTCCAAAATATTAACGTCCGATGACATATGCAAATTTATGATTAATGCCCCAAATGAAAAGTTGTTGTTAATAAAAGTGATTTTGTCTTTCGGAATTTTCGGAGCATGTAGGACCGACGAATTGATCAAAATGGAACTTGGTGATGTTCATGACAACGGGAAGTTTTTAGTTGTATTTGTTAAAGCTGGAAAGTAGGCTCCCACACTATATCCTTCGTCCCAAGAACAGTAGCAAAGTTTTTGAATTTGAAAGAGTCTGATGGCTATACCGGACACTCTCTTAGGAGGTCCTCAGCAACTATGTGGGAGATCTTCTCACATTAAAGAGGCAAGGTGGATGGCAATCATCAAGTGTAGCTGAGGGGTATTTAGAAGAATCAAACACAAGAAAAGTTGAAGTTTCTAGGAAACTGTTTGGGCGTGCACCCAAGAACGGCTGTGGCGAGTCAGTTAATTTACCCAAAAATTATCATAATGTTGCTGTTCAAGAAAATGAAGACTATTTCACGGAAGACGACCTTTTTAGAGATGATCCTGAATTTGTAGAATGTATGGCAAACCGAACTTTATCAGGAATCGAAAAAACATTACCCAATAAATGTCTAAATATATCTAATAATAACAATTGTTCAATTAATATAAATTTTAATATGTAACAGCTGTCTAAATTTGATTTGTGTTACTTTATAAAAATGAATCAATTATAACTGAAATGGATATTTTTTTTTTACTATGTTTGAGCAGTATAATGAAAAGTAATTTTCATTACACGTACGAAAAGTGGCTTTCGGTGCTTGGCCAAATTTCCGAGCTCGGCTGCGCCTCGTTCGTAAAACTAGGCCTCGCACCGAAAACGCCCACTTTGCGTCCTAGTAATGAAAATAACTATTAACTAAAATTTTAATAAACATACAAATAGGAATTATCACATGCAAATTTCTTTAAATAACCTGTTTTCTATAAATATTCCTAATGAATAAATTAGGCACGTAGAAGACACAAGAAGTAATAAAAATAACCGAAATTTCTTTTCATCTACATGCTCTTTTTATTATTAAAGGTTCCATTCATACTCATGAAATAAATAATACGTACAAAACTTTGAAAAATATGGCAATCCAACAAAGACATGCCGAAGTAGCTAAGTTTTTTTTTCACTGACTGTAATTAAAATGTCAATACTTCAATATATCCCTGGACTTACCTATTAGCCAGTTATTAGAAATGAATTATAGTTTTATCAATATTCTTTTAAACCGATCGATAAGGAAAAACAAAGATAAAACGTCATGCAAACTTACTATAAGAGCATGCTGCGAGAGCTACCTAGCGGTAGCTGGGTAAACTAAGACTAACATCTCCCGTCCTCTTTCCATTCAAACACAACATATTGACTTACGTTTTCAATTTTTCTCTTATTTAACTATTTAATAAAGGTTTTTTTTTAAAAAAAAAAAATCTTCTTTCACGTCGTACAAAGTGAATTTTATTGCCGTCTTCAGATTAAAAATAACTTAATCTTATATTTTGGAAATACCTAATATCAAGAAGGCGGCCAATTTTGTAATCACCGTTACACTCCAAACAGTCGGACGAGATAGTAGGAGTAGTAAGGTAAACAATAAAATATTTAAGGTGACTCCCAAAATATTTAGTAATATATGACAACAATTTGAAGTATTTATTCTTTTCTTTTCCAAGACCACAAGACACGTAGTATTACCACGATTTATGGAAATTGATCTTGATAACACCCAGGATGTTTTTTTTTCTTTAAACAAAACAGAAACGTTTATTTAGAGTTTCAAGTAGAAATTTATATATATATATATATATATATATATATATATATATATATATATATATATATATATATCGGTCCAGAAAGAGTAGAATTTAAATTGTAATTATCTCCAATATATAGCCAACCAATTTCATTTAATAAAGGCCTACACTGCTGTTTAATAGATTTTCCTTTCTTTAAATCCGATTTTAACACAGTTCTTTAAATTTCTATATATAATCATTTAATCCACAGTCCAAGTTTTCTTATTTCCCCTTCTGGTAAAGTAGGGAAATTCAAATAAATATACTATTTCACTAAGAGTCCCTTATCCATTAATATGCATTGTCTAGATTTAATATACAGACGGTATCCAGTTCTATTGCATTAGTACAATCCCAGACTACCATGGACACCACAATAATAAACTAAGGTATATGTGATGCCCACGATTTAAGGAAATTGATCTTGATATCACCCAAGATGGTTTTTTTTTTCTTTAAACAAACAGAACCATTTATTTAACGTTTCAAGGGGAAATTTACATACTTTATAACAATATGTATATATATATATATATATATATAAAATGTATCTGAAGTTCTCGTAGGAATATTCTTGTTCTTGTCAAACTGTTCCAAAGGTCACTACAACGAATCACGGATCAAAGGACGAATAAGGAAAATGAAAGGTCTTCCTCCGATCTTCGTCGTGTTTGTTGGAAAGCCATCTCCCTTTCAAGGACGCGCCCTTTGATGATGCCTTGAAAGGTAATTGTGAGAATGTGGGGCTGTCTGGGGCTGGGTAAC
This sequence comes from Riptortus pedestris, assembly GCA_019009955.1. Classification (NCBI taxonomy): domain Eukaryota; kingdom Metazoa; phylum Arthropoda; class Insecta; order Hemiptera; family Alydidae; genus Riptortus; species Riptortus pedestris. Next base: position 81,136,746 of record CM032228.1, on the reverse strand, counting down.
CTGTTTCAAACGCAACTAGAACAGCTCTTTGAATCAGACCTCTCGCAACGAGGGCGGGGCGATGCTCCATGACCCCTATCCGGGGACCAACACCCAGTATAATATCGCAATAAGTACTCAAGTACACAACAGATACGACCTACCCAAATTAGGATCCAGTTTCTAACGGCGGAACGACAGCTATCTATCGATAACATCTTACTTTCGTCAGTTACCGTAGTTTATAGCAAATTTATGCTAGGCGAGGAAGAATGCCTGTGACTTAAAAGTCACTTTATGTTTCCAAAAACGTTGGTACTATTTTGTCTTAATCAATTATAGTTGAACGCATTAAAACTCAGAACTATTTCTGAAAATCGCCTTTGGGCATTCCTTCAGCAAGAGAATGTGCTTATTCTGAATATCATCTTAGGAAAATTATTGTTATAAGTAAAAGAATCGAGACTAAAGATGTTTTGTGAGTTTTGGAGTGCCAGAACTTTTGCAAATCACTTCACGTTGTTTTGAAATTATGATACCAGATTCGATAATGGATATCCGTCATGTTTGTCATATTTGACATTTTTCTACTAATTCTTAATGTTTGTTCGTTGGGTGGACATGAGGAGTAAAATTTACAGATATGACGAAGTACGATATTGGGAAGCAACTGCCATGTTCTCAGTTCTGCTTAGGGTGAGAATGTCATTTTCGTACCGTTCTACTGTCTATAAAATGTTTCTTCATCTCCGTATGTATACACATAAAGAATTAAGAAAGGCAATTTGGTGATTATCTCATATACTTCCAAAGCCATATTGATCCTAGTTTTCGTCTTACAAAACCAGATCACACACCTTTTGGTGGGAATGCTAGGAGAATTTTGTCAATTGGCTGTCATTTTCTACGTCCTGACGGAATATATATTCCACTAAAAGTTGAATCCACGAACATTTTAAGTCATTGCAAACCTACTGAGTGAAGCTGCACTACATATTGTCATACTTATTGTTCCTACTATCCTTCTATGGACTGATGTATTTTAGGGTCATTCAATCATCAGCATTATTTACAAACTTTAAATCCTAACTGTCGTCGAGATATTAATTTTTATTACCATTTTTATCATTGTGATATTGACTATCATCACAAGATCCATTTTAAATGTCATACCTATCGAAACTCAGGTTGTCATGCAACTTATGGCGTTGGTCTTATTACACTTGTAAATCATTGAGTGGTGAGTTCGATTAGCGAAGCGATGATCTCGCTAGAAAAACATATCTTTCCCAACCTTGGCTAGAAAATGCTGATTACCTAAAAATAACACATCTCGAATATTCTTAATTGTAAGCGGTTAATTTATTTGTTTTTTTAAATGTTATCCCGATCAATTTTATTTGAAGTAAACAGAAAACGACCTCCATTTCAAATATCGCTTATAACTATGTACACAAACATAAATATGAGTAAATTTTTGTTATATAAATTGATACATACATTTTATTTAGTTTAGAAAAAAATATAATTATTTGTTTAAATTGAAGTCAATTTTATACAACTTAAGCTAATTGGGTTATCTACTCGTTACCACTAGGTCTAGTAAAGATACTTGAGATTTTATTTAGTGAGTGTTTTATTAAATAAATGCCCATTACCAACGCGGGTATCTAACTCTCAATTTAATGCAATTACATCCATAAAACACACATGGCTAGCCTGAACCCCAATAACGAATATATACCACAACGCTCTACATAACTATGAGAATGAGTTTAAGTATTACGAGGGTAGGGAAAAATCATGATAGGTAATAGGGGGTGTCACTAGGTTGTGCTCTTATGTATTACATAAATAGGTAGAGCTGTGATATTATCTGGGCTGAGGTTATGTCTCAGCCGTGACATTTAGCCCCGAACTTGTTCGTAGGACGGCCAGTGGCATTTCCAAATGTAAACCACCTGGGATGGGCGGTGCTGTCCTGTTGCAATGCAGCCATCTCCCTGTCTTTTGACCAACATCCTCGCTCCTAATTCCCAAACACGATCGAAAAGGTTTGTTTATGTTATTAACGTGCTATTTGTGGCTTTTAGTATATTTTTTTTCCTTTTACTTATCCTGAGTCTGAATAACTTATTGTCCGAAATCTTTTTGACGGTCTGTAATTATTCTTTATGGAATTCGTTCATAATTAAATAAGACAAAATGATTAGAATGTCAGTAAGCAAGTAATGCACATTACGCAAGAAACGCAGGGGGGGGGGGGATTTGTAACTCAAAGACATTATTATTATTGCAGTCTTTATAATAAGCATTATGATAGCACTTATTAGGTTGTAAGGATAATAAGGACTTATTATTATTAGTTATTATTTTAGCGAGAATATTTCGGTAGGCTAACGCTCAAAACCAGACTCCGTTTAATAACTCATGATCACATGTTTGCGAATCGGGGACGATCGATAAGACCAATGTCATTTCCTACGTCAGGATTTTTAATTTTAGGACGTTTATAGTAATATAAATCCAATATTATGTGTCAATTATTTGAGTTGTATCTAGTTCTTAATCACTTTACATTATTATATTAGTCACTCTCATAAAGTGATCTTTGCTAAAACAAAAGGTGATATGAACGTAACTTTATTTTTGGCCTATCATTAAAGTATGCCCATATTATACCTATCACAATGCTGCATTGTTTTATTGTATGGTTGTTGTTTACTCACAAACTACATTTCTGGCTAACGAATGTATTTTCTTCTGCAACCTAGAACAGACTTATTTTAATCCCCAGTATCGCCCTGTATTAGAAAAGGCTAAAACGGTAGGTTTCCTGCCCCGATTACCTTTATTGGCATAAAGTGGAATTTTACTCTTATGTACGAGTAATATTAAGTGGGTTCGATTCCCACGTAGGTAAAGTTAATTTATTTACTGAAAGAGTCTAAATAAAATCTCTGGTCTCAAATCCCAAAATTATTGTCAAGAAAAGGGTGCAGTTACATATACATTAATTTAATATTGTTTTAAATTAGAATCTATAATCTAAATAACCTTTTTAAACTAATTCTAACAACCTATTTTCTTTTCTTTGCAGATATACCAGAATCTCGAGAGAGATTGCAGTAAGAAAACAACTAACCGAGCGAGAAAGACGAAGCGGGATTGAAGTATCCCGTTCTATGCGAAGAAATTCAAGTTAGAGAAGCGAACCAAGAAAAAAATGCATATAGAAGTACAAGTAGCGCTTAATTTTGTGATCTCTTATCTTTATAACAAATTGCCCAGAAGACGGGTGAATATCTTTGGAGAGGAACTGGAAAAAGCACTGAAGGAGAAGTTCCGAGGGCACTGGTACCCCGAGAAGCCATTCAAAGGCTCTGCGTTCAGATGCCTCAAGACCGGCGACCCCGTGGACGCAGTGTTCGAACGAGCAGCAAGAGAAAGCGGAGTCCCCATCCAGGACATCCTGGAGAACTTGCCCTCGGACCTTGCAGTCTGGGTGGACCCGGGAGAGGTGTCCTACAGGATCGGAGAGAAGGGAACCATCAAGGTCCTCTACAACGAGGCGAACGATGTCCACGAAGAGGCGAATGCCGATAGGGAAGTGATAAAGACTTTCAACCCCGAAGCCCAGTGCTTCAGGCCCATCGAGGCAGGACTTGGTGCACTCAGCCTGAGCCCCAAAGGATCGCCTCCACTCTCCCAGGAAGTGTCTCCAGCGTTCAAAGCTCCAGCATCCCCGAGTCCATCCACCTTCATACCGAGGACTACAGCACCACTTACTTTCACTACAGCAACCTTCGCACAGACAAAGTTCGGCAGCACTAAGTTGAAGACGAACAGCAAGCGAGCTAACAGGTACTGTATTAGTAATATATGTACATTATAACTTTAATTGATAAAATATAGAATATTTTCCCTGAAACTTCTGCTTTATTGCTATAGTTTTTCAAAAACGGGTGGTTCATAATTAGTTGTTATAACTGCCATTAAAGTTCTTGTAAGACCTAGGCCTGTTGTACCATCATAGATCATTTGGTATGGTCTACAATAGAATACCCCACTTGTGGACTCCCCCAATTAATCTATTCTATACATAAACATATTGTAAATTCTTCATACTCATGGAAAATAAACAAATTATAAAAGTATATATTGGTATCCCATTGGCGCACATATTATTTTACTGTATTAAATTTAACTATTGTGTGATTTGTTTATAGGATGTCGCCTACGGAGTTTTCGAACTACATCAAGCAGAGGGCGATGCAGCAACAGCAGACGAGCAGTCAGCACGGACTGCACCCAGGTTCGCCGGGTCGCAGCTTGTCACCGCCACATGACTTCCTCTACCCGCCCTACTATAGCTACCCCAACTCAGATCTCTACCCCAAGTTCCCCTACATGGAACCCTTCTACTCGGCGGGCAGTGGGGCTGGATCCCAGCAGAGCCAAGGGCAGAACTCCGAGCAGCCTGCCAGCAAGCAGCCGCAACAGCTGATCGACTCACTCTCAGCAACATTCTCAGCAACATACTCGCCGAGCCAGTTCCAGCACCTTTTGGTCGCTAACTAATCTCAATAACTCCCCTCCAATCCTTTTGAACCTTTAAAGACTTAGACAAGGCCCAAAGTATCAGCAAAAAATATGCCGTCTTCTCATCAAACTATCTTCCTTTCTCGATATGTCCAATCTTTGGCCCTTAACTTCAAAAAACAGGAAGTAAATAATGCACCTTCTTATTCTCATAATGGAACCGTCACTCAAGTGGGGCATCTATCCGTTGACTACACGTTAAAGTCATTTGCAGGAGGGATATTCTCCACATGGGCCAAAACGTTTTTTTAATAACTACAAGTATCATTTACAAACTAATGGTAAAAAGAATGAAAAAAAAAATTACAAGCTTGAACAAAAACAAAATCTTCCTTTATAAAGTTCCCATGAGTGATAATATAAACTGAATATAAGTATTTTTATCACCTGATATATCACTAGTTGTCAGTATTTCTTTAGTAGCCACACGATCCTAGATAGAGCAAATCATTCGTGGATTAAGCACTACTTCATGCAAACACTTCATTAAAAACGAAAATTAGCTGATTACTAAAATCTGTACAATCAAAATTCAAAACATTTGAAAAGGGCATAACATTTTAAAATTGTAACAGAAACTATAAATCGGTAGTTATTAATCATATATATGTAATCGACAGATGTTTTCATTAAAGTTCTGCTCCTATCTCAAAAAATTAGTTAATTTATGTATTACATACATTTTTTACATAAATATATATATTTTAAAATGATCTGATTAATACGTATTTTAGTTAAACGAGAATATGTACTGATCTTTCGTTCCAATTATCAAAGTAAGCTCTTTCCTTACGGCTGTGAGTTATATGTTTGGTTTTGGGCGTTATCTATTTTTCCATAACAAAATATTTTTAAATAAAATTTTATGAGTTTCATAGGCAAAAAAGTGTGTGAAACGTTTTAATTGTGATGGGAACTGCCTGGAATACATAGAAACTAAATTTTAAAAAATCAATCACGGATGTTTAAGCTCATAGTCCACTGCCGATTCAATATTTAATTCATCATTTAATAGTGCATTCTTCCAGTATTTATTTGTTACATATGCACCTCTCATAGTAACCCCAGAAATTTACATTTTCCACGATTATTATGTATGCCTGATATTTTAGGTGATATATACTTATTAGATAATATGAGTCAATCCTAAAAAAATATAAAAAATTGTGTTGTGAAATATCGAAGGGGCGAAAAAACGAATGTTTAGAAAGAAAATATGTTTTGACATTACTTCAGAGAGAAAACACATGTATTTGTTATACTAATGAAATAATCATGAGGATCTCATTCCTAAACTTCCCAAATGTTCTGTTGCCTTCAACTGTGATTCTGGTCTTGAGTTCACTGTGTTTTCGGGCTTTGAGAGTTAAATATTGCTTTATAAATTGCCTTATTAATGTTTAATGTCTCAGCTTTATTTGTAATTGATTAAACTACTTTAAACCAAAAATAACATTCTTAAAGTAAAGTAAAAAGAATTGGAAAAACAATATAGAGGGAAGAAAAGAAGAAAGTGAGTGAGTGCCGAGGCCAGCTGAGCAAGACCAACCCCCGTAAAATCCCAAACCTCAGAGATTCAGAAAGCACGTGGAAGCAATACAAGCGCTGAAGCCGTACTTCTCCCTCGTCTGGTAGTCGCTGGAAAAACGTGAGAAAAATCGTTTTACATTCATAAACACATGTGCAAAAAAAAATGGGATAAAACTAAGGCTAAAAATGGTGAATTAGAATTTTTATAATTAAATAGTTTATTTTTTCATACAAGCAGAATAGTTAATTATTTTAGAGAAATTTTATAGTATTAAGTGGAATACTACGTTGTAATATAAAAATAGCGTAACCTTTCACGCGCTGTGTAAAAAAAAGGGTGATTTCTTTTTATTTTTTACATTTTTTTATCTGATTCTGTTTTATGTGATTTATGAGCTTGGTAAGAGATTAAGGGAAGTGTAAAGTGTATATAGAGGGAAAGAATGAAAGAGAGAGATTGCTTGAGAGAATTTGCAAAGTGCCAGGATTCAGCTAGTCAAGGGGGGGGGGACCCTGCATTTCCCATCTTACCTCAACAATACCAAATCCCAAACATCCTACCTAGGAAATTGAGCGGTACCTGAAAATGATCGTTATTTATACTATCCGACCTTCTATTTAAGACCTCTTTGTACATTTTTTTCATTTGCTATGACTCTAAAATTCATATAACGTCTATTATGTGCTGATTCTGGACTTTCATGTCAACTAACATAAAAAACAAAAAAAAATGAATGAAATAACAGAGGATCTTCTCACATTTCAGTGTAACAGTATTCGCTTATTTCATGTATTATTTCCTCTGAAATTTTCTTAACAATTTAAAAGTATTAAAGTACATAATAGATTTTTTATATTTATTTAATTTTTCATCTTTTATATTATTTTGTATGAAATATTTGATAGGCAAGTTGCCATTTTATATTTTTTTGGTTGAATATTTTATATTACTTTTTATATATAAAATAAAATGAAGAAATATTAAAAAAAAAAAAATTGTTAAACCATTTTTGTAGACGAACTCGTTTCAATATTTTTATACTGTCGATTAATACTTTTACATTTTAGAGGCTAGTGTGTATTATAATTATATATATTATGCGAAGATCAAAAGTAAATTTTTAGAGATAGTTGTCTATCAATGAAGGATTTATTGTCCTCTTAATAACTTCACATGTCTACAAATTTGCTACATCTTCATAGTTATGTTGACGATTTTTTTCTAATCCATGGTAACGTTAAAATTTGTAAAATATTTCAATAGATAGCAGTTTTAAAACATGAATAGATTTAGAGCTATAAATCAATAACATTTTTTACTCTTGGTGTAAGTGTCACATAAGACTACTACCTAGAATTTTGGGCTGGTTTCCATGGAGACAGAAAAAAGCCTGCAGGAAGTAATTTCCTGCTTCTATCCTTTTGCATGTTCTTTATATCAATGTGATTGTTAACAACTAGATATCTTAATGTTTATCACATGTATATATAATATATATATGAGCGTATCCTTATATTCTTTCATATATATTATATATATATTAATGATTATATACATATATATATTTTTTATTAAAAAGAGTTTTTGCACTATGTTAATCATGCATGGGATATACATACGACATGATTATTAATTTCATCAATGAAAATGAATATTTGTACTTTAGTATTTTTGTACTGTGACAACATTTTATAACTTAGACTAAGATATTTTAGTATAAACTACATTGTTTTGTGGTTGTGTTCCTTTTTATCACTGATTTTTTTATTAATTTTTTTGTTACTTCTAAAAAGATTACGTACTATATATTTTATATTAGGAATTTTAGATGCTTTTTCTATTTTTGAATATCACTAGGCAAATTTCAATGTCCTTTTTGATGTGAAAACTTTTTCTAGTTAGTATAAAATATCTTGATGTACTCATGTGCGAGTGTATTCAATTATGGTCGTTCATTGAACAGTTTCCGTTAATAAGATTTATTTAATTATAACAATAGTTAACTAATAAAATATATTCAGATTTGATAGGAAGTATTTACACCTTTCCTTATATATTGCTTGATGCTAATGTTAATATTTCATTTTCCACATTATACATTCCTAAAAAAGGCATAATTCATGAACATACATAAACTTACATTGCTACAAATCCCATATGTTGCATAGTGCAATGAACGATCATTGTTATGTTTTCTGTTCGTTTCTTTTTAAGTCAGACCAATACGGTGTTAAAGTTACCTAGGGGATTGTTATACATCCATGTAGATAAATATTATAGAAAATTTCACTTATCACTTTGATGGTGTACATGTATGTATAGCTTAGTTTTGTTTATATTGTATGCATATATATTTTTTATTTTAATAAATCCTAGTTGTAATAGTATATTGTTATTATTTTTGTATAATGTATTTTTATCTTTTGAATTTGGAATAAATTTATATGTTTGGTTTTCGTGTTTTGCTTTATTTTCTTCTTCTTTAATTTTTTACTTTCTATTTTATTTTTTTAAATAACTTTTATTTATTTATTTTAGATTAAAAAAACTCCTTATCGTAAATTATTCAGGCTGAAATTTAAATCTATTTGTTGTATCAATTATCTTTAATTTACGTTTAAAAAAGATTGATAACTGCTTTTATTGTCTGTTATAAATTAATTCAGGAGTTGATGTTGCATTGTTGAACGTTTAAAAAAACAAAAACAAAAAAAACAGCACTTTTATAATTTATTATATAGCCATAGTGTGTACTAGATGTTAGAATATTGCCACAATATTTTGGATTGAGACAATGAAGGAGCAGTCCTTGCTATAAATAAGCAAAGTACCTGTTTACTTAACCGATTGAACTTAGCCCTCAAAGACGATTGCCTAATCACAATTTTATCAGGGGCATTCGTAAGGATAATAACAGTTTCTCCAGGTCCCAATCCAAAATGTGAAATGAAATTCATAGGTGTATAAAATATTGTCTTAATCAATTACTGAAAAGTGTGGATGTTCCAAATATTTAACTATAATTATATTTATTGTGCGATGAGGAGGGGTTGGAGTTAATCATTTATAAAATTTGATACTGCCCCTGGCTCAAAGCCAAAGGCCTAAAAGGAACCCACTATAATCCCTTTTATAAATTTATCCATTAATCAATGTGTAAATTGACATATGACCTTCTCACTTGTTACATTTGTTATGGTATGGCAATGCAAGAGCTTTTGGGCTTGAAAAGCAGGTATAAGATAATATCCCGACTTATGGTCCACTTAAAGAAGCTTTAAAAATGAACTCAATATTAGTATCTCTTTACTTTAACCTTAAAGAAACAAACTCATGCCTTCTGGAGTAATGAATGTTTTAACGAAGACTTCAGAGATAAAAAAAAAGAGCTAGAATTCCTTAAAGATAAATGAAATGGGATATCAATGTTTTTAGCAAGTAATTCATGTACATTTTAAAATCCATATTGTAAAAAAAATGTTTTTTTTAAACAATACTAAATCTAAAAACTTGTTACACTACTGTACTAGTTTAGGTTAAAAAAAAACAGTTCAAGTAGTGCCGATACAAGTTCAATATTTCGATTAATTTTCATAATTATACACTAAAAGAATAGGTGTTCAGTATTTCACAATCTGAGCGTCACAATTCTAAAATTTTCGTATAAAACATTATTTTATTTTTTCATCCACACATCACAAATACAAACACAGACACAAAAACAAACATATATACACAGTGATATTGAATGGAAATACTGCATAAAATTAATATTCAATGTGTTCAATTTCTTGCACAGAAAAAATGAAACACTTTCTAAACTATAACGAAAATGATAGCATTTTTAGAGACGGGGACGTTTTTTTTACATAAAACCCGTAAGGTAACTTTTAGAAGAACCATTGCAGAAAAAGCACAATTAAATTATGATTTTTCAAATTTAATACACTTATAATTGCTCTATTTTGAATTACGAAACTACAAAAAATGTATATTCTTCTTTTACTTAAATCTTCAGACTCAAATATTAAGTATTAGCATCTAAAGTATTTCTTAATAGTACCTAAAATAATGCATGTATAATAAATATATAGGATTATTGCTCTTGCACTATTTAAAATACGGGTTAAACTTGATGGATGAAGCTCCAAGCGAGCAAGCATTTCAATGAAAAAGAAAAAACAAAATAGTGTAGATAGTCATTTTATATTTTTAGCGTCTTGGTAACTATTTTAACAACTGAAAAACTAATTCTTCATTAATTTATGCCAGCAGTTTATTACTTGCTATCTTTAGTGGAGTCTCTTACGTCATCTAACTGCCTCAAATGTAATCAGTAGAAGGCTATGGATACATTAAATAAGCTATTAATCCCACTGTTATGTACCTCAGGGCATAAGGCAGCGATATCCAGCTGATTGTGTCTACTGGGAATAGTCATTATTATATTTTGTTGTTCTTTAGGTGTAAATTTCATAAAAAGCTATCTTAGACAAAGTAATTTATACTCACAATTTATAATGGTGTATAAATGTGTAAAAATACTATATATGTATATATTATATAATTTTTCATATTGTATTAAAATTGAAGTTTTTAAGTTTATATTAAAATGTGTTTCCAGCATTCTTAGTGACATCTATGTGTAAATTATTTATTCACCTTTTATAAAAAAAATATTTGGGGCAAACAATGAGTTCACTCATGAAAAAGAGAGAGGGGTGAGAGAGAGAGAAAGAGTGAGAGAGAATGAGAGAGAGAGTAATAAGGGGAGCCTTAAACCACCGAGGTAAGCTTGACCCGCATAGCAGAAAAGCCTTGCAGAAGGAATGGTAAATGTCTACAGGCACTCAATACACAACTTCTGTTTAATTAACATTAATAAAGTAGAAACGGCAAACTATTTTAATTGGTATATATTTATTTTATTTTTTGTTAATTGCACTAATTTTGCGTTTTGCTTGCTATTTTTGTTTTCGTTTTTAAATATAACTAACTGTAAATACTTGATTTCAAATTCCTATTTGTGACTAGAACTAAAGAAAAAAAAAAGTGCACTTCAAGAGTAGTCGTTAATATTTCTCCTCGTACACTATTACATAATAAAAAATAAAAAAGACAAAACTTGATACTCTAAAAACGTTATAAATACGATACAAACGACCAGTATCAAAAAAGATTTTCAAAATAGTCATATACTCAAACTCAGACACACACACACACACACACACACACATACATATATATATATATATATATATATATATATATATATATATATATATAAATTCATATACACACATACCTCACACCCAAAAACAAAACAAAGACAACACCTAATGTATAAATGTTGAGATTCGTCCCGAACTCCCCAATGTTATGACATAAAAGTTGAGAAACACACTAAGGAAAAAAAGCCTAAATCAGTTTTTAAGACACAGTAGAAAGAGGACACACATGCTGGTGTATCCTTTCTTGTCGAGAATTATATAAAACATTGAGAGCTGCAGTAATCTTACTATTCAACAATAAAAAAATATAATAAAATAAGTTAAATAAATTAGATTTTGAATGAAACTGTTGCAGAAAAATTCACGAATTTCAAAAACTAAAAACAGCAGTCAATATTTAGCAAATAACTTCAAATTAATCACAGCATACTAGAGAAAAAATAAAATAAATTCAATTGCAAACATGTTCACGAGATAAAGAAATATATTTTATACTAAGACTAAAAATATATTTTAATGTGAGAGTTTAGGGAATTCATCTAAAGATTGTCCAATCCGTAGTCCCACTCTGCCAAGAGAAGGGTGGTAACCTGTAGATAACCTGCCCCAATTGGCCATAGTAGCATAAAGTGTACGTAAATAAATAAAAATTGTCTGAGTTAGTATGATGCTATTGTTCCACCCAGTTATTTTTAAAAGAAGGTGGTACTTGACTTTAAGATAATAAACTAAATTTAATTAAAATTTCAAATCTGAAATATTTTTAACGTATTAAACTGATCATTATATAAAACTTTTTTTTGTAACTTAAATTAGTGCTCCAGAATGTGTGGTATTTGCGTTTTTTTTTAATAACAAAAAAACCGGTATCTGAAGAAACCAATGCAGAATAAAACAAGGAAGAGCAAGAGATTTAACGCAGGGAGCCCTAGGTCCTGCTGCAGCTGTGTAGCAAGTCAAAGCAATTATAAGAAGTTTGTTTTGCATAATCTCTCGTTGGGGAAACATGGAGGCCTGTGATCACCTTGCTCCGTCATATCCCACCAGAGTGCGATTAATAAGCAAGATACACTTCTATCGCAAAGGCATTAGAGGAATACATGCAACTTTCTGCAGTGCAATATAAATTCATAGAGAAAATCTCCACTGCTAAACCTGCGAGCTAGTGCTAAAGTGAGGCCAAGTAGTATTATCTTCATAAATTAACAAAATATAGCACGAGCTAGCAAACCACATCATGCTCTGCTAGAATCCAGATCATAATGGCTTAATATAGAACGTAAATTATTAGAGGGTAGCATGTACTCGCAGCAGTTTGCATGGATACCCCTAATATGTAAATCAATATGTTATCATCTCAACAAGCCGAAATAGCGTAGTTAATAAAATAAATGAAACTAAATAATGCTTGAAAGGAAATGGCGATATGCCTGTCAGATCCTAATCTAAACATTATCGACCTCCTTAGCCATAAAGACATTATTATCAGGCATTCTGTGGTTATTAATGGAAGCTTACTGATTTTACATTACGATTAGCAAGTGAAACATACATTACCTTTAGTAGATACACATACAAATACACACACACACACACACACACACACACACACACATACATGTGTTGTGTGTAGGATGCGAAACTTTATACGTATTGTATTGTTTATTCTTAGTAAAGAAATGTTTCTCATTTGAAATATTTTTGTGTCTAATGAATGAAGATTTCATTAAACAAAGTAATAATTTTGAAAAGCATATTATTTTTGAAATAATTTTTACCATTTTAATTTAAGAACTAATTCAGGTAAAAAACTTTTCACTTTCTAATCGTTATGTAAAATCAGTTATATAACGTGATCTTACATGACAAACCTAGAGTGGCGAGTTCGATTCTCGTCTGGGAAATAGGAATTTATTTAGTGACGGAATTCATTAAATAAAATCCTTAGTCCCACCCTGGCTAGCAAACGGTGGTAGTTTCTAGATAACCCGTCCTAATTAGCCTTAGTTGCAAAATGTGGACGTTAATAAATAATTTTAAGTTATATAACGGTTAGTGCGTGTGTGCGTACACGCATACATGGAGTTATGTATTCACGTTTATGGGTGGGTGTACCGGTTACCATTCTAGTGGCCAAATTTTTTTTGTTATCGTTGACAAATATATAACTAAAATTGAGTTTGGCTATGACTGAAATGTGCTTAAATTTTATGTTCTGGTTAAATAGGCCTTTTATTACGAGATCAATAGAGAATACAATGCGGGATCGAGGTTTGCAGAAGGTGGGAAATCTGCTTAGGTTAAGCAGAACCTGCGTGTCGAGCTTTTTTGTGATATGTTGAACTTTTATAGAGAGATATAAACAGCATGAGGACAACTTCAAGAACCAATTTCCCACCAAAGACATCTGTCATAATGTAAAAATAATGAAAATTGTTGGATGTGATATTAAATCATATGTTTTGTTATATATCCTAAGTGTTGCGTGTGAAATTAAGCCACATATGTTTTCTTATACGATCTAATGTTTTTAGAGTCATAATAAGTCTTGTTGTTGTACTGTAAATATGGTAATTCTCAATATCTTACTTTGGCGCTGCGGAATGACGAAATCTAAACGCCAGGAGGATAGTTTCATGGAAGAAACGCAAAATCAGGGAATATTTCATTGAATTGATGCCTTCGACCCGGTAACTGAGGAATGAGACTATTAATTAGAAAGATTTGAGTTAGAACTTCGGGTAAATTCCATCTCGTCAGGTTCTGCCAGGGATCTGTTGTTGTCGAGGATAGGAGCAGCATCATTCAAAGTAATAGCTGATCACTATCGCCCACAGAAAGTAAGCAATCAAGAATACTCCTAGAAGAATATATTAGCGGTACTGAGTAGTTATTTTGGTAAAAATTAGGACGCTTCTAGATTCAATAAACTACTGCCAAAAGTTCATACCAAACATGCATAGTATTTGTGCTATTCTGTACAGATTTTTAAAGAAAGGGTATCGTTGAGATTGGTCTCATCATGACACTGATTTCTTCCAGCAGTTAGAGTATTTTATTATCATCCAGTACTCTTCTACATTTCGACCCTGAGTTACCGTCGATCTTGTCTACAGACGTCAGTGAGAAAGGGTTAGGAGTGGTATTGTCTCACAGATTCCCCGATGCCACGGAGAGACCACTTGCGTGCGCATCTCGCACGAGGGGAACAAAAGTATTCTGTTATAGACAATGATACACTTAGAGTCCTTTATGGAGTGACAAAGTTTCATCATTACATGTTTGGTCCTAAGTTTATTCTTCCGACTAACTACAAACCACTGATAAGGCATTTAGGCCTGTGAACTTCCGAAAGTAACCGGCAATCGTCTGACAAGATTGGCAATAACACTTAGCAATTACATAGCCTATATTCTATCGAATGTGTGAAAGGAGATATATGTACCTGCTGATATTTTATCACGACTTCCAGTGGGTGAACCAGAGGAAGATCGACAGTATGGGAAACGCATTGCACAAATGAAAGATCCATTTCTGTCATGGTGCATATCCTTCATCGAAGGGGGTTGACCAGACGAAAAGGAGTTCAATTCAAAGTTTTGGCCATTCTACGAACGCCGCGAGAAACTCACCTATGAAGATCAGACTCTTTATTTGAAATTGACAAATTTTGTGAGTTTGCGGAAAGGGTGTGAACAAATGTTGCCTGAAGGACACCGAGGGATCGAGTCGATGAGATCACTAACTAGATTTCATATTGGTGGATGAGTTTGTAAGGACTTGCAATTTGTGTCAGAAGGGAAGGACCCCTAGATCCGGATCTACCACTCTATTCTTGGACTATTCCATCAGAACCTTGGTCAAGGCAGCACGTAGATTTCACAGGTCCTTTCGAAGAGAACTCTATTGGTGATAGACGCAACACCTAAATGACATGAAATCTGGCCACATAACAATATAACAAGGGAAAAAAGTGTTGAAGCATTTATGGGAATATTCGCTCGTTTAGGGTTTCCGAAAATTATTGTCTCAGGCAACGGTACATGGTTTACCAACCACCACGATCCACCCCATCCACCACGTTTCACCATTTCTGTGATCATTGCAATTGCCAAACAGAAACGTAAACACGATGGGGTAACCAAACGGAACTGTTTTGAAGAAAACGAACCAGCGTGGAATTTATATATATATATATATATATATATATATATATATATATATATATATATAATTTTGAACGAACCTCATTTTCGTCATCTCCTGGGTAGGATCGATGGACATTTGAAGAAAATTTTCGAAAATCGCGTCATGAGTACGACCTCAATAGCTGATTTCCCTTAAGGGAAATCTGCTAAAAAATTGCGACCGCTAGAGCGTTAACAGACAAATATATATAGATATATATATACAGTTTTGAACGGACCTCATTTTCGTCATCTCCTGGGTAGGATCGATGGACATTTGAAGAAAAATTTCGAAAATCGCGTCATGAGTACAACCTCAATAGCTGATTTCCCTCAAGGGAAATCTGCTAAAAGGCTCATAATACTAAAGAAACTATGAATTTTTAATATTTACAGCCGCTTACTCTAAATCCCCTAATTCAGCATTACTTACTATACTATACATAATTTTCAATTCTGCATGAAACGGTAAAACATGACCAATCAAATGAAAATCGCGTAGTTTAAACCTAAAATAATGACATCACACACGAACAAATTTGCTGTACCACACATATAAAAAGTCCGTCACGCAGGGGCTGCGTAAACTAAGCAGATTTCCCACGTGAAGTTATACAATAAAGAAATCTCCATTCGAGAGCCGAACAGTTACGGCGAAGGGCCGAACTAGCTTTAGGCGGGAAAATTCAAAAATCCGTTATCGGCCCAAATTTAACAAAAATGCAAATATCTCGGTTAATATTCAAGATAGGGAATAAATGTATATAACAAAATTTATAGTAAATTTAATTTTCAACAAGATTGATTCTGTACAATTTTTCGATGCGACATATAGTAACGGAGATATTTCGAATTATCGACAATCCTCCTCTCTAAACCCCCCCCCTCTCACTGGTCCGATTTCAGCCGTTAACGAACTTGATCTTTCTTTTTACATAAAACGACTAAATATCGAGTTTGGTAACGATCAAACAAAAATTGCGACCGCTAGAGCGGTAACAGATATATATATATATATATATATATATATATATATATATATATATATATATATATTACATTACATTAAAATAGCCGTAATGCTTACTGAAAAAATAGAAAAAATACTAATAACTATGTTAATACTTAATTTGAGAAAATTGTTTAGAAGAACCGTTTAAGTCCATTACATTACCCACAAGTGTTTTTAGCAGATTTCCCTTCAGGGAAATCAGCTATTGAGGTTGTACTCATGATGCGGTTTTCGAAATTTTTCTTCAAATGTCCATCGATCCTACCCAGGAGATGACGAAAATGAGGTCCGTTCAAAACTGTATATATATATATCTATATATTTATATATATTTATATATATATATATATATATATATATATATATATATATATTTGTCTGTTACCGCTCTAGCGGTCGCAATTATTGTTTAATCGTTACCAAACTCGATATTTAGTCTTTTTATGTAAAAATAAAGATCAAGTTCGTTAACGGCTGAAATCGGTCCAGGGGGAGGGGGGGTTTAGAGGGGAGGATTTTCGAAAATTCGAAATATCTCCGTTACTATAGGTCGGATCGAAAACTTGTATAGAACAAATCTTATTGTAAATTACATTTACTATAAGTATTGTTATATACATTAATTCACTATCTTGAATATTAACCGAGATATTGGCATTTTTCAGTTTTCAGCCACCAGCAAACTGCCACTTCTACTCATGTTACATAAACAATACTCTGCTACATAATAAATCACATTATTCCAAGTTTAAATACTAAAAATTGTATTCAAGAGACCTTTATTATACGACAAATATGCAAATATGTCCTGGTGACCCCCCCCCCCGTCTTAAGGTGTTCTACTACTAAAATTTGATTGATTGAGATAACAATTATTCTGACTCATTATTAATTACAGTACTAGATATAGTAAGTAGTTCTCAATAAAATTAATATGTTATATTCTGATATATTTCAGTAATAGTTTTTCTTTCCGGTGTCAGGAGGGCAGACCCGTTTGTTTACAATTCTAACCTAACGCTTCCTGTCGGCAGGTTATTGAAATTGGACGGACCATTTCTTATTTCCGTTTGTATTTATTCACGGTGGTGTTGTGTTACCAGTATTTAGATTTATCTATTACTAAACTTCACGAGGGAGATCTGCTTAGTTTACGCAGCCCCTGCGTGACGGACTTTTTATTCATTATTAGATCCGGCTCATAACCCATAATATGAGAGATACTCACCTCTGAGTATCTCTAAACTCATCCTAGTCCCATTTTGTCAAATATCAACTGGATCCTTAGTTTCAGATAAAAGAATTGAACTACACCAACAAATTCATTCAAATAGAAAATTTGTTAAGCCATTTTTCAATTAAAAAAAAGTGAATTTTAATTTGGACATAAGTTGTTATTGATGAAAATCGCACGAGTGTACAGAAACGAGGCAAAATGGATTCTAAACCTTAAAAAATAAATGTAGCAGGGTTAATATTTGAATTAGATAGAAAAAAGTACATAATAAGTATACAATTGCAGAACATTAAATGTTTTCGCTTAAAGAAAATTTGTTAACAGATTCAACCAAATGTAAAGTGCATACCCAAACATTTAAGCTGATATCTTCCTAGCATATTAGATAATTCTGATTAAATAAATGCCAAACAATAAGAAAAATTATTTCTCTAACATTCATGCCTTCTTAAAATTCAACTTCCTTTCTTTAATAAGCTGCAAAACATGAAGTAAATAAGCACAATGTATGGTTAAAGCGGTTTCGTTGTTTACTCCACCACAAATGTGTGCCTTTATGAAATGAAAGCCTCCGTAAAAGTTATTTATGAATGCCGGCTAAACATTAAGAATATAGGGAATCTAAATTTGATAAACGGCCAAAGAGATATAGAAGTGGGGGAGGGCCAAGGCCGACATGGAGTGATAGATCGATAAGAAGTAATTTGTAGGGCTGTTCCATTGTAGACCACAGAAGCCAAAGATAGATAGCACTTTACAGTAGGCATTTTCACCTCTAACAAACCTTCCTTCTATTTACAGAATGTAACTTCACCAAAAATGATTGGGTGCATAAAACTACAAACAGCCTTAGAGATAAAAGGAAACTTAGCAGAACAATTGGTGCAGTCTTTAAATAAAAGACTAAAAAAATATGAAAAAACTGTTGATAATCATGGGAAAAAATCCGCATTACCTGGCCATGCTTTAAAACATAAACCCATCTTTGACTTTGAAAACTTAGAGATATTAGAAAAAAAAACCTAATACTTTAATGGAATATAATTAAAGAAGCTATTCAAATTTTAAAAACATAAATTGTATATTTAGAAATAATGCATTATTTTATATTTAGAAATTATTTGTTGACAATGTTTTCCGTTCTCGATTATTCTTCGTAATCGATTCCTACGTTAATCAGCAGACGGATGTGTGTGTTTCTTGGTTGGTGTCGTCTTTGTCTCCGTACCAGGAAGTCTTAATACTATGATTTAGTAATATTCAGTTGTTAATACGGTGTGAAGAGGCATACTATGAGGTGAGAAACATGTAGATCCATTGAAAACAAATATTGTAGTGTTTTTACGGTGCTGACTATGAAGTTTTTGGAGTTAAACGGGGTCAAAAATTTTCAATATACCATAGAAACTTCTATGTAATTGTAGAAAAAGTTCTTTTCTTGAATTGCAATCAACAACTATTAGTAAAACGTTTTAAGTTCCTAATGTTTTACATTTTTTAATCATTTGATAAAACCAGTTTTTTTTTAAATGTTGGTGAACATTTTATTTTAGACAGCTGAAAAACCCCAGACCTTCCGGCTACACTCTACCAAAACATCTATAGATTTCAATGACGAGAAACTAAAGTATTTCTCACAAATAATAATTACTTTGTTGCTAAAACCTTGGTCAAAGACACTTGGTAAACCTAAATTCATTGGTTCCTTTCGGACGTGTGCACATTCAAATGCCCCCCCCCCCCACTCACCGCTTGTAAACAAAGATAGTGAGTGACCTTTAGATCACCTGTCCCTATTAACCCCCTAAATAAATGTTTAAACAGGTTTTTCGAAATCTAAATAGCTCTGATATTTTGAGTTAAATCAAAAAAGGTTATATAACCGAACTTTTTATACATTTAATATGCTGCAATGGTAAAATTCTCTTTTTTTTTAAAAAAATGCCTCAACAAATTTTTTATTTGAATGAATTTGTTAGTATAGTTCAATTCTATCATCTGAAACTAAGGATCCAGTTGATATTGCACAAAATGAGGCTAGGATAAGTTTAGAGAAAGGCCGAAGTGAGTATCTCCCATATCATGGGTTATGAGTTGGATCAAAAATGAATAAAAACACTTGTGGGTAATGTAATGGACTTAAATGGTTCCTCTAAAAATTTTCTCAAATTAAGTATTAATAAGTTATTAGTATTTTTGCTTTTTCATTTAAGCATTACGGCTATTTTAATGTAATGTTGCTCAATCAGGTTGAAGTTTCGGAAATGTCCAATTGAAACAAATAAACCTAATCTTCCACTATGAAGCACTTATGAAGTCTGTAGGTCGTGTATCCAGTAATGTTCTGCAGATATTAGTCCAATGCTGGTAATCAAATCGGGGGTTTATAGATCGATGGTTTGATAGTTTTCGTAGCAATAGTTGCAGCTTTCCTGTTGAGTTTTAGCAGACCTCTGAGAGGGGTAATAGATACATTAGAAGATTGACAATAAGACGAGAAGTTTCATTAGGCCACTTCAATTATATCTTGTCATTTTTCGCAGCTCATTCACAATTAATGAAAAGGTAGATACTCCTGTACCTTGAGATCTTTGCCACAAATCGTGTATTTAATTGGATTGGAGTCGTTGGTATCACTATGAAGCAATGTGATCAGTTGTGATATCTTTGGTAACTCGGACACTTTACGAATAATTAACAAATTTGTTTAAAATCCTCAATTTGTTAACAATTTATATCATGCACAGCCTTAAAGGACCACCATGGTTCCTAACTCCTGAACGATTATAGTCGATCTCTATAATATTTAATTGTCATTTGAGTCAAACTCACGAATATATTTGACCTAATGAAAAATTTCCACAAATCTCCTTCGGTCCTACCTTGGAGATGACGAAAATGAGGTCCCTTCAAAATTACTTTTATATATATATATATATATATATATATATATATATATATATATAGAGAGAGAGAGAGAGAGAGAGAGAGAGAGAGAGAGAGATGGAGGGGGTGAGTTTATAGGGGAATAATGTTTAGAATTCAAAATATCTCCGTTATTACACTTTGTATTGAATCATTTTATAGAACCAATATTATTCCACATTAATGTTTTATAATTGTTGTAGTATGTATGTTTTATATATCTTCAATATTAAGCGAGATAATTGCATGTTTTTAGTTCAAATTTATTGACCGCGACTTCTACTCATCGAATTTGTTTTGTTTTTTTGGAAATGGAGAATATATTCTGAAGACCAATAGTGAGTCGTTCCAACATATCTGCTTAGTTTACGCATGCTTTACATGACGGACTTTGTTTAAATTAACATTTACATTTCATCTGGTCTATATACCATCCTTTCTACACTTGGAAAACTAGAATAAGCTTTCTGAAGAGGAAACTATAAGTTGTTTAAATCTGTCAACATTTGATATTGAAACGTCAGCAAATATCACTTTTTCTAACAACGGAATATTGTTTTGAAAACTCATGAATCGCAGACCAGAATGCGGCTTAAGAAGCTACAAATGCTATTACAAACAGTTTGATTGTAGCTGTCAGCTACTTTCCGAGAAAAGGTAGTCCTATGAATCGGAGGGTGTCAACATCTATCATTTCTTATCACAAAAACTAGTTACTTTTCACATTCAGCTACCGTTTTAGAACGAATTGTTCTAAGTGCTCGTTAATTTGTGTATTGTATAAGTCCACTATAAAATTAATTTGAAGTACAAAATCATTTCCCTCCTTTTTTATTTAATATTTTTAACAGCACAGATAAAATATAGTTGTTAGAATGATATATTAAGGAAATTTCCATACATCACGCAGGCACGCGAGTAGACAGTCACTCATCACGCACAGCCACGCACGCACATATGTGTGAGTATGACAGCTCTCGCTCGAGTGTATGTGTAAACCATAATTAGTACAACAGATAAACATTACTGCATTTGGCTTATTTAATTTTTTAGTCAGTCAAATGCCCTACTTTTTTCAAGCATATCTTTTCCGTTTCTCGGTTGCAATACCTATAAAACCAAATTCTATTTTTTCTTAATTTAGAGCCTCATCTAATAGGCCAATTTATCTTCCAGACACATTCTAATAGTCACTTATAAGTAAATGCCCCATTTGAAATAACCTAGAGCTAACAGCATTTGATGCTTCAATGTCTCATGAAACTGTGGGACTGAGATACTAAGAACGGTATTTTTCTTTTGGAGAAAATCCTATTACATCCACAACAAATTTAAATAACTAACATAAATATGAAAAATGTTGTTTTGGCACAGACGAAAAAGATAAATTATAAATCACTTAACATGTCCATAGAAATATAATGCGAAGTTGTATTGACCTTTTGTTATTCTCGCCCCCATAATAATGGATGAAAAACTAATGGGTGGCGCAATTCGGAGATACAATTGGTCAAAAACTACACATAAAAATATCCTTCACGAAAACCAAGCAGATTTCCCACGTGTAGTTTTACAATAGATAAATCTACATACTGGTAACACAACACCACCGTGAATATTAAGAGAATAAATACAAACGGTAATGAGAAATCGTTCAGTCACTTTTAATTAACACCCATCGGAAAGCGAATTGTAACCAAACAGGTCAGCAAACATCTCAGAACTGAAAAGAAAGATAGAAATATTCTTTACCGGAAACAAAAATAATTACTGAAATATACCTGAATATAAAACATTAAATTATTGAAAACTATATCTCATATTGTAGTTTAAAATGAACCACAATAATTTGTATCTCAAATTTTAACAATCCAAGAACTAAAGACGGAGGGCGGAGATCAAAAGAACGTATTTGCATGCATCTCGTATAATAAATACTCTTGAAACAATGTTTGCTATTTAGGCCTCGAATAAAGTGGTTTATAACAGAGTATTGTTTATGAGGTGTGAGTGGGAGTGGGGGTTTGGTGAAGCCTGAAAACTAAAAAAGTCAGTCACGCAACTAAGCATATTTCCCACGCGAAGGTATACAATAGATAAATATACAAATATATATATATATAAAGGATAGTATCCCTTTCCCGCCAACAACCGTTGGTGACCAATAAATTTTTGTCTCCCGCTTTAATTTTTTGTGATTTGAGGTGACTAAAAAAAAGATTGTTGATTTTAGTGAACTGAGGGGAAATCAAAATTAAGAAGAAATTGCAGGGAGAGGGAGAAGTACATTAACTACAGCCATCAAAGTGGTGGTAAATATAAAGAATTTAAATTGTTAAGGCTGTGGCAAACAGCCCTTTCTTTCCTTTCCTTTTAAATAGTGAAAACCTTTCTCTTTAAATAGTGAACTGAAAGGTCAGTCTGACGCTTTAATGCGACCAAGGAGATGAGAGTGAGCATTTCCGTTTGGTCGATGATGGACGACTATATATTTAGGAGATGGAAAGAGTGAAATAAAGGTGACTAAATCCTCGTTTGAAGAGAATTGAGGTGGGATTAAAGGAAAGTAGATTGGGCGAAGCGTTTTAAGCTTTGAATAAATTAGAGAGAATGGAAATCAGGGTGATAATGATTGAGAGAGAGGTAGATTTAGGTTCAGGTTATAAAGGATTGGACGAGAAGTCACATTTAGGAAGTGGCGACTACAGGATTTCAGAAGGAAATTTGGTAGATATCTAATAATTTACCATTATCATGTGCTAATTTACCACGTACAGAAAGAAGATATTACTTTATTAAAATAATTTCAATTTGCTACATTTGTCAATATGTGGGAGCAGTTCCATATAAAAGTAAATTATCACTTTTTAAAAAAAATTAAAAATTATATAATCAAGCAATTTTGATTATCAGAAGAAACATAGAAATTAATGAAGTAATTAGTCTTTCAAAGGAAGGTCTTCAGAGATTTTTTCATAAATCAACTAATATGTGGAAAAGTAAAATTAAGTGATGAATGATGGATTTGGTGTGATTCCAGAGAATTTTGGCATATTCTTAATCCTCATGAAATACGGTTTAGAAGGAAACCAAGGTTCGACAATTAGCAAATATTTTAATGGAATTAATGAAGACACGAAATGATAGGATTAACTAAGATTGGGCAGTATCCAAACTTTTACTTTTACTCAAAATGACATGACACAATAGGATGCTAAATAATGTAAAGATTTTGGTGGTGATGAGGTAATTATATTGTTTAAGTAGCCCGTATATAGATCTCATATTACACTACTTAAAACATAACAACATTTTCAAAAAATTATGATGTAGGACAATACTGAAAATATTTGCAGAAATGAGCATACTTACGAAAATTTAATAAAGTGATTATATACATTAAATAACTGATTCGTTGCTAAATCGCCCCAGTCGCGAAATGCGATTATTGTATGAATAAATAAATAAAAATATTGTTTAAGTCCATTCAAAGATAAGAGTTCCTGAAATACAATTACGGTAATCACTAAAAACAGACTCAAATTTATCTTAGCCTAAGAATGAAATGAAATAATTCAGGCTGCCATGCGTGTTTAAATGTTAACCATATAGCTTACTTGGTATTTACCTTAACTTAATTTAGCGTGAGCTATAATTAATACTTGATAGTGCATACCTCTCAAATATGAATATGAGAATATATTTAGTAAAACACCAATGAAAATACTAAGTGCTAGCCCGATTACAAAAGTTGTCGTCTATGGTAGCCTTTGCAGTATTATGTGGACGTTAACTAAAAATAAAATAAATAAATAAAATCGTACTTTAATTTGAGTTAGACCAGTTTGATTCTTCATCTGCAGGATTTTACTTCGTGTGTATATCAGTAGACAATTTTCTTTTCCCATGCAGGTTGATATGCATGTCACATAATTTTCTATAACCGTTAAGACCAAATACCCTAACACCCGTTGCTTGTCTTAACCCCAAAAAATATCCATCCTGGAGTTGTAAATTATAACATACAGATTTATTCAGACTTCAATTTTCTCATCTACGAGGATTGATTGGTGGACATATATAAAGTTTCAAAATCATGTCACGACTTAAAATCTCAGTTTCTGATTTCCCTTAAAGAAAATCAGTCCCTCACGCGGCAGGAATAGTTTAAAGACTTGTTTTTATTTGTTAACGCCTTTTAAGCAGTTTTACCAAATCTCCCTTAAGGAAAAAGAGCTATCCAAAATTAAAAGTCTCTCTGAAGGTATGAGTCTCATCGAAAAACTTTGTTAAAAACCAATCCTTTTTTCAAATTAAATCTGAAAATTATATACTTTACATTTTTCTCTGCTCGATTATTAACTAAGATATTTGCAATTTTTAATTATCAGCCTTCCGTAAGCCCATCTGTTAATCATCGCACGCTAAATGTTAGCCAATCACGGCAACCAGAAAGAATGAATGCACAGAATCACCCCCCCTCCTATAAAAAGCACAATGAAAGTGCGGTAATCGAGCCATAGGGGTAAAGTAAGGTGTTCCAGCCTGAGTCAGCATAGGCCATTCACAACATATTGACACTTAATGACGACCGACATACTTATCTGTAAATACTGAACAAAAAAGTCACATTAGCAGACTGCAACGAAAAGACCTTGGCTTAAACCTCGACATGAATGAACTACTAACTGACGGCACGCAATATATTAATACACATCTCCAAAACCCATATAAAAAATATAAATAACTGTTACAAAATATAGAACGGTAATAAAATAGACCTATAGCTTACTTAATAACTATAAAAAATGTGCTCAATTTACCACAATCTATAAGCACGGATATGAAACATTCAGATATTCAAGGAGTTTTTTTTTCTCAAATGGCTCAGGTTAGCCATGCGAGTTAAAGCGTTGACCCTTATCTCACATGGTAAACCTAGAGTGGCGAGTTCGATTCTTGCCTGGGCAAAGGAAATTATTTAATGACGAAATTCATTAAATAACGTCCTAAAATCCCACCCTGGCTAGAAAAGGGTGGTAACCTGTAGATAACCCGTCCCGATTAGCCTAAGTTGTAAAAAGTGGACGTTAATAAATAATAATAATAATAATTTCTTGGCAATAAAGTTAAAACCTTTAACCCACATGAAGAAACAACCTAATAGGACATAATGATTGCTTTTATATTGAAAATTACTATTTATTAATTAACGTCCAATTTATGCTACTATGGCTAATTGGGACGGGTTATCTACAGGGCACCACCCTTTTAGCAGATTTCCCTTGAGGGAAATCAGCTATTGAGGTCGTACTCATGACGCGAGTTTTGAAAAATTTCCTCAAATGTCCATTGATCCTACCCAGGAGATGACGAAAATGAGGTCCGTTCAAAATTATATATATATATATATATATATATATATATATATATATATATATATATATATATATACTTCTCAAAAATGAAACGGGATATTGTATATGTGTTCTTATCCTATTAATTTTAATTAAATGGACCTTAATTTAATTACTTTTTTATTGGGGCAAAAGGCAATAATTTCTAATAAATATTAATGATATTTATAATTTAAAAAAAACAAAAATGCTAGGCTCCATAAATACCACAAAACAGCCAATATCCCTATTCATTTTTGAGCAGTATATATATATATATATATATATATATATATATATATATATATGTTAACGCTCTAGCGGTCGCAATTTTTGTTTGATCGTTACCAAACTCGGAATTTAATCGTTTTATGTAAAAAGAAAGATCAAGTTCGTTAATGGCTGAAATCGGACCAGTGGGAGGGGGGGAGGGGTTAGAGGAGGGATTTTTGAAAATTCGAAATATCTCCGTTATAATGCGTCGGATCGAAAAATTGTAATGAACTAATCTTATTGGAAATTAAATTTACTATGAATATTGTTCTATACATCTTTTCTGTATCTTGGATATTAACCGAGATATTTGCATTTGTATTCTGTGTGTCGTCGGCAGGAGTCGGCTATGTTCGGGAATTTCCGCCGAGAGCTCTGGCGGCCGTTTCCATAACTATTCGTCCCCCTTGAATAGTTTTAGAGATACCTTACTACTACAGGTGTTATTGGGCAGATTTATCTACTGGAAAACGTCACGTGGGAAATCTGCTTAGTTTTCGCAGCCCCTGCGTGACGGACTTTTCTATACAAGGGTGGGACTAAGGATTTTATTTAATGAGTTTTTCAATAAATAAATTACTATTGAAAATTAAATTAAATCATTTATTAATGTCCACCTTTTGCAACTAAGGCTAATTGGGACGAGTTATCTACAGGTTACCACCCTTTTGTAGCCAGGATGGGACTAAAGATTTTATTTAATGAATTCCGACACTAAATAAATTCCTATTGCCCAGGCGGGAATTGAACTCGCACTCTAATTCAATTCCCTATTAAACACAAAATAATGATAAACCTAGAGTGTCGAGTTCGATTCTCGCCTGGGCAATGGAATTTATTTAGTGACGGAATTCATTAAATAAAATCCATAGTCCCACCCTGGCTAGAAAAGGGTGGTAACCTGTAGATAACCCGTCCTAATTAGCTATAGCTGCAAAAAGTGGACGTTAATATAATTAAATAAATAATAAAAAAAACACAAAATATAATATCACATAATGTATTGTATATCGATATACTAAAATTACAACAACACCTGGTTCACTATTTTCACTATAAATTTTTTAAAATCATGAGGTTATAATTTCAAGTTAAGATACATCAAATTTTCACGCATCCAAATGTCAAGGAGGTTTAAAAGCAGTATACACTTTGGAGACTCGAGTGACGAAGAAACAGACGAGAAGCTCACTTTGGGGAATTTTGACTCAAAAAAGAATGATATATTGTTGGTACCGTGGTCAGTGAAGGTAAGATGGTTGACATTTAAGATATCTACCAATCTTGTAATATGTACGGATTATCAAGTAAGTGACAACATTATGTATACTATTTTTAGGACCAATATTTCTTGTTATCTAGTTTTATTGTAATGGTCGATTGTAGAGAATTTTGTTTATTATGGCAACATCAGTTTGCATGTTGGTATTCTATTCGCTGCATTCAACCCACTAGTATGGAAACACATTTTAGTGCTTTATATTCAGATAATTACATTTTTTATTAATATTACTTTGGATTAAGGTTTTCTTCGAAGAAGGATGTTATCAAATAATAGGAGGGGACCATATAGACGCATAAACACATAATATTGTTATGTTTTATTACAAAACCAGTAATAAACATTGTTAATAAGAGTTCTATTGGATTGCAAAATTAAACACACACAAGTTTCACAGTTTTTATCACTGTACAATTTATTTAACAATGCACAATACACTTGGTTAATTATTCTTAATTACTACTCACAGTATGCACTGATAGTGTCACTGTTCTTCAGATTACACAGTCCAATAATTTACTCACGATCAATGAACTTCACAAAAAGACAGCACTGCACTGTCTTAAGCACGGCACTATAATGTCACAGAATCACGGCACAACACTATTCTTCTTATAAAACACTTTACCGCACTGCACTAAGTCGCACTATAGCACTGAACGCACTGATGTGATCAAGACAGCTGAGAATAAACTGAAACTATCTTCAGGCCCTAGTATACCTGTGCCCTGGTCGATGGGGATAGGTCTATCAAACTTAGGAAGGTGAAGGCAGTTTCCCTTTTCCTGAGCAGGAAGCTCTATTTTAAGGGAGGTTGTAGTGATGTTGGGTTATAATAGAGCTAAGGATTGGAGATTCCCCGGTAACGGGCGGTACCGGAAGGGGTGACTGAAACCCTCGGCCGATTGCACATCAAAGGGTGCGGTCTCGAAGGTACTGGACTCTTTAGTCTAGAACCTACTGGTGTCAGCAGTCCCTCGGTCAGCTCCCTTTCATCTCCCTCGCACCTCCCAAATACGCGACTCTCTCTGCTAATCCTTCATGTATTTAATTTTCGCAACAATATGTAGGGTTACTACAAATAAAGTCATATAGTAGTGATTTGCAGAACTTTATCAAATAGGAGTTTGAACTAATAGTTTGCAATCGAGTTTGGTTGCAATATTCCAATTTGTACGTTGGAATTTCATTTTTTGATTTCAAAACAATCAAATTCCATTTATCAATATGTTTCTGTTGTGTGGTGCCCTTCCTTTTCCAAGTATTCCCTCGTCCATACAACTAGAACCATACAGTATCACTTTAATTCACTTTATAGATGCAATATGTTTGGTCCTATAGCTCCTCTTAGTTTTTATTCATGCTTTAGAAAGTGTTGTGTCTTTCTAGATAAACCTTCCTGATTACTCTTAGTTGCAGGAGGTGGACGTTCATCTAAACGAAGAGTGACACACGTAGAGAAAATAAATACACATGATCTGAATTTTATTTATTCAACTAAATAATATTGCAGTGATTAAATATTACTAATTGATACTAGTAATAATGAGTTTTCTAATAAAATTTTATTTTTCAGCTCACCACTCCATACTTAATTTACCACTTTCCTGATCTAATTCAATTTTTGAGGTATGATTTGAGGAAATAGTATCCTTTAAAAATATTATTACTATATTAATGCTTTAGTAACTGAATGAGATATAATAATGATAGTAGAATTGGAGGAAGTAGAACATTGATATAATATATAAAATCTGTGAGGAATATTTACCCTTAAAAGAATTTGATGAACTACCCTATAATGTATAATGATTAAAAAATGTTATATGCATAATAAATTTGGCATAATGTTTAATAAATGTGTATTTAGTTGAACGAAGTTGTATAAAAAAAAAAAAACGATTCTTATAAATTCCGTAGTAAATTGTGGTTAAGTGTATTAACTAAATCTCTAAATTAATTTCTTTCTACATTTTATGTATTTTATATACAAGTACTTAATAAAAAATATTTAAATTTAAATGTTATTTGAGATTTAATTTTATAATATTTTTTTTTAATATAAAAGCTTCAAATAAATGGCGATCGAAAATAAAGAATATGACAATCGACCTCAAATGCCAGATTGACATTTACTTTTGAAATTAATGATTTTTTTTAAGCAAAAACAAAATAACTATTTAAGTTGGATTATTTCCATATAATTTCCACTATTGTAAAAACATTTATTATAAAAAGAATAGTACACAAGATTTAAGCACATTGAAAATAATCATTACTCTAATATAAAAATGCATAGTTTTTTATAAGTTCATAATAAGTTTATTATTAGATTTCATAATTTTATTTAACTTTGCCCAAGAAAACTATTCAATTTCGTATCAGTAAGACATACTTCAATTTATTTTATTTAAATCCATTATCTTCTTGGATTAAAAGTAGGACATTAAAGGACTTGGTATCATATTTGGGGAAGAAAATAAGCATGTTTCAATATTTTGTTTGATGTTTTTGTAAATTGACTATTTAAAAAAATGATATAACCACTTCTTTGGTAATATAATTAAATCTTAGGAACCATTAATTAATATGAGTATTACCTTAACAACAAGTGTTGCAGCCCCAAGGTAAAACACGTTGAAAATGCTCCTTATCCCAGTCCGTTCCTTGAAGTCTTCAATATGGAAGGTCGAGTAAGTACGTTTTAATTACAGACCCCAATTACAAATTGGTGTATTTATTTACTGTTAATTGCACTTTACATTGTCTCAAAACAAAAACAGGAGTAAGAAATTAATTACTTGGGTCTGTGACGAATATAGCATTTAGTGAACTCAAACATTTTGGCTATCCAGATAAGTATCGGCTTGAATGAAGTAAAAAATGAACTTAGTTCCAAAGCTCTATGATATAATAGAAAGGACTTAGGACATCAAGAATACATTCAATCACCATGCAACAAGCAATCGGAAAATAGTTCTCCGTAGATAGTCACTTCATCGGCCGAGCATGTGTCTTCATTCGTATGTAGAGATTCAATGCCTTTCAAATTGATTCGGGTATCGAACTTGTTAAAAGTTATATATTGAACTTCTCATGAAAGGAGAAGAACTTCTCACCACGTATTAGAAAGGAGAACGATTTTGGATATGAGAATCAAAAGGCTCAACGTAAGTTTCGAAAATCAATAAATTCAAATAATTTGGACAGTGGATTATAAACTGGAAGCTTGTACACAGTATTTTAACAACTCTTGAAGTCATCATAACAGATGTGACACATACAGGGTGAAAGATATTTAATTTGCTTTTTCATCTGTTGACCTTCCACCAGTTTACCTTTAATGAATATTATAATTTGTAAGATCACATCATTTTTTTTACTTGACTACATTTTTTGAACAGATTTTAAAGCAAATTAGCCCATTTAATTAAACCAATTATTATAATAAAGCCATTAGACCAACATTCATCATAGTAAAACCTAATATTTGGTCGTTTTTCTTTTAAATCAACAGTATTTTTTAAGTTAAATATTAACTTCATTTTCTAAAGGACTAGAGGCTTTTTTATATACAAAAGTGAAAAATAATTCTCTTTCAAGATGATTCATACATAATATATTATTGTTACCCAAAATTAAACATTAAAGTTTGCACATTATTCTATAGCTCCTCCATGAAGTTGACTTGGCTTTCAAAAGCCGTGGACAGTTAAATCAAATTCTTCAAAACTACAATCAACTGCCGATGGACACAGTTGATTGGCTAATACCGCCTTCAAGACCACCACTCAACTTGAATCCCGATGTTGGGCTACAGTACGAGCCAATGGACCTTGAAGATGAGGGTATCAATATTCACGAAAGGTGTTTACATAACTTTTCATGTATCAGATACAATTGTTCAACCCGTGTACTAGAATCATAAACGTTCAAATTTTGTACTATTCATAAAATAGCTACGTTGAACATACTTTCATGAGACCAATGCAAATTTGAGTTGCAATATTATTAACAAATATGAGGCAATATCTAATGTATCGAAATTTCTTCTTATGGAAAAAAGGCTATTAAGGTTGTCCTGACATGATAAAAATGAAACTTTCAGCTGTATTGATATATATATATATATATATATATATATATATATATAGAGAGAGAGAGAGAGAGAGAGAGAGAGAGAGAGAGAGTGAGAGTGAGGTGAGTGAGAGAGACAGATAGAGAATAAGAGTGTCAATGAATTTGATTATTTTTATGATCCCCAGCATTTATAGATTTTTACGTATTTTATATCAAACTTCATTCTACGATAATTCAAGAGACGTAAAAGTCAGTGATTAGCCCAAGATGTCTTACACTAGTGCTTATGGTTATACTTGTGAAATGGTTGGGGTTTTAAATATATTTTAAAATCCCCAACCTGAAAAAGATAGTTTTTCGTTCACAAATATTTCTACAAAATAGCTTTTGAAAATCACTCAGCTATGTGAGATATATTGTTCCCTGAAGTTTAAATAAAAAGTCCGTCACGCAGGGGCTGCGTAAACTAAGCAGATTTCCCACGTGAAGTTTTACAATAAAGAAATTTCAGAATAGAGAGTCAAACAGTTACGGGAACGGCCCGAACTAGCTCTTGACGGAAACTCACGACTAGACCCGAAGTTAACCGATCTCATCTTAGGAGCTGAAAACAGAAAAATGCAAATATCTCGGTTAATATTCAAGATAGAGAATAAATGTATATAACAGTATTTATAGTAAATTTAATTTGCAATAAGATTGATTCTATACGATTTTTCGATCCGATGCATAATAACAGAGATATTTCGAACTTATCTTCTTTTACTTGATCTTCCTTTTTACATAAAACGATTAAATACCGAGTTTGGTGACGATTAAACAAAAATTGCGACCGCTAGAGTGTTAACAGACAAATATATATATATATATATATATATATATATATATATATATATATATATATATATAGTTTTGAACGGACCTCATTTTCGTCATCTCCTGGGTAGGATCGATGGACATTTGAGGAAATTTTTCGAAAATCGCGTCATGAGTACGACCTCAATAGCTGATTTCCCTTAAGGGAAATCTGCTAAAACTATTCAAATTAAAGCAAAGACATTAGACGTTGGAGTCATTCAATTAGACATAGGCCCTAGCTAAAGCATTAGTGAACAAGAGTCGAGCAAGGCAGCCAATCCGAGCGGTTCTCAGTAAGCGAGCTCTTCAATAAACCATGTCTCCCCTGTGTACAATACCATTGGGAAATTCACGATTCACTTTCAGCTCGTTGTTTACTCTCCAATAACGCTCATGCAATATTCGACAGGAGAGGAACATGATTCCTCTACGAGGAAAAGTTTCTAAATATACTTAAACTAGGTTGAAAATTAAATTTTTATTATGCTTTTATAATATATAAATAGGCTCATCAATTGGTGTATATACAAATCGTTGATTGAACAAAGAAAATGATCTCTGGAACCCTCAAAAACAAGCATTATCCTTTTTTTACTTTTCGAAATAACAATAACTTACCACGGCTCAGAGGCACTTAATTAGTTGTCAACAACCTTGAAAACTGATACTACAAAACCCCGCATTCAGTCAATACTGACAAACCTTAATTACGATACGTAAAGAAAAAGTTTAATGTTTTGCCTCACGCCTTTAAATTAAATCTCAACCTTTAAAAGAGATCAACTCAAGCCTAAAAAACTTGTATAAAATGTGCTTTACTCCACCACTCGTCACAACTTGAAATATCAAAAGACTTATTCATGACCTCAAGAATAATAAAGCTCTAGAGGAAGATCTTATTATCGGCTTTATACTGATAAAAATCTCAAAGAGCCAACACATTTAATGCAAGAGATACTTATGCTATTGTCTCGGCCAAGGATAAGTATCTCCCAAGAAGAATGTAAAAGAGTATTCATGGTACTTCAGAAAGTGGGAAATCAAATCATGTTCCTAATTGTTTCAATATATCACACTTTTGTCATAATAATAATAGTCTTCAGTAAGCGTGTGAACTGTGAATCTTGAAATCGTGACATCATCCCCATAACAACAGGTTGGATTTGAAAGTAACCAATCAAAACTACTCAAGTTCAGATACAGCCTGACAAAAAGTGTCTTCTATTAACACTTTTAAGAACTACAACACCTTATTACATCTTTAATATTATAAAATTATTAAGCAAGGATTAGCATATAGAGCTGCATACAGAATGAAAGTACTCTAAAAGGCAATATTAGGTCTCAAAACCCGAATATAAAATACATTAAATTTGCCCTTAATTTTACAGTAAATCATATGTTATGAAATTGATTTAAATAATGCCATTTAAAGCTCACAAATCATGCATTTTCAAACTGAAAATCGATGGACATGGTATTTCTTGGAATCCAATGAATCAAGATGAACGATATCTTTGCTATTATTTTGAAACATGACTGACATGAAGATAAAACATAAAAACAAACATTTTAGAGGCACACAAGAGACACTCAATTACATAAATAAAAACATTAATATTAAATAACACTTCACAAGCCGCCCATTCTCCTCATAGAGACTTGCTCATACCTTCAATGGCATTAAACCATTGTTAGTTTAAGCAGACTCGAGGTTAAACCAAATTAAATCCCCATTATTCCTTGTTCTGTGACATTACAGTAATCTGCACTTTCCTATAGCAGCTCCCGGTTTTGAGATTGGATTCCCCAACATCTAGACGAAGCCTGAAGTTCTCCAAACCTATAGGACTCCTCCGAAACAAACACAAATTGGATATTTATAATGTAACTTGGGAGGGGGGCGGGGCTGTAGTAGCACAATTCCTTTTGCTTTCTGATATAAATTGCGAGATTGCAGGTTTTACTCATTTTTAAACGTAGTTTAGCTTTTTCATAGGAAGATTCCTTTTTATTATATAGTTTACGACTTCTTAATTGGCTATATTGCTATACTATTTTCGTGTATTGTTTATCATGAGATCCTAAAAATAATTGTTAGTAACTGAGCGAGCTACACGGTTAGGGTTTCCACGATCCTGACCCACTTTATTTATACATACTTATTATTATCATAAGCACTTAAAGATGATTTACAACCTAAATATAATTTGCAATGCCTTAAGAAAATATATATTTTCTATAAGCTATAATATAGTGTATTTAACATTCATCAAGTTGTCTCCCATTCATACAGACAGGATATCGAGTGAAATTTAAACCAAAATTTCCATTGAAAGTACATTAAAGACCCTTATCCATAATTAAGTTTTAAATAAATTAAACGAACGGAATTGCCAACCATATCAGATTCTTATGGACCTTAAATGATAAAATATTACCTTTTGATTGTTTTTTTTTTTTTATATTAATATCAAATACGCATTGGACATATGACATATGTTATACTATTCGATAGTATATGTTGTACTATTCGATAATAATTGCATAAAATACTAATTTATCTTTTTAAATATTGTTTTCTTTCCAGGCGTTCTATAACCTCTTCTGTGAACACCAATTTCGCGGCTTCAACTCCAGATACAGTGATTTCAGAGTAACTTTCAAGAATGGATTTGTATTGTTAAAATAAAAACTTGTGTACATATTTTATCTAGATTAGTATTCATCTGTCTAAATGGAAGGCATATTCATCGTTCAAACAAACTAATGGTAAATTTCCCATACATACTATATAATATTACTGTAAGTACTTACACACCTAGATGGCTCAAAATATCTTAATTTTGTAAAAATCATGTAATAATTTGTGTATAATACCTTAGTTGTATTGGGCCAAAATAAAATTTTCTTTTTTCTTCCTAGATGGCTTTTTTGAAAACCAGAATATGTATGACTAATAGGTACAAAGAAATTTCAATCTTCTATTTTCTCTATCTTCTGATTCCTCCGCTCTCCCCTTAGTCAATTTTGATCAAAAGAGGAGGTGCACGACCAAATGTTACAATATGCGTAAATATGTTATTTCAATATTGTAAGGCTAGTCGATTCTGAGTCGATAAGCCAAACTTAGTCAAGACGGATGTTGGGAGGGTAAAAACTCATAATTCTCTCAAAATGTGAAACCCGATTTTTCGAGATTACAATATTTTTTTTTGCTCTGTACAACGGAGTAAGAACAACTTTAGCCATAGGCTCTTAAACTAGGAAAACTCATGTTCCCTTCGTTAGTATGCATTGTTAATTATTATATCACTTTTACTTCCTTTTACGAATAAGTGAAAGAATATAATAACGAAAAATTCCGGATTTCAGTTTTCACCTGACTTGTGTGTTTAGACCCTCCCTGAATCCATGTTGGCTAGTTTCGGTTTAACGTATGTATGTATCTCACATAACTCAAAAATACTGGCCCTAAAATGCTGAAATTTCATATTTAAGACGGTTGTAAGATTTAGTTGTGAACTTTACCTTTCGATTGATACCAACTAAGAGGGAGGCAAGGGTTTAAAGGGGAGTGAATAAATAATTTCAAGATTTCTCCGTACATCAGAGAAAAAGATTTTTAATTGTGTCCTATAGCTCTTTTTAACAAGTCATTTTATTTTCATAATACTACATGTTAATATTTAATTCCCCTTAAGGGAAATCAGCTATTGAAGTCGTACTCATGACGGAATTTTCGAAATTTTTCTTCAAATGTCCATCGATCCTACCTAGTAGATGACGAAAATGAGGTCCGTTCAAAACTGTATATATATATATATTTGTCTGTTACCTCTCTAGCGGTTGCAATTTTGGTTTGATCGTTACCAAACTCGATATTTAGTCGTTTTATGTAAAAAGAAAGATCAAGTTCGTTAACGGCTGAAATCGGAACAGTGGGAGGGGGGGGGGGTTTAGAGGGGAGGATTTTCGAAAATTCAAAATATCTCCGTTACCATATGTCGGATCGAAAAATTGTAAAGAATCAATCTTATTGCAAATTAACGGATTAGAGTGAGTTTCCCGCCAAAAGCTAGGTCGGCCGTTTCCTTAACTGTTTGGCTCCCGTGAAATTTCTCTATAGTAAAACTTCACGTGGGAAATCTGCTTAGTTTACGCAGCCCCTGCGTGACGGACTTTTTTGATCTTTCATAAGTTTGCGGTATTTAAGAGATATTCAAGTAATCCAAGATGACCATTAATTGGAGAAAGTGACGAATATTCAACACCTACACCTAAATCAATATTTTAATATTTGCCCCAAATATTTTCAATTTTTTGAGCAAACTATGTACGGTAGTACAGATATGATTATGAATACTTGTAAAACTTTATTAAAAAGCGTTTTCTCGATAAAAATATTCAATGTTTACAACTAAAAGTTTACTTACTAAACTGAAACCTACCTGGTTCATTCAAAACAACATGGCAGGTCCCAATTAGTTATATAATTTCATATCTTAACCATTAAAGTATATTTTACATAAGTTTTATAGATGAATTAAACCCCGTTTAAATGGGACAATGCATTTAAGAGATTAATAAATATTAATTTAATGGTGCATTCCCGTTTCTCTATTGGTGAAGGTTGCTTCTTAGGTTAAAATTACGAACTCATTAAATAAAATCCTTAGCCCACCCTGGCTAGAAAAAAGTTTTTCTATAAAACATTCTATTTATTTTCATCCCCAACGCTATTCAAAGCTTTTCTCTTTCACTAAACCCACAATTTAAAAATTTGTTTGTCAATTTTGAATACACTCTATGAACAGCATATCTCTTGCTATTATTTCATTTTTTTAGGATCAATGTGTTTATGCTTAATTGGCATTGTCAAAATTGCCTCGCTTATCATTTATAACTACTAACACTTATACTTTTTTTTTTTTAAATATCATAAAAATCCCAACTTTATTGGTTGTATAACAAGTCATTAAGAAGAGTTGACTAGCTAATAATTATAATGAGAAGGTTATTATGAAGGCTTTTGCTATTAATTCAGTATATTTTATTTTTTAAATCAATTTAAAAAAAATAGTTTAAGAGATGGATTATGAATAAAGAATAGTTACCCTTGTGTACATATATACACAGGCAATACATCAGGAATTTATTTCATTAAAAGCCTATCAAAATATACAATTTAACTTAAGCTCTTAAAGAGTAAAATTAAAAGCAATAAATATATAATACTTCCTCATAACCTACATTGTAATGTAGATAAATAATCATAACGTGTAAATAAATAATTATACACACACACGCGTACACACACATACACACACGCCACACTATCTCACACACACACACACTCACTTACACACACACAACTATACCCATGCACAATGCTGATTGTGATAAGTGAACAAAGTTTGACAATGCTAGTTTAGCAAGAATATGCTGACGATCATAAAAATAAGGTAAGGAATTAACAGTTAAACATATGTTGGAAATAGAGTGTGTTCGAAATTAAAAACGAAAATTTGAATTGTGATTTTAGAGAAAATGGCACAACTTGATAAGGAGCGGTAATGCTCGAATTGCGTTGGGGATCAAAATAAGTATGATGTTTTAAAGGAAAAAAAAGTTTTTTGTTGTTGCCCCAGTGTGGCTACACTTTCAAATTATATATATGTGTGTGTGTGTGTGTACATGACCTTTGCCTCAGCCAACCTCTCCTTTATGCAAAAGGTTAGCGCAGGCGTTCACCTGTTCTTTATCTCCATTGATTCAGTAGTATCGTTTACATATTTATGTGCCCCCTACAAATGAACAATTCAGAAATTGTTTCACTGGTGATTACATCATAAATTTTCTAATAATTACTGGCTAATATGTGCAGCGGTTTCAGCTGCCCCCGCAAAACTGTGTCCCTCCACTCAATACCTAGCCTGCCCGCTTCATCGTCGGTGCATTATTGATTCTTAAAACACTCGCCAGCCTCAATTATCTATAGCTTCCCAATAACGAGTTAAAATACCGTACACATCTCGTTTTTTCGCTTTCCTCGTTAATTCACTTCTCTCTTATTTTTTTTCTTCCTCTTTCCACTTAACCGACTCAATTAACTCACAATTTCACGCTATAAACACTATTAATTGTTGGACACGACTTACTTCGAAATAGACTGTAAAACACTTGTAGTAGTAGGTTATCTTCGGATGGGCCTGTTCAGTGTGTGATACTTAATAAGTTCATCGTATTATAATGATATGAAACCCTAATATGATAAATTTGAATCTAAACTTCTATCCAGAAGGAATGTTCGATGTTATGTAAGATATTTCCCAATCAGAAGATCAATTGAACACAGAAATCATTAAATCAAGACAACTTAGAATTCAATATTTGTGGATTCAATATCTGTTAATCCGGTACCACAAGTATATTTTACTGAGTGTGCCCATATTTTAGAATTTTACACTAATCACAATCTAATTCATTATCCAAAAAAGACATACCAAACCTGCCTAGGTGGAATAAGTCTAAATCTCTAATAAATATCCCTTTCAAGTCTTTGTCGACAAAATTTCAAATCATTTCAAAACACTCCTAGTATCTGGCTCCATTCTTCCGTTACTATAACAGTCAAAGTTCAATAATTGAAGCTGATCGGACGAACTCTTTTAGGGTTTCTACGATGACAACTTAAATTGAGTTTCTCACAACCTAACAAATTCGGAAGTAGGTCTTGAGTGTTGTTTAATCAAACCTACTACATTGAAAAAAAGTCCGTCACGCAGGGGCTGCGTAAACTAAGCAGATTTCCCACGGGAAGGTTTACAATAGATAAATATACATACAGGTAACACAGCCGTGAATGCTCAGTAAATGTACAATACAAGGCTGAATTGTAAACAAACAGGCAAGCCAACCTCGTAGCGCTGCATAGATAGACCGGAATGGCATACAATTAATGAAATATATTTGAATATAACATATTAATTTTATTGAAAACAATTTACTAAAGCTAGTGCTGTAATTTGTAATGGATCAGAATCAGTTTTATCTCAATCACTCAAATTTTAGTAATCCAAAAACAAAAGAAGGGGGGGGGGATCAACAGATCGTATTTGCATATATCTCACAAAGTGAAAGTTCAATGAAAACAATATTTGGTATTTAGGTTTCAATTAATATCTTTTATTAAATAACAGAGCATTATTTATGTAACACTAGTAGAAGGGGGGGTCAACTGAAGGCTGAAAACTGAAAAATGAAAATATCTCGGTTAATATTCAAGATAGAGAATAAATGTATATAACATTATTTATAGTGTATTTAATTTTCAATAAGATTGATTCTATACACTTTTTCGATCCGACTTATAGTAACGGAGATATTTCGAATTTTCGAAATTCTCCCCCTCTAAACCCCCCTCCCCCCTTCCCCTGGTCCAATTTCAGCTGTTAACGAACTTGATCTTTTTTTTTTACATAAAACTAAATATCGAGTTTGGTAACGATTACACAAAAATTACGACCGCTAGAGCGGTAACAGACAAATATATATATATATATATATATATATATATATATACAGTTTTGAATGGACCTCATTTTCGTCATCTCCTAGGTAGGATCGAAGGACATTTGAAGAAAAAATTCGAAAATTCCGTCATGAGTACAACCTCAATAGCTGATTTCCCTTAAGGGAAATCTGCTAACAGGCTAATTATATGAGAATGTTCTCTAGCCAGTTCAGTTGGCAATCTTCAATGCTCATTATAGGACATAATTATTGTTCTCTAGTCATAAAGAAAACCGCTGATGTGAGTTTCCAATTAATTAAAGCTATTCGGCTTTGAACTAAAGCTTTATTTTTTCACACGTTTGACAGTTGCCATATTAAATCACTTAAAAAAATACTTACTTTCATACTTCAAATATATATCCTGGAATGACGGTTCTCCAGGCGATGCTTCTACACA
The DNA here is from genome assembly GCA_019009955.1 of Riptortus pedestris. NCBI lineage: Eukaryota > Metazoa > Arthropoda > Insecta > Hemiptera > Alydidae > Riptortus > Riptortus pedestris. Next base: position 81,096,178 of record CM032228.1, on the reverse strand, counting down.
AGACATGCACCCTGTTCCAGCTCAAGTTCTATTTCCAGCCATAATAGAAGTTTACAAGGCCTCATCAATTTATTGATCGAATGGCACAGTTTCCCACGTAGCTCACATACTTAAGATCCGATGATAACTTTATTCAATCATGGAGTAACACGTTTCAAGATTTATTTGTTTATTGTAATAGTGAGATAACTAGGAGTGGTTTTTATAACTAAAATACAAAACAAAACTCCTGTTAGTTCTAATAAGATAGCTTGTGTATCATTTTAGTCCAACTCATATTAATGGGGAAATTTAGAATTTCTTTATTTTACCCAACTTTCTAGGTTCTCTAAACCTCATCTCCTCACGTTTCTTTTTCACCCATTAACAAGCTTGATCTATAGCTTTGCATGAGTCATTTAAATATCGCGATTGGCAACGATTAAACAAAATTAGGACTACTGATATATACATTCAATTTTGAATGGAGCTTATTTTTGTCATATCATACGTACGATCATTGGAAATTTGAAAATCGAAGCAAGTGATCTCCCTTTGCGTGTTAACAACATTAATGAAAAGGCATAAAATCCATAAAATGAAATATAAAACTCCATCATAGGAACGGAAGTTATTTATATCGAATATACACAGGTAAAAATACGACAGGGAGAGTACACGTGTAGATATTGTAAAATACATTAATTTATTGGAATAAACCAAAATACCAACGTGAGGAGAGAGAAAGGGGTGTAAAGGAGTGGAGGGGAAAGTGATTGAAGAAGAGGTGGGGGAGATTGTACAGAAATAGGGGTGTGGTCTCGGCTCGATAGGGCTCTGGGTCAAGGTCTATATATCGACCAACCAACCACCTTCTAAAGGTCGCTCTCACTCCTGGGGGTGGGGGTAGCTACCCACTATGTATTATTGTAACCCCACCTATTTCACAACTCTTTGTAATATATATATATATATATATATATATATATATATATATATATATACACACACACACACACACACACACACCTCCTTGAATCCTTTGGCGACTCAAACCATCAGTTTATTCAGATTTAGCTATTTCACTTGCCTCCAACTCCATTGTTCTCATTAAACGAAACGTTCACAGCCAATTCTATGTTTTAAAACCGAAAGCTCTTAGCTTTTATTATTATTTATTAACGTCCACTTTTTGCAACATAGGGTAATCGGGACGGGTTATCTACAGGTTACCACCCTTTTCTAGCCAGGGTGGGATTTTAGGATGTTATTTAATGAATTTCGTCACTAAATAATTTCCTTTACCCAGGTGAGAATCGAACTCGCATCTCTAGGTTTACCATGTGAGATAAAGGTCAACGCTTTAACTCGCATGGCTAACCTCAGCTTTTATATAACTATGTGATTCCCACATTTTAGACATTGTCTAATAAATTGAAACGTATATAATAATGTCTATTATGAACTTTTTTATTTCTAGGAACCGTTTTACTAAGATTAAAAATTTAAAATAACAGTCAGTATTTTTCAAAATTTAATTCATATATAATAATCTACAATCACAATCATATCACAATTTATTGTACAACTTAACCAAAAAAAAAAGCCAAAAATTTTAAAACTGAATTATTCAATTTTGTGGATCCCATAGAGTAATGGGAGCACTATAGTTACTATAAATACTCAGTAATATTTTCGGAATGAGAAGAGTAACTCTAGTAAGTGCTTTTTATAAAATTATAACTAGTTTTAGGGTTTCTCATAAAACTGGGCTTCACCACAATTACTGCTTAAACTCGCCCTGTAAATGTGTATGGAAATATTCTTGAAAATAAACAAAGATGTTTTATATTCTAATTACTCTCTTATTGTAAGTAAATAAAACAGGTAATCAATAAATTAATTATGTAACATCAAACAAAAATTTAGTATTCATTAATAATAAATTCGCAGGTGACCTTATAAAAAGCAACAGAGGGCATGTCAGATACACATATTGTTCCCGACCATTCCAAACTGGTTTCATACAAATAATCGTAATTATAGGGTAAATGGGCCTTCCATTTTTTATTTTTTTTTTTTTGTGGCTTTATAGGTATATTTGGTGTTCCATAAGCTACAAGATTTTGAAAAATAATCTCTGATAGGAGCGATTTTCTTTCGCCAGTCATATCTATAAAGCAACCGTAATCTTATACTCGCTACATTAAAATTATGATGTGCATACAAATGTTTATTTCATATTTTTGAAACCAATAAATCAATATGAAATATTCTGAACTTAAGCATATTAGGTTCAGTCCAATTGGAAACATTAATTTTTTTTTAGTTTCATTATTATTCAGGTACTTATCGGTAGTGGTAAAAATTCCGTCATGGAAGACTGCGTACACTAAGCAGATTTCCCAGGTGCTAGAAAGACTCACTGTCCATCTCATCTCTCCATAACCTCTGTACTCTCCACTAGTAACAAAGAGGCCCATGTAAACAGAAATTTAAATGTACGCTGGAAATAAACTTTTTGTGACTCAGTTAATAAAAGTAGAAATCAGACGATTTCATCCATTAAAAAGTAGGGACTTTTTAATGGATAAAAACATAAAATACAAGTAATACGCTTAATATTCAAAGGTGAGAACAAAATGTAATGTACAATAATTGTATAAAATTGTTTTAAAACATTAGTCCTATAACATTTTTCGAGACAATCCATAATACAGGAGAAATTTCAAGTATTCAAGATCTTCTCCTCCCCCCTCCCAAACCAACCTAATCCTGATCCAATTTTAGCCATTAACGTACATGATCTTTAGTGTTGAATAAAATGGTGTAATATCCGGTATGGTATCAAATAAACATTTTCGACTCAAGAAGGAAAATCTTAATTGACCATATATATATATAAATTTTAAACGAATCTAATCATCATTGATCACATGATCTATAATCATCTCCCAGGAAGATTGATGGCTATTTGAAGAAAGTTTTCCATTAAGGAATATGTGCAAATAGATGTATACTTAACTTTCATAGTGTTGGAAGTGAAGGAGATTGCATTTCTATGGTTACATAAAGAGTCAGTCTTCGAAACGCCATCGAGGAGATTGATGTTTTATTTAACCAGACATTGTGGTATTCTTCTGCTATAATAACCACTTTGTGAATGGCAACCATTTTTCTTTAGAAAAGCAGACTCACTTCTAGCAGATTTCCCTCAAGGGAAATCAGCTATTGAGGTTGTACTCATGACGGAATTTTCGAAATTTTTCTTCAAATGTCCATCGATCCTAACTAGTAGATGACGAAAATAAGGTCCGTTCAAAACTGTATATTCAAAATATCTCCGTTACTATACGTCAGATCGAAAAATTGTACAAAGTCAATCTTATTGAAAATTACATTTACTATAAATATTGTTATATACATGTATTCTCTATCTTGAATATTAACCGAGATATTTGCATTTTTATTAAATTTGGGTGGCTAACGGACGTGTGACTTTCCCGCCAAAAGCTAGTTCGGCCGTTTCCTTAACTGCTCGACTGTCGTGAAATTTCTCTATTGTAAAACTTCACGTGGGGAAATCTTCTTAGTTTACGCAGCCGTGACGGACTTTTTAATACTTAGACGCTAGCTAAACTCTAAAATCTCTGAACTCAATTGCAATAGAACAAAAGTTATGTTTTGCGTTTTAGTTGCATTGAAAATCATGAAGCCAAATCTTGTAGGTCTCAAATTAAAAAAACTCCAAAGTTTGGAGGAAACATGTTTAATGAAGCAAGTCACATACATTTTTAAGTGGAATATATATGGCATGGTAACAAATGTAGCTTGTTTAACGTTTAACGTTAATGTTGCCTCTATATCGTTATGATAAATGTTTGAAAACCACATGTTTTCAGTTGGAATATTAAAAGTCCGTCACGCAGGGGCTGCGTAAACTAAGCAGATTTCCTATGTGAAGTTTAGCAATAGAGAAATCTGCATACTGGTAACACAACACCACCATAAGTAAATAACGGTAATGAGAAATCTTTCAGTTAATTTTAATAAACTCCCAACTGAAACGGCTTCTGAATTGTAAGAATAATTTATATTTTAATAACTCAAATTTTAGTAATCCAAGAACTAAAGAAGGGGGGGGCGGATGATCAGCAAGTATTTGCATAAATCTCACAAAGTAAAGAAGGTTAGGTAAGGTTACAAACTACAGGTTAGGTTAGAAGCTTCCGCCAGAGCCAACTTACGAAAACGGCCGAACTAACCCGAACAACACCCGACCACCGACTTCATAAAAATGCAAATATCTCAGTTACCATTCAAGATACAGAATAAATGTATAGAACAATATTTATATTAAATGTAATTTGCAATAAGATAGGTTCTATACAATTTTTCGATCCGATGCATAATAACGGAGATATTTCGAATTTTCGAAAATCCCCCCCTCTAAACCCCGCTCCCTCTGGTACGATTTCAGCCATTAACGAACTTGATCTGTCTTTTTATATAAAACGGTTAAATATCGAGTTTCGTAACGATCAAACAAAAATTGCGACCGCTAGAGCGTTAACAGACAAATATATATATATATATATATAATATTTTTTTTTAAGAAGTCAGAATACGCATTTTGAAATTTGTCACTGCAACCATTGCTGTACATAGTTTCAAATGCAGATTCTTTTCCAAGTAATAATCAGTTAACTCATTCTAGCCAATGATTAATTGTCCGTAAATTTTCCAAAACATACAATTTTCAATTAGGCTGTTCACTAGTACACACACACACACACACACACACACACACACAAAGTACTCTTATTGAATGTTTATCTGTCGATTTAATGAAACTTCCAAAACATTATAATGTACTCTGGATTTGTGCTGGCTGGTGGAGGTCCATCGTCAACGGAAGGATCAAAAAGGTCAAACACCTCCACTCTTAATACTTCTTTAATACAGGCAAAATACTTTCGGGCGAACCGTCCCATCGTCAGTGCTCTGTGACACAACATTTATACTTTCAAAAACATGTAATACATATGAATAAATAAATAAATAAATGTAAAAGTCAACAAAGGTAGTCGAATATTAAAAACATTTAAAAACCAACAAATATATAAAACGCAATGCAACACTTATGACTAAAACGTTACAAATAAATATTAAAAGCAATAAATAACAAAATAACTAGGAGATGGAGAGGAACTGACCTAGAGTTGGTCCCTATTGAGCCGACATCTACGGCGAGACTGGGAGCCAACACGGGCCAGGGCAGATACTGCAGAGGACTGAACATGCCTGAGCACGCCACCCTCCCCCCTAATATTAATATTCTTATCCTCCAGCATGTCCATCCTGATCCATAACTGCTCTACTATATCCATTTTCTTCCCTTTGCCAAGGTGGTCGAGAACCTCGAACTCAACGGCATTTGCTTCACGGCCTTCATTTATCATATGCTTAAGTACCTCCGATATCTTGGTGGAAAGGTGCTCTTTTAATCTGCTCCTTAGCTTCCTTCCGCTTTGCCCCACATATGAGCTTCCGCAAGTCAGGCAAGCAACCCGATACACACCAGATCTATCCAGTGGATCGACCGCATCCTTAATCCTTGGGAGCATATGTTTTAGGGAGCTTAGACTTCGATAGGCAGTACGAAGGCCAACCTTTTCCAGCATGCGTCCTATCTTTGAAAAAAAAAACCGTCCCTGAAATTTGAAAAACTTTTGGCATAAACATAACTGAAGAAGCTCTAGGAACTCTTTGGCTATTACTGGGTTGTTTAGGCCAAAAACTTTTCAAATTTCAGGAACGGTTTTATGCCCTGGAAAATGGTCTTGTAATGGGATCTGCGATTAGCTTGTGATGGGACGGTTCGCCCCGAAAGTACTTTGCCTGTAATAAAGAAGTATTAAGAGTGGAGGTGTTTGACCTTTTTGATCCTTCCGTTGATTATAATATACCTTATATTAAATATAAAAATTCAAACACAGGAGCGAGCGAGTGAATGTATGTATGTGTGTATATATATATATATCAGCTATATAATTTTGTACAGACCTTATTTTCTTCATCTCCTAGTACCTAGTACCTTAGCGTGCACGAGTGCAACCTCAATAGATGGTTTCCTTATAGGAAAATCTACTGAAAACAAAACTCGTCTGATCAGCACTGTCAGTATGAGATTAAGAGTAAAAAAACAATTAATAATGAAAATTGGCCCTGAAACCAAATATATGTTTATTGAAACATTTAATGTGGATTGAACCATAATTAAAGTATGTGCCTCACATCAACATTGACCAAGCAGTATGAGTCACTAAATCAGCAGAGAGACATCTATTTAATATTTTAGAGTATATTTCAAATGGTTGAACTAGTTTATAAATAATTAAAACACTTATATAGGAATCAATTTTATAAAAGACACGATGATTCGAATGACATCCCCCGATTCAAATGAGGATCAGTGTCAATTCATTTACCTAAGTACATAACCATTAATAATTCATGTGAAATACTCTCTTCTATACCTTCTAATAGACATCGGCTTATAATGATACACCTTTAAATTAATGATCACTTTACTGTAAGTACAATCTCATCACTATAACTGCATTAATTCAGTTTGCTCAATAGCTCTTACAGACTTTAGCTCAAATAGTAATAGGGTCAATTCAATAGGACGGATTATATGAATATTTTATTAAATCCTCGTGTTAAACTAGTCGTCAGGTTAAAGAGTCTGTTACCTCCGAAATGTCATTTGTATTGATTTTTTATGCGACATTCAATTGAGGCCAACTAGGAGTATAAAATACAAATTACTGGGTTTATTGTAATTCTACCCACCACCCACATAGCTAAACTACATTCATTGTCAATCCGAAGCCTAGAAAAAAGAAGATTTTGGAACCTAAGCTCTTTGAAAAGCTATTCTTCCCACAAGCACCCTCAATGATAGATTATAGCGTGTTCAATGAAAGATATGGTCTCTGAATTTGGGGTTGGTTCCCGCTATTGAAATGTTCAAGGAATGAGACATCGAGGATCAGGTAGAGAATCCTTTATATTGTATCGTCCTCCTAGCTCCCATAAGGAAGGTGTCAGGGAAAGCTTATTAGCAGATTTCCCTAAAGGGAACACTGCTATTGAGGTCGTACTTAACGCATTTTCGAAAAAAGAGGACGAAAATGAGGTCCGTCCAAGATCCCATATATATATATATATATATATATATATATATATATATATATATATATATTTGTCAGCTAATACTCTAGCGGTCGTAATTTTTATTTGATCGTTACCAAACACGATATTTAAACGTTTTATGTGAAACTAAAGATCAGTTCATTAACGGCTGAAATGGAACGGGAGGGAGAGGGGATAGTTTAGAGGGGGAATTTCGAAATATCTCCGTTATTATACGTCGTGACGAAAAAGTGTATAAAACAAATCTTATTGAAAATTAAATGTTGTATGAATGTTGTTATATACGGTTTTTCACGATCTTGATTATTAACCAAAATATTCGCATTTTTTAGTTATATAATATACCTTCAGTAAACCCTCACTCCTACTCATTTCATATTACCAATAAGCTGTTAAATCATGAAGTATATTATTTGAAGCTTAAATAACAAATGTTGTTCTTATTGAGCTTTTACTTTTTGAGATAAATGCAAACAAGTGGCGTATGTGGAAAATCTCCCACTTAATTAACGCAGCCCCTGCGTGACGGACTTTTAGCATATTCCCCTTAAGGGAATTCAGAGATACCCCCCCCCCCTTTAGGGGTATTGAGATTGTACTCATGATGCGATTTTCGAAATATTTTTTTTAAATTTTCATTTATCCTACCTATGACGAAAATGAGGGTCGTTCAAAATTATAATCACACACGTGCGCGCGCATATTAACACTTGTCTATTACCTCTATAACGGTCATAATTTTTCTTTGATTGTTAATAAGCTCGATATTAAAGCCTTTCGTGTAAACCTAAAAGTTAAGGTCGTTAATAGCTAAAAGAGGTCCTGCGGAAGGAAGGTTTAGAAGGAGTGGAATATCGAAAATTCAATATATCTCCATTGTTACGAGTTATTTAGATGAATAATGTCGAAAAACTGTATATAATCAATATTGTTGAAAATTTAATTTTCAAACCGAGATATTTTTAGTTTTCAGCTCAGGAAATCCTCAATTTCAGTCATCGCACTTTAACAATAATCCAATATACCATGAAACGTCTTATTCCTGCAAAAATGCCAATTATTGTTTCCAAAGGTCATTATTGTTTTTACAAAGGGAGATACTGACTAATACGAACTATGACGACGTCATCAATAAACATTATACCTTCTTGACTGGAAAATATTTAATTAATCTTTACTAAATTCGATACTTAACACTAAGGTTCATATCACTCAACACTAAAGATCATGTTCGATATTAGCTCAACTCAGATCAGAAGTAGGGGAATAAGAAAATTGAAATGCCTCCATTTTATGATGTCCACTATTTTAATATGAGTCTTATCGAAAATTTCTGTAGAGCCGATCTTGATTAACACTTAATATTCTAGATTTATTGTTAAATACATATTTTTTATAACGAATAAGATGCGAGTTTCTTCTCTTCGTCTTGTTTTTACTTTAAGTAACTGAGTTACTAAACATTTCATGACCAGTGTACATTTCAATTTCTGTAAGCAAAGGAGAATAAAGAACAGTGGGTGAGTTGAGATGACCACTGTGTTATTCCAGCACGTAAATAATCTGCTTAGTTTACTAGCTCCTGCGAGAAGTACTTTTTAGTGTAGTAGTTAGTTAATGTACCACCTCCTAAAATCTGGAGTTATTTTTCATATGTGTTATGCTTGAAAAACAATTTTTGTTTCAATAATTGTATCTTTCATGACCATTGTCTACTTGACTGGCATACGAAGCAGGACCCTTTCTATTTTATCATAGCAGAGTCGTTACCAAATTAGCAAGCAATATTTCCTGCTAAGTTAATCACTTTCTTTCATAACTACACCTCTGAATATATGAAAAACTTCTTTTTTATAAATATAAATATACAATAAGTTTTTTTATAGCAATAATAATAATAATGCTAATTTAAGTAATTTTCGTCACACCTAGAAGCACGATAAGGCCAAACATAAATATTCCAAATTATTTATTTACTAAGCTTTAATTTTGAAATTACCACACATTCATTATCAATGTACACACGCAAACGTACACACACGCACACGCACACATATATAGTGATTCCAGACTGTTAACTTGAATTCACTTCTCTTATGAGTCTACAAAAATGGTATCCAGTTTAAGTTTATTTATGAATACTTATAAGTTTGGCTTTTAATGCATTAGCAATAGCTATTTTTCTAAGAATGTTATCAAACTCCTAATTAACGTATCAAATGATATAAAACGTAGTGGAGTTAAGAGCAGAAGGTTCCACCTTATATCGCCTCCGTACCTCAGTTATTATGTATGCCAAAGAAATATTATATTTCGTTAATCAAATTGTGTCTATTATTGTCGTTTTATGCTATTTTCTATATGTTAAATATTAGTGGAATTAGTATTTTTCATTTTCACCTTTCATCAATACCTTTCTCTTATGTTGCGATTTTCACATTCAGTTATACGGCTTAAATTCAAATCATATTTACAACATTTTCTTGCTAAGGCGAAATAGAGAATAGAATATGAAATGACGTAATATGTTTGTCATTCCAGGCCGAGAAAAATATGCTTGGTTTACGCGATCCCGAGAGACCATTATTTTCACTAACAAGATAGGCCATTCGCTCACCTTGATAACGAGCAACTTTTTATACGCTCGATAATGCCGCAAAGATAGATCTGACATTTTACCGCAAATTGTTTATTTAAGGAGCCATGTCAATCTTATCATATGATTTCAGTTCAAATATCTTGGTAGTTAACAATCAATCAATGGGTTCCCAAAATTGTCTTTAATCTATTATTTGTATACGGTTTTTAGTTTATCATACATGTGGTTTAGCAAAACTGTCAATGAAGTCATTAAATGAATTAAATTACGAAGGTTGCAGTTGCAACCGCTGGGTTCTGGGGTTTTATTATTATTGCCGAATAGGGGGAATCCACGTTTCCTAATTGTAACCAATTTAAGTACTTGAGTGGTGGAGTTTACGGAGAGTAATAGGATGATTAGTGATAAAAAAGCCAGATGGTAGGAGGGACCAAATGATTCCACGCTCAACAAAGGCTTCCGTATTCACTTTATTTTAGGAAGGGTAAAGTTTAAATATAAAACGTCCGTCACGCAGGGGCTGCGTAAACTAAGCAGATTTCCCTCGTGAAGTTTAACAAGAGATAAATCTACATACGGTAACAAAACTCCACCGTGAATATTAAGTGAATAAATACAAACGATAATAAGAAACCTTCCGACGGAAAGCATCTGAAATGTAAACAAACAGTTCTGCCAACTTCTTACCGGAAAGAAAAACAATTACTGTAATATATCTGAATATAACGTATTAATTTGATTGAAAACTATTTACTATACAATAATTTATAATGAATCAGAATAATTTTTATCTCGATCAATCAAATTTAAGTATTCTAAAAACTTAAAAGGGGGATCAACAGAACATATTTGCGTGCATCTCGTATAATAAATGACTCTTGAAAACAATATTTGGTATTTAAGCTTCCTCCTTGCTGAAGGCTGAAAACTGAAAAATGCAAATATCTCGGTTAATATTCAAGATAGAGAATAAATGTATATAACACTATTTATAGTACATTTAATTTTCTATAAGATTAATTCTATACATTTTTTCGATCCGACGTATAGAAACGGAAATATTTCAGGCTTTCAAAATTCTCCCTCTCTAAACCCCCCCCCCTCTCACTAGACCGATTTCAGCCGTTAACGAACTCGATCTTTCTTTTTACATAAAACGACTAAATATCGAATTTGGTAACGATATTTATATATCGTTATATTATATTATCGAATTTGGTAACGTATTATATGTATTTACACAGTTTTGAACGGACCTCATTTTCGTCATCTCCTAGGTAGGATCGATGAACATTTGAAGAAAAATTTCGAAAATCACGTCATATCATGAGTAGGACCCCAATAGCTGATTTCTCTTAAGGGAAATCTGCTTGAAGCTAATAGAGCATTCAGTTCCACTGATCCAAGGGAGGAGAATCTTGAGAAATACACTTGAAGCAGCGTTTCTATAATTAGATACTACGATTACCTATAGCGGGAAGTCATTTACAGATAATTAGAATCTTCTCTAAATACGTTTTATCCCTAGCTACGATGGTATTGAACCAAAAAAATGAACTACGATTCATTTTATTTCAAAAAAATATTAGTACACTAACAACGTATTAAAATGCTAATATATTTACGGAATAACCTATTACCCTTTGCCAAGTAAGACCTAGGCCTCAAGAGCATGATAACTTTCCATTTTGATGCCCCCAAATGACAAAAACACTATTTGTTCAAATTAATGTGCGAGTGTATGTGTGCGCGCACTACATTTTTAAAGTTTTTAATATTAGCCTATTTTAATATGAGTCCCACCCTGACTAGAAAAGGGTGGTAACCAGTAAATAACCCGTCCCAATTAGCCATAGTAGCAAAAAGTGAACGTTAATAAATAATAATAATTTAATCTAATTTTATTGCATGTCATCAATCTTTTTATATGTTAGTACTTGTTTTTATTGTTTCGGTCTTAGGCATTTTTCTTTTTTGGTTTGTAATTAACTGATGATGGCACATTAGTGAAGAAAGGCCGCATATTAAAATAAATATCTTGATAGTAAGCTTCTTGTTTATTAAGCCTGTTTTCCAGATCTGAACTCCAGAATGTCGTAGAAATTTTAAATATATTGCTAGATATATGAGGCTGGCATTATATGACTCGTATATTCCCTTCAGAACGCTCGGAATTTCTTCCATAAAAGAATTGACAGAATGAATAGTATCCTATGGAAAAATAATAACATATTGCCTTTGGCGTTTAAAAAGACAGACAGAGGATAAAAAATCGTTTCTACAAGAGTGGCATTAAAGATTTAATACGGAGAAACAGGTCAAAACAGTTCTAGGACCTTCTCTTATGCTTTATGGTAGGACTTCTACAATTAATGAAAAACAGACAAAATTAGAACAGAATCATTAGTAAACTTTTTTAAATGTTATTAATTTAGGATTAAGGATTCATTAATTCTCCAACTCGTTGCACCTTCCTAAATGATGAAAGAAAAGAAAAATTAATCTCTAAAGAGGAAATGTAGGAAGTAATTTTCCATTTTTACATTATAAAAGCCGAAAAACCTATTCAAATTTGTGGAAATAAATTCTTTTCTCAATTTACGGCCCAAGAATGGCGTCCGACTGTCCTACCATTCCATTTTATGTGATTACAACAAACGCATTGATGAATTTCAATGAACATTCCTATTTGTCAATGAATTATCCAATCGTTCGTGCAATCCTATGTGACAATTCAATTTTTTACTTACGAGTGGTGGTTTAAAAAGTAGGAGAAAACAAAATGATACGTTCTTTTTCTTCAATAAAATGGCACAAGTAAATTATTTTTAGAACATTATTCTCAGTATTAAAAATACTTGCTTCTTCTACTGACAAACTTCTTTGAATTAGGGAGTTTTCACTTAATAATTCTTAATGGTGAATTGAAATGCTCCCAAAGTTTCAAAAATATAATTTGTTACAACGTCAAATAATCAACTTGATCCACTTCTTCTTTATTCAATTAATTTCTTCCTCGTGATCATATTATGATTAAAATATATTTTTAAAATACAATTAAAATATTTGTTTAAATGCAATTGCGCCTCATCAATTTCAAACTTCTGGACGTAGCCTCATCCGTATCTGACATAAAAAGAGAATGCCTCTACAGATCAAAGAAAATTATATGGCACTAATGCCAAAGTAATCCAATCTAGAAATTTAAATTCGTATTCATTTCAACCCTTCAACAATTAGTAAGAACCGTTGTAAACTATAATTCATGAAAAAAATTCCTCCTATAACTATTTATTCTTCCGAGTCACAGCTAAACTTAAAAAGAATTTGTAATAAAAAGATTGAATTAAGAATTGTTTAAGTTAACCAAATCTTTAATTTGTAAATAAAATGAAGATGGATTAGGATAAGTAATCTACAGGAGCCACCATTTTTTAGCCAGGGTAGGGCACATGATGTTTCTTACTGATGTCGACACTAAATAATTTCTAGGGGAACGAGAATCGAACCATTGACAAATAGATTTCCAAGCCATTTACGATCAACACCTGAATAAACTTGGCTAACCTTAGCAGGAAGAAATCATAATTATTATAGTTAATATATGACTAATAACTGTGGTAGTAAGAGGTAGTAAATTGAATTCATTAGGATCTAATATCATAGTAAGTACCATATTAATTAAAGGAATCGTAAAATAATATGTAATAAAGAGTAATAACTAACGTCACCATTAATAACCAAGTTACAAGTGTTAGATCAATAAGAAATAATGGTAGCTGGTTTAAATTTACAATAGCCAAGTATCAAATTGTTAAATTCATAACGAGACTTAGATAAAAAATGTAATATTGCCAGTCCATGTTCAAAAATACTTTTCATTGAAATGTAATTTAAAAATTCATTTACTGGAAAACAATTATGTTTTCCAAAAGTATATATATTTACTGGGAAACATTTATGTTTTGTTATTTTAAAATGTGCAACAATAAAGGTGGCGAGAATATCAAATAAAACCAATCAGGGCAGTCAGAACTAAATTAAAAGAATATAAAAGCGTTGAAATGGGTGAACTCTTAATCAATATTTCCTTAGTTTGTTTTGTTTGTCTTCTACCGAAAGTCCTGAAGGCAGAACGAATACAACTCTTACTTAATTACAAATGATTTTTCCAAAAGAATTATTTAAGAGTGCTTAACTTCTCGAAAAATTGGTAAATGAAATTGAAGTGTATCTCTTCTATTAAAATAATCCTCAGTTTCAAAATAATAACTATTAAACAGCAAATTATAATGTTATTATTATTATTATTTATTAATTATTAATTATATAATTTTATATTAATTATTATTATTTATTAATTATTTAATTTTATATTAATTATTATTATTTATTAATTATTTAATTTTATATTAATTATTATTATTTATTAATTATTAATTATATAATTTTATATTATTATTATTTATTAATTATTAATTATATAATTTTATATTAATTATTATTATTTATTAATTATTAATTATTTATTATTTATTATTTATTAACGTCCACTTTTTGCAACTAAGGCTAATCGGAACGGGTTATCTACAGGCTACCACCCTTTTCTACCCAGGGTGGGACTTAGGATGTTATTTAATGAATTCCGTTACTAAATAATTTCCTTTGCCCAGGCGAGAATCGAACTCGCCACTCTAGGTTTGCCATGTGAAATTAAGGTCAACGCTTTAACTCACATGGCTAACCTGAGCCCCAAAATTTATGATGTACAATCATATATAACTGGCGATTAGTCGAATAGATAGGAATGTCTTTTACTAGGATTAACTTCAAGTGTTGATTGATTTTCCTTGCTTTAAAACTCTTTTTTTTTTCTTTTTTTTTTCTCCTCATATTAACCCTGTGAGGAGTTATTTATTATTAAATGGGAGTTATTTATTATTATATAAAGAAGTTATTTATTATTAAAAACTTTAAAACTCTTGTCGCCTAACTAAGAGCATCTGTCTCAGCCCACATGACCGTAATGCATTGCGGGAGATCCTTGGCATGAACGAAGTTCATAAAGTGTATAAAACATAATTAAAAGCCTTATTTCTCAAGTGCCACAATGCAAAATTCGTTTCAAGAAATTATTCTTAATGATCAAGGACTTGATAAAATGAATTTGTAAATAAATTATTTCTTCCAAGTTATCAAACTATGTTATAGGGCCCCGGTTATACCATATTTTGTTTAAATATTATAAATATCAAATTAGTTAAATAACTTACAGAAACATTTGGCTGCTGACGTTTAACTGAACATATAATATACCACATTATACACGCTGCTTAACTAAATATATATCAGCCACAAGCCCGAGAACTCAGCATAGACAGACCATGAGGATGGCATGTGGAGAGGCAGCGAGGTCTGGGATTTATGGGGTTCGATTTATTAAGCCAAGATCCTTTCTCTGCCACAGATGCTCTGATTTCTAGGATAGGAAGAAGTTCGCAAGGTAATACAGTAATTTTCCATTAGCATGTGACTATCCAATAATAAAGGCATTAAGAAGAGGAATTTTACGCAAGGCTAGAAATGTTCGAGACCTATCCCAACGTAATCGTTAACTTACAAATGATGAGCAGTAACCAGTTTAAAAACTCCTAAATACCACTCAGTCTTGGGTCACTGGCATATTACCAGAATATGTAATGGGGATCAAATGTAATATTATGATTCATATCCTGGCTTAGTCTAACTCAATAAAGCCAAGATATTTTTATTAAATTTAGCATAGTTGAAACACAGAAAAACGAAGTGACTTGTACATTCTAGGCAGTCACTAATAATTGCAAAATATTTCACTCCACAGGCTACAGATGATGACGGTACATTGCCAGGCAAAATATTAAAGTATTTGATGGAATTAAATAACCTTACACACATATCAAAAATTGCAAGAGGTATTTAAATATAAAATGGAATGAATGAATATATTCCGGACTTCTGGTTTTCTATAACAAAATTTAATTTCTAATGAAAACATTAGGACCATTCAAATTTATACATATATATAATTGTTATCTCTGTCTGTACAGGCTACTTTTTCGAACTAAAATGATATCAAAAATTTTTGAATTTGGGGGTCTGCTTGTTTGTTTGTTTGGACGCTTTTTACTCTTAAACAACAACAGAACCGATTTTGGTACGAGTATTACCAGTCACCCAGCTTTGATTGCCGGCTGTGAACAGGTGTATTTCGTTTCTTATGAAAGCATCATACAATAGAAGTTCTTTATTTTAATATTTAGAGTAATTTTTGTTATATGCACTTTTGTCGTCTAACAAAATATAAAAAATATACTCTAAAAACTATATCAGCGGTATACAAGTTTAGAGATCACAAAAGACTTATCGAAACTTAGTATCTGAGTTTGCAAAAACTCCTATTAGATTATAAGTTATATTAACCATTTTTGGAACGAAGAGAAGTCCCCACTTACCCCCGTAGAGGGAGGCCTGAAATGAAAGAAAATTATAAAATTATTTTTTTGTTATTCGACAAAAGAATGCAGGAAACGAAAATTGCTTACTTTTTTTTTGAGAGTGACTTTTGTTAAATACATATTTGGCTTATAAGAGTGTATGAAGCAAGTTTTTTACATTGAACTATTGTTATAGTCAAAAGTTCATACTAATGTATGAATTTAGTAAAACTGGACCTCACCTCATTAAATTTTCACAACAAACATTAATCTTTCAATTCCCAGTTAATTTTTTTACTCAAGTAACAGATTACACAAAAAGCAAAATATATTTCCGCCACCCCTCCCCCCTTTCCCAAATATTAAGTAATCAGAAATATCAGTTTTCCCTTAAATGTATTTAATATTTTAATTAAATCGTAAATACGAAAATGCTCAAATAGTATAAATTCTATGTGCTGAGAAGATAATTTACACCGAATAGAATTGTGGAAATAGGTTAAATTAAAAGGAATCGAAAACTTAAATTAACAGTATACAGTTGCCTGACGTGTAAAAAAGGAGAAGTAGGGACAGTGTCACATATGGGACCTCTTGCTGTCCAGAACGAAAGTTAATTCTGCCATCATACTGAATCTCCTGAGATACGAATACATACATGTTCTGCGTATATTCACGCATATGTTTAAGGCGTATATTAATAAAGGAAGAATTTGAAGTGAAGAGATTTTAAATCTCAGTTAAGAAACAAAGTCCGTTCCTTCATAATTATTTATTTTAAGCCACAGGGCTCAATCAGACCTCCATCATCACTGCCTTCATCACAAGAATGCTACTGGAACCCAGGATTCCCTGTGATGAGTCACATTATGCTATACGTTTATGTTTACATGTCATTGAATGCTTTTACTTTTAATCCATGATTATGATTATTAGTGCTCATAATGTTTTGAATAGTGAATAGGGATTGATTAAGAATTCATTTTCATTTATTCTTCAAGTTACTTAATAATTCTTATATATATATAGGTTAGCCACTCAGGTCATATAAAGATATACCAGTTACATCAACTTGTTCTGTTTATTTATACTTAAGCTTACCCCGGGTATTGCTAGCTTATCAGAACCTTTTCAAGGATTAAGACGTGTTGTTGATATCTATTGCTGAAATCAAAAAAAGTCCGTCACGCAGGGGCTGCGTAAACTAAGCAGATTTCCCATGTGAAGTTTTATAATTTAAACCTATTATTTAATAGAGAAATCTGCATACTGGTAACACAATACCACCCTGATTAAATACAAACGGTAATGACAAATCTTTCAGTTAATTAAAATAAATTCCCAACTTAAACGGCTTCTGAATTGTAAGAATAATTTATATTTTAACTCAAATTTTAGTAGTCCAAGAACTAAAGAAGGGGGGGGGGGCGGATGAACAGAACGTATTTGCATAAATCTCACAAAGTAACGAAGGTAAGGTAAGGTTAAAAACGACAGGTAAGGTTAGAAGAAGCTTCCACCTGAGCCGAGCAATGGCGGAAATGGCAGACCTAATCCGAACTATACCCGACCACAGTCTTCATAAAAATGCAAATATCTCGGTTAATATACAAGATAGAGAATAAATGTGTATAGCAATATTTATAGTAAATTTAATTTGCAATAAGATAAGTTCTATACAATTTTTCGATCCGATGCATAATAACGGAGATATTTTGAATTTTCGAAAATTCCCCCTCTAAACCCCCCCTCCCACTGGTCCGATTTCAGCCATTAACGAACTTGATCTGTCTTTTTATATAAAACGGTTAAATACCGAGTTTCGTAACGATCAAACGAAATTTGCGACCGCTAGAGATAGATATATATAATTTTGAACGGACCTCATTTTCGTCATCTCCTGGGTAGGATCGATGGACATTTGAAGAAATTTTTCGAAAATCGCGTCATGAGTACGACCTCAATAGCTGATTTCCCTTAAGGGAAATCTGCTAATGACAACCCATTTTATATTCACGACAACTACTAATACCTGTTCTTGCTGAACGAACACACGTCAGTTTAATTAGAGACGTTTAATACACTTTCTGTGAAGTCAAGAATGATTAGATCAAAGAGCAGCACAGTTAGTTCATGAGAAGTAAAGCAGAAGTTATGATGTTGCATGAACATTATTTCTGTAATCAATCCCATTCACAAATTAATTCTGATCGACGATATGGTTCAATTAAGTAAATCAAAGCATAAATAACATGTCCTTGATAGACTATAGAACTTTAGTCAAGTTTATAAGTTGATTGACCTTTGTAAATAATGTCAAGCAAGTTTCATTGACTGATTAATTACTCTCACTTTCAAACAGCGTTAACGAGATACTTATTAGATGTTTATGACACCTCTCTTCATTTATTCATCCTTCAATTTTAGTTCCAAGAGCAGTAAAATAAAAGATAGGCACATTTATATCATTTTATTATATGAAAGAAGTGTTTTGAATAAAAGTAGTTGTATTTCACCCACTAAACACAAGTGGAAAAGGGGGGATTTCGTTTTGATACAAGAGGGCACAAGTTTTGATTTTGTTCATTTCATTATTCAAGAGTAATTCCTTATAATCAGTAGAAAGAGGTATTGATTGACAGGAACCACGTCTTTAGGGGAATTAACATAGCCATTGAGCTCATATTCCCACCTCAGTGAGCAATAACTTCAAATGTAGTGGCAATACTTATCTACAGATTTATATATATGGATTCCAAAAATTAAATTTCAACCTTACTTTCACTCTCCGAATATATATAAACTAAAGTGGCGAGTGGCAAGGAAATAGTTTAAAAAATTAACAAAAATATGAACAACTAAATGATAATATTCTAAATAAGCGAACATTATTATAATATTTAAATATAAGCCAGCTGATTGGTTTAGAAAGTAATAAGTGAGGTTGAAATTTAATGTTCATATCATATATATTTATATACTCATATTTTATATAGACGGAATGATTACGTCTTTTTAATAGGATAAAAACTAATTTGAATGTCCATAACTACACGACATCAAACTTCTCAGAGGGCTTTTCAACGTAGGTTACTACCTTACAATCTGTATCTTACTAAATTAACACATCCTTGCAAAAACAGCTGGTTGGCGTCAGACTTAATCGTCTGTTGCCGTCAAGGGTAGAGTAGGATGACCGCCAAGTTAATCAATCTTGTCGCCTATAACGACCTCACTGTTTTAGTAGAAGACCCTTGCTCGTGGCAGCAAGGATACTTGACCTGCCTCAACAGATGTTTTTGTTTTTAGAGAATAAACAGCTGGCAAATATAAAATAATCTTATTGGATTATCGATTCTAAACCAAAATAACTTCGTTATTTCGTAGTATAACCTGACAACAGTTAAACATATTGCAGTTACCCTGGCCAGTACAAAAGGTCTAAGGGCCTCTTTCCGTAGCAATTTACGACTATACGAAAATTGTTAACACCTCTTATGAATGGAGGGAGTAAGGGCGAGAGTGAAAACATTGGCTGAGGGTTTTCACTTTCGGGCTAGGGGTGGGGTGGGCCCCGATTTAGGGTAGGTAACGGTGGTGGGGGTGACTAGGTCAGCCGGGTGAATGGAGCAAGTCGATAGAAAGGGCTGGTTGCTAGGAGACAGCCTCCCACGCCTTGCACCTCCCCCATATAAATCGGCAAGTGGCAGAGGAAGCGGCGATCAATACAGGCGACCTTTGAACTATAGACCTACATAGGCCTACTGGCTCATATTCCCACTCAACCTAAGTCTAAGGCCTTCCCATCAGCAGGTAGCCAAGGTCACTCATCGCCACGCCCTTTAATTCATTAGTTCCACGTGTTGAACAGTATCCTCACCAAAATAACATTAATGGAAGCCATCATTCAAGAAAAGAAAATGAGGTTCGAAGAAAATTAAATGTCATAAAGTTCGATGTTGGAACTTGAATGACAGAAGAGATGCCTGAGATTACATCGTAGGGAAAATCAAAAGAACGCTTTTTTTTTCATATACTTTAATCATTAAGGCCCAGAACTTCTCATTATACGTATCATTACGCGAGGTGACCAGTGAGCACAATATTATAAGTGTAGAGGATTGCTACTGCTATAGAACATGGAACAACCACAAGACAGAACATTCATATATGCAACCCGAAAAAAGAGCTATACACTTTTTCAACCAATTTCCATTGAATTCCAAATGAAAGCCCTCGAAGAATTAAAAAAGGCCTAAAAAAATGTTTATTTTAATATTCAATATATACGTTATTTGAGAGATTCATGCCTGCGATTTTGTATAGCCATGTACCTAAGGTAGGGGCCTTGCCAAACTCAGATCTGTACGATATATTTCCACGAGTGTTGCCAATATTTCAGTTGTCGATGGTCGATTTTAATGAAAGACAATTCACTGCACGATAGACAATGATCCCCAGCGAAAATACCAGACAACCATAATGGACCAATATAAAATAAACTCACATAAAAGGAAAAGCAGCGAGGTTTAATAGGGAGCTTTAATGAAGGTTGTCGTAGGTTATGTACTCTAATTATTAGACTTAATTACTATGATTTAACGGGTTATTCGGGTGGAGGGGTGATACAATCAACCCCTTCCCCCAGGAAAACAGATAGCGGAGTATCCTTGGAAATGTTTTCCCAACACTTTTGATTTCTTTCTAAACATAAAGGATCTAAACTTAAAGACACCAAAATCATAAGCAAATCATGAAAACTTGAACCTTGTAGGATCCCGTTGGTAAACCATTTCTCTTCCCTACAAGTTCTAAATCGCTTCATAAAAAAAAATGAAAAAATATTAAAGTATATACTAAGAAGTGTAAGAATATAGATGTCAGAAGCTCTGAAAATCAATTGCGTATTTGGATTACATCATATTGCGCATTAAGGAAGTTTAAATTTGTCTACAGGCAATCGGTTAAAGTGTTTAGGCTAATCTCTAGCTGAAGTACTAAATTAAATGAAAACCATTCAACCGACTTTTACCGTAAATATTCTTGTGGTCATAAAATTTAAGAACTCCACGCCACGCCCTACGTTCAGCTGGCTTAAGTAGTTATGAGTCAATAAAAATTTCACTAGAAAGAATGGAGTACATTTAATAACAATATTCCCTCATAATTCTCGTAAATCCTGCATAATGTTTTACTTATTATACAGCTATTTTGATTAAACTCTAATAATTACGACTTAAGTATATTAATTACCTATGTTTCAATATATTCCAAATACTACTTTCTCCTCTCATTTTTAAATGTTTTGATCCTTGATTGCCAATCATTTTGTTCGTATGTTCAGACTTTTATGCTTCCAGTTAATTTCAAGACTCTCTGAACTCGAATTAATAGATTTAGAGGCACCAAAATCTACAGTATATAGAAGTTCAGATCAGAATTGGACAGAAATTAATTCATGACTTAATTACAGCTTAAATTACTTGTGTAAAATTGGACCATTCAGGGAAACATTTAAATGGACCAAAATATTATATAAATAAAAATTATTTCAAAATCAAGTAAATTAAACTGATTGAAACGCCCAATCACAATTTCTGTAAACGTGTTAAGCAATAGAAATTACTTGTTAATTTCAGTATTTGTAGGTTTTCAATTACAATTAGTAGTCGACGGTTGTAATTATAATTACAATTACCTCTAATTTCATTAGAATTGCCAGTAATTGTAGATGTAATAATAGAATTACAAATACAAATAACTAACAAAAGATTCAATGAAGTAATGAAATAAACCCAGCAACAATAGCAGTAGGATCAAGTAAATTCCATCTCTCAATAACACTGACAACAAAGAAATAGTTTAGGGCACAAAATTAGCTCATATCAATGTGGTTTTGTATGCTAAACACGAATTTGATAATAAAAAATGTTGCTTAGCTCTAGTTTATGAGATACAGTCATAGTCACGTATTTTTTGTTGGTAGAAAGTTTATTCCTTGGAGGTTGGCTGCATTGTGTAGGATGATGCAATGAAGCCAGATGAGTACATATCATCAGTTGTGATTCGTACCTTCTTGTATTAGCTAGCAGTCATGGTGTGTACCTATATATTAGTTTTTTTCAGTCTTGTTTTGTGAAAACAGAAAGCCACGTAAATGTGTGAATGCAGTAGTCAATTTTGTTTCATATGTGATGAAACGACATTTAGTGCCCAGAAACAGAATCTCAGCCCACTGCTGAAAACTGCTTATCACCGTTATTTGGCGTATAGATCAGTGATCAGAATAAGCTGTTGGTTGCAATTCGCGGTCAGTGATTCTGAGAGAATGGTTGCAGGAAAAAATCAGAGCTATGCCCTTTGCAGTGCCTATGGTTTGCCTATCATTTAAGTTTCTCCTATTATTGCATGACTACCCCTGTCACAAGTGGCTAGACGATGAAAAATAGAAAAAAAATTAGAGTGCCCAATTCTTCTATCGGTCATTCGACCTAATCCGCATTCCAACCAGTTACAGTACCCCCAATAATACCAAAATCTAGGAAAATGATTCTGAGAGCGAACATGAAAACCCTAAGCTGGTTCTTCTCATTACTCTAAGCTGGAACCTCGCAGGCTAGAGCGATGTAGTTCGATATCTTGACTTGCTAAAAGAAGAGGCCGTACTTTTGGCATCCGGACTTCAGAAGCGGCATTTCCTCAACCAGGTGTCAGTTGTCACTGATTATAGAAACCGCTAGAGACCTGCTTCCTTTTTTTGAAAGAAGAAACAGCCTAGTTGCAGTAATATTAAAAGACTGATGGAATATATGAGTTTGCATCAGGACCCTACTGAATGGAGGCTATTAATATACTCTTCAAAAGTGGATTTAAAATTAAGATCTCAGCAAGACATTACTTCAATTGAATAGAGCTATCAAGGTCATTGGAATAAATCAATGCTGGTAGATTACTATCTGAAGAGATATTCCCGAGTTGTTGTACAGGCGACAGGCCAAAAGAACAAACTTCCATGAAGTCACCACTTGATTCAGTGGAAGAAACTCTTATTTTTGAATGAAACTAACAATAGGTAGGTAATATTGAACGTAATAGTATGCAATAATTATAGTAATGGCAGTTGTTGATCATTATTTTACTTGGAAAAATTAGAAACAGCCCATTACATATCAATTTCCATTTATCATGTATCTGGAAAATGGTAGCTAATAAAACAAATGAATTGCCTTTTTCATTTTTCTTGACCCAAAAATAGTCTGAAATGCTACAATTAGGAAACAAATGACCAACTTTAAAATAAGAGTCATTTTAAAAATTCAATGGTGCGTGGGCAGTACTCGTATGTAATACAAATTATATTTCTCCTTTTTATAATTACAGTAATTGATAACTAACTGTAGCTGTAATTGAAATTTCTTTTTCCTTCTCTGGTTTAGATTAGATGTTCAGGTGTTTCTACACCAAACGGATCTCAACAACCTATAACTATTTAACCACATATAATGGATAAACATTCTGAAAATAATGCTCTATCTGTAGTCACTTAGAATAATGACAATGGCATGATTTTCATAATTATAATAAACTCAATAATAAAGATTAGTCGAATCTAAAAGATTATTTAAAAGTTGCCATTATACATTAATCCCCTCTATCTCTAAATTCTTCTTTAAAACATGTAAATGAGCCTTGGCCGAAGAGTACATTGAAGTTGTAAACTGTATACTCATACTGGCAAATGCCTATTACGGATCAACTTATGCAGGCCACGGGGAAAGAGGTGATGGCTCTCTGTGGAAAAATTCCATTCCCATTCATGTCTTTATTGGTGTGAATGTATTATTTCTTTTAATGCATCCATTGCCAGATGGTCAGTTGCAACTGGAACCCTCTGAATGTCCTTGTGATCAATAACTGATTTCCTTTTAGCTAAACGTCCAATTTTTATTTATTTTTGGACATGAGCCGAAAACTAACAGCTTGAAAGGAAAATCCATTATCAGCAATAAGTACACGTACCATATTTCAACATCTAATTCATAAATCCGAGGTTTGAAATGGAAAAGAAAGTTTGGAGACCCAAAGACCCCATAGAACATAAAGATCCACGAGAACCATGGTACCGGAGTTTTAATTAAATGACTAAAGTACGAACCCCTAAATTATGATATATTTTTTCATTTTATTTGCACTTGGTAGACCCCCATGAACCTCTAGCAATAACTGACTATAACCAAATGGGCGTGATGGAGGGAATGATCCAAGTGGTGTCACAGAATTCCGGTAAATCTCAGATGTCTGTCTAGAAATGCATGTCTTCACTCAGAAGCCGATGTGTTGGTTCATTTCCGGCCAGAAGTAACTGCTAAAAGGTTGGCTTCCGTGAGCCTCTTAAGTTAGGGTGGTTTAGGTTGAGGAGTCAATCGAAGATTGCCTGTCGAAATGCCTGAGGGACATAGGGACTTGCTATCAAAGTTGGCACGAGATCTTTTCTTCAATCCCAGGCAAGCTATGAATCTTAACAGCGTACTAGAATTTTCCTTGAGGCATTTGATACTGTCGCCCTACGTCTGAGGACGAGCCATAGCTGCAAAGTCGAGAACTCACTGACGAAGTTTAGTAGCCTGGTTCTGCGGGGTGAGTCAGATTACGATCTCTACTGGAATGGACCAGAGGCTTATGGTCAATGACATTGTAAAAACTCAGACCTTGAACGTCGAGTCGCTGGAAGACTGTCCTTATGCGTTGTTCGTTCCCCAAGTAGGACTTCTAAGCAATGAAGAAGTTGTCTTGGTACGGGGAAAATCACGTAACATTGTTTCCACAAACACCTGAAATGTTTGGGCCGGGTTCAAAAGAAGTTTATAATGTCCAAAAGGTATGATAATGGCCGTCTTCCCTATGGCTGCTTTCGTGATCGCCAAATGGTGATATAATGACATTGCAGAAAACACTTTTGCACCGTCCAGCTAGGTGGTAAAGTCAAGCGAATTGGGCACGCCATAACGAACTGGGAAGGTCTTACCGTTCAATAGCCGATAGTCCTCGCAGGCACGAAGTGTCCGGTCTTTCTTCGACACATTTTTGGGGCTGGACCAAGCGCAGTGGTCTACAATCCCCCTCCCTCAACACGGTTTGGAAATTCCTTTTAACCGTGGTTTCCCCGGTGGTAGCCTCCTAGCCTTGCTGGTGCACGGGTCCCTTTCGTCTTGAGGTGCGAGTTGGGCTACAAATTGGAAACAGACGAGTAATACTTGGGGACACCTGCAGTATGTGAGCGTAGGGATAGTTCGCAGTTACGGTAGTGAAAGTCTAAGTCGAGGCCTAATCTTGGACAATCCGGTCTGCTGACTCGTCAGCCGCTTATTCCGGAATGCTCATAGATAAGCAATGATGGAAAAGGGAATCAGCACCGAGTATTACATAGTCAATATTCACAACGTCGACGGTCCACGAATAGGTGCCCGCAGTCCGATGTCCAACCTGAGGGACTTCTCACTGTAGGTGTGGGAAGACGTGACGTTGGATACCATTAAATAATAGCCCTTAGGATTCTTGTGCTCCTTGGGTTCCCGGGCAAGTATTGATATGGAGGCCCTAATATTAACTAGGAATGCCCGGATCCCCTGTTGGAAATAAAAGCAGCGTTGAGGTAGGCGTTGACGACTGCCGCCTGGTGCATTGGCTCCTCTAGGTTAGTTGTGGAGTGAAGGGCTCCTCTAGGAGTGATCACATGTTGGAGATAATGAGGAAGGGATTCCCAACAACATTTCGTGTAAAAAATACTTTAATCTTACAAAAGTCTAGAAAAAATGTATAAAATATTGTAAAAATGAAATCCTTAGTTGAAAAAAATAAGTGACAGGAAGTCCTGCTTAGTGCGGCTTTGCAGGCAGAGACTTCGCTCTAGTCTCTGACGTCGTTAGTGGCGTGGTGGAAGTTGTGGTGGAAGGCGTGATGGAAGTCGGTGCCACTTTATAATCACCTAAGGCAGCGGCTCTTTTCCACTTCATTGACGTAACTATTGTGATCCTGCGAAAGTAACAAAAAGTAAAATTCTTATTTTAATTTCATTTCGCAACAAGGCGATTGAGCAACGCGTCAGTGTTTGTAAAAGTAATAGGTGCTCTATTTCGGAAACTTTCTAGGCGACCGGGTATATTTACAATGGATATCAAACAAGTGGAAGATTGCGGAGCACAACAAGGCGAATCCCTGGGGTAGCTGGAGCAAGGTGGGGAGGAATTGGTTGGCTACTTTCCTTTGCCGCAAAAACTGAGAAGATTGAAATATTGTTTAGTTGGTAAAATTTTCCCAAGGGAGGGTTTAATTTGATTGTGAGTACCGCTGCAATACCAAATTATAATCTTTTTGGTACACTTATATTGTCACGTTACCCATTACAGTGCATATTCTAGTAAAACACTACATATACCGTCCAGTAGTTACTGGCTGAGTTCTAAGTTTTGGAAATGATTGTTTGGGGTCAGAAGATCAACGATTGAAAGTGATTCTAGATTTAGATTGTATTCAGTTACTACCATGTTGTAGTTTGTTGCAGTTAAGGCTTATCCTGTAATAAATGGATGTACATACATCAAACCCTAGGGCGCCCAAAGTGCTTGGTTACCATCTCACCACAACACAAAGCTTCCATAATAGTCCTCTTTCAAAGGTAAGAACATCTGTAATTTCAACTATATTATTGTACTTTGTATTAAATGTTTAACAAGCCTGATTTCATATATTTTTTTCGATCCAATCGATATTTATAAAACTTCAAGGTTTCTCTGATTTTCGAATTAAATTGGGCGGGGATAAGTTTCATCTCGTTTCAGAACATTCTTAGACCAATGCCATCAAAATTGGAAATCTTGTCAATCTGTCCGCCCGTTTGTTGCTCAATCGCTCAAAAACGGCGCTGCGGAATTCTATGAAATTCTATATTTGTGAGTCAACTGTCCGAAAGTACAACATAGGTTATATGAGAATCCGAATTTTAAACTAGGAAATTATTGGTTTTATAGAAAACACATATGAATGAATTAGGTTTATAATACCTCAACAGTGAGTTTGGTCCTAATTCGTTATTTGCATTTATGATTTTTGAGATTGTGACTTTTTGTTTTGACTTTTTTTAAAAGTAAAATAACATTGGTGAACAACAAAATTTTATTTTCTGTCCTAGACATGATGTTGGGTGATCGTAGGGGTATTTTTCTGATCAAGAATCTTGTCCCCCCTCTAGGGAGGGGCTCCTAGTCCTTTGCAGAGAAATCTGCATACTGGTAACACAACACCACCCTGACTAAATACAAACGGTAATGGGAAATCTTTCTGTTAATTTTAATAAATTCCCAACGGAAACGGCTTCCGAATTATAAGCAACGTGTAGTAACGGAGATATTTTGAATTTTCGAAAATCCTCCCCAATAAACCTCCCCCTCCCGATTTCAAACTGATCCAATTTCAGCCAACGAACTTGATCTTTCTTTTTACATATGACGATTAAATATCGAGTTTGGTAACGATCAAACAAAAATTGCGACCGCTAGAGCGTTAACAGACAAAGATATATATATATATATATATATATATATATATATATATATATATATATATAAAATTGTAACCTCTATCTGTACATTGATTTTTTTCGAGAAATTTCAAGATAACTTTTAGTTTCACATATCATAGACATCATAACTGCATTTTGTTTCTTTCGTGTCTGTTTGTTTATTTGTTTGTTTGTTACCTTTTCACCCAAAACGGCTGAACCGAATTTTATGAATGTTGGTGGTTATATTACTACTAACCCAGCTTAGACTTTAGGCTATGTTAATATTCTCTGAGACCAACTGGAGTGGGGGTTTAAGGGAGGTTTGAAATTAAAAATAGCGATATATCGTTTTTTATTGCTTTTTTGGCAAATATGCTCATAACAAAAGTTGTTTATTTTGTTATTTAAAGTAACTTTTGTTATATACACTTTTGTTGTATACCTAAGTATAAATGAGTTATACGCTAAACACTATAGCGGAAGTCAATAATTTTATTTGGCACAAGGGACTCAACCGAACTAAATAAAACTCGGTATATGTATTAGCACTAACGTCTTCATTATAATAAGCCGTACCAACATTTCTAGGGACGGGCAGGAGTGGGGGTTATAGGGGAGGTCTGTAATTAAAAATAGAGATATTTCGTTTCCTATTGGGGTTTCGGCAAATATGCACATAACAAAAGTTGTTTATATTGTTATTTAAAGAAACTTTTGTTATATACACTTTCGACGTATACCGAAGTATAAAGGCGTTATACGCAAAAATTATAGCGGGAGTCAACAAATTTATTTGGCACAAAAGACTCAACCGAACTAAATAAAACTCGGTATGTGTATTAGCACTATTGCCTTCATTATAATAAGTCATACTAGCATTTCTAGGGACGGGTAGGCGTGGGGGTTGTAATTAAAAATAGCGGTATTTCGTTTTCTATTGGTTTTTCTGCAAATATGCACATGGGACAAGTTGTTTATTTTGTTATTTAAAGTAACTTTTGTTATATGCACTATCGTCGTATTACAAAGTATAAACGAGATATAAACTAAAAACTAGAGCGGGAACCAACAATTTTGTTGGGCACTAACGATTGAACAGAACTTAACAAAACTCGGAATGTGAATGAGCATTAATTTTTCCATGATTATAAGATATATTAAAATTCTTATGTCCAAACGGGAGTGGGGGTTATAAGGGAGGCCTGAAATGAAAAATTGCGATATTCCGATTCCCATTGGTTTTTCAACGATTTTCTATAAAAAATATAAAAATACCATCATTAGTCGGTGAACAATGATCTCCCGGGCACCGCCGGGTATATTAGCTAGATTGTATATACAAAATACGTACATTATAGATGATATTTAATTATAATAAATGCTATCCATGATTATGATTTGAATTATTTACGAAGTGTCAAACAGTGGAGAGGGAATGATTAGAGACTTATTTTCATTTATTCTTCAAATCTAAAATGTTTTTTCTAAAGGTCACCCAACGGACTCTTACGGGGAAAAAATGCGCCCATACGGGAAGAGCAGTTGTACACGTAGAAGCATTGTCAAAAACAGAATAGAATCTTTCCGCCTCAAATGATTTCCCAAGCGATTTACCTTGTCTAGTATATATATATATATATATATATATATATATATATATATATATATATATATATATTTATACATATAAATAATTTTGAACGGACCTCATTCACGACATCTCCTGGGTTGGATCGATGTACGTTTGAAGAAATTTTCATTTTTTTTAGGGAAGTAGACTTCACTGATAAAGAAACTGTCATGCCTACCAAGTTACATTTCAAAATTACTAGAACTCTTGAAAAAAAAGAGTGAGCTAGTAGTTTGGAACACCCTGTACGTATAATATAAATTTGAACGCACTATCTTTTCGTAATTAGAGGATCGCAGAACATTTAAAGAAATTTGCGAGTACAATTTCCGTTAGGGATTATGATGAAGGGTAATCCTATAAATACATGATAGCGTTGCTGCTTGGAAGATAACGAAAATTAATCTTATTAAATATAAGGGCATTAAACAAATGATAAATAGTAGTTTTACTTTAATATGAAACTCAAAAAGGGCAAAAGGTCAACAAAATTTAAATTTCAATAAGTCTATTTCCTTTAAAGTGCTCTATCTTCTGAGCTAATGCACGGGGTTCAAAGCGAAAGCTGTCCGCCATCCCATTGGCTAAATTAAAGTAGATGTGTACATTTTCTACGTTTTTCAAAAAGAATTATTCGAATAAACATAATTGTGTCATGAGTCTTTAATTGCCCAATTACTTCATATTTGATAATTCAGAATTAAGATGTTTTAGTAATATTTGATTTTCTATTAGATTTTTAAGGGGAAAAACTCTAACCTTCTCTACCTACTTGTTGTGGAGTAATAATAGCATTGAATAAAGGTATATTGAAACGGTTATGGTTACTGCTAGGCCTATTTCTGTAACGTTGATTCTCTTCTTGGGAAATCAGATTCCATTATTAACAAGCATTTGAGGGAGGAAGAGAGCAGGCCAAGATAGGAGTGAGGACATAAAAAATTCATAAAGCTGAGAAAACGAGATAGGAACGACGGCCGATCCAGGGTAGATGGTATAAGAGAGTTTGCCTCCCGACACAATCCTACATTAAAGTGCAATGTATTCCTGGTCTTCCAAATCAACTTTCTCTTTTTTGTAGCTCTTGGAAATTATACAAGTAGAAAATAGACAGCTATTTCCCATTTGATTATTCAAAAATGTAAGTAAACAAAATTTGATTAGACTTATTTACTTAGATAAATATGTTTTCGCTGCCCACTGGACTGGAATGAAGATGGGACTTTTTTCATGTTTCTAGATACTTTTAGTATAATAATCAAAATGACCAGCAAAAGTAATATAAAAGCTATTAAACAAGGGATGCTTATACATTGAAATATAGGTAACTCGTATTTGTTCAAGGAGAATAAAAAAAACAGGAAAGTTCTCCTACTACTCAGTCTCTTATATATTAGACCAGCCTGTTACACATCGATAACGGGTTGGAATGGCTTCCCGTGGAAATACAAAGATTGTGTTAACCTATTCACAAAAGCAGCCCGGCATTTTCAACAGATAAGATAAATGTCCTGTAATATGTAAAGTAACGGTACCCACAGAGGCTCCCTAAACAAAGCAGATTTCCTATGCGCCGGACACAAAACTGTTCTAGCATGATCAATTCTCCATTTTTCCTGTAATAAGTCTAAATAAACAGGACTTGAAATTTAAATATGGATATGGAGTTACTGATGGCTGGGAGTTCACAAAAAATGTAAACAAGAAATAGAAAAGGACAAATAAGGAAGAGAAAAGCATTCCGAGCTACACTTAAAGAAGATAAAATTTGTAAAATTAGATACGTACTTCGTTTCGATCAGACTTATAATGAAGCAGACATTTGAATTTTGGATTCCCCTTCTCTAAACCCTCTTCCCCCTTGTCCAATGAAAAATATATGCTGTTATATTATTTTAAATTACAACGGATGACATGAACACAAATTAATTATTCCACCCATAAATGCAGTTTTGCTCAATCATTTAAATTAAAATTTATTCTTTCTTCTAGCTAGTATTATATATATATATATATATATATATATATATATATTCTGTTATGTTGGAAGTGAGAACATATATATTAAAAAATGTATTCTCTGACTTCGAAGTAAGCTCCCTCCTGAAAGTAGAGAATAGTATAAAATAGTGTAAAGTAACAATATTTATCTGCTAAATATTGTACATAATAATAAACAAAATATTTCTAAATTCTATGGAAGTGTTCCTGTGAAACTTAACTTCATTTTCGCCTAGAAAGTCAAAATTTCGAAACTTATAAATTAACAAATCGTTTTGAAACTACATTCTGAACACATTTTTTTTTCTTGTATTTTATTGATAAATCCAAGTTTAACAAAGATATTTTGGAATACGAGTTTGAGGTCAAAACAAGCCCCCACTCCTTGAATATTCGAATCCACATATATCCTATGCTGTAGCCTCGGATAGTTGACTACAGATACAAATATCTTGGGAGCCGTTTTTAAATGCTTGAGTAACAATTAGGCGAACAAACAGGCAAACAATATTTTATTTTGTATTTTGATATCATTATTATTTGAGTGGTCAATGTTTATTTATATAAATTACCTGTCGAGTGTAGATGTCACATTGAGTAAAACTGTTGTCGATAGATTATCTGGATTTCGCTTGCTGTTTCTAGACTATACTTCTTTCGGAGGTACGTACGTTCATTTCAAAAACTTTGCCAGCAATTGTTATTAAATAAAATGTTCATAACTAGGGTTATTATTTATTAAAAGTTCCTCGCACTTTATTCTCCTCCGTTCGTTCTATGTAAAAATTACTTATAGTATCAGTTTTTCGTCTAGAAATCAAAAACATAAATTTTTGATCTAGGCACAAAAGCAGTATATGATTACACAATTTTAAAACAAGATTCACAGTTCCCCATGTTTTATTCATCCTGCTTTACAGGAAACATCTTTATTATAAAGCCTCTTCTTGGTAATTAAAATAAGTCCCCCGTAATTATAATAATTATGCTCATCGTGATTAAGTAAGAGATCAAAGAGGTTTTCCATTATCAAAGAGACTTAGGTCTTAGTAATGAGGAAGATAGTCTGTTAAGATGAACACGCGGTTTCTGGAAATTTTAAAAATCGAATTAATACTCTGTAGTGCAGGGGATGCTTAAACTTAGCAGATGTCCCCCGTTCCGGAGAGACATGTTCGTTATCTCATGTATTCTCTATATTTCCTGCAGTAAGAAAACTGTGTAAAATGAAATTGAAATATAAGCTGGGCATCAGTTAAGTGAGTTAGTCCACAGAAAATGGAAAATAGGTTGAATAGAATCGTGAAAAATATATATTTATATATAATTAACTCCGTTAATAATCGAGATGGTATAACAAATTTAAAACAATGGCTGTAGGGAATTAAATTTGTTAAACATGTTTTCATCAGACTCAAACTATCAGAGGTATTTTAAATTTCAGATTCTGCCCCCTCTGCTTGGAGCATTTTCAACCATTGCTGGATATAATCTATATTTTTAATACAAATTTATAATTAAATGGTTAAATATGGGGATTAAATACTGATCAAATATTATTATTATTATTTATTAACGTCCACTTTTTGCAACTAAGGCTAATTGGGACGGGTTATCTACTGGTCACCACCCTTTTCTAGCCAAGGTGGGATTTAGGATGTTACTTAATGAATTTCGCCACTAAATAATTTCCTTTACCCAGGCGAGAACCGAACTCGCCACTCTAGTTTTAACATGTGAGATAAAGGTCAACACTTTAACTCACATCGCTAACCTGAGCCCCACTGATCAAATAGAAATGATGTAGTATAGAACGTAAAACCTGGAAGATATCATGCCGAACATATGTGTAAATATCTTACATAGTAACAGTCTAAGAAGAACAACATATACATACAACATATGGAAGTGGAGGAGGATTTGTTTCGCGTAATATGAAAAACATTTGTAGAACGACAGTTATAAAAAATTAAATTTAGAATAAGATTTTCTACTTTCCTTCTCTAATCCTCTCCCCTCCTGTTCAGACGTATACTATTAACTATCATTAGTCTTAAATAAAACGTTTAAATAAGTTGGTAATGATAAAAAAAAATTACGATCACGAGGGCAGTAACAAACAAATTATGTATATAATTTCTCTTTTAAAGGGAAATATTGTAAATATGTCCTAATATACACGATCTAGTTGTTGGTATGCATCCTACTAGGACTGTAGTAAGGTATTGTACAAATATATAGTCCAATATAATCAACTTATCTCTACTCCAATAATATTTCACAAATATTGTGAGTCTTTGTAACACTATATAAATTAATATTGAATCGATTTATGGACATATGTTTAATTAATACTATAAATGCGAAATAACATAAACAGAGACTCTCTCTCTCCCCAGTTGTGTAAGATCTAAGGACATTACAAGAGTAATTACGTGAGGAAAATGTTTACTTAAGGGGCGAGTGAAGATTAAAACCATTGCATGCAAACTAATTAATTTAATTGGTAAGTTAAACACACAATATTTTGATAACGTTCGCCAAATAGGCAAACCATGTTAAACCCAAATTAACTAATAAGATTGTTTTATAAATAATACAAATTTACTCAATTGTAAACAATTACCGTAGGTAACATTCAACGGAGTAGCTTCAATTCAGGCCAGTATTTACATAAGGTGAGGGGATTTGTGGATATGTACAATATGTATCCATTAAAATGAAAAGTTAAATTATAATGGATACTTTTAGCAGATTTTCATTAAGGAAAATCAGTTATTGAGGCTCTAATCATAAAGGGATTTTTTAAACATCTTCATTAGTCTAATTTTTCAATTTCGCTGAAACTTGAATTAAATGCATATGTGTTTGGGGAGGGGGGGGGGTCAAAATAATACAAATTTAAAAAAAAACCAGAGAAAATGTTGCAATCTGTTTAAATATGACAACTAATCACGGACGCGAAATAATAAAAGAAAATAAGAAAAGAATGATTGCAGAGTTAGTATTTAGTTAAACCTCTTTTTCCTCTTAAACAACTTCCAGTATCTGAGAGATGACTGGCGAGCATGTTTTCTTTGCGGATGCTCTACCACTGAGCGGTAACTGACCAATATGCTCTGATGCGGTTTCAAGCTCTACAAATGGCGTGAAACCCAAACTCTGATTCGACCCTTCATCATATCCCAAATGTGTTCTATCGTATTTTAAGGATATGATTCGCAATCGTAATAGCAGATAGGAGAGACACCAAAAGCCATATTTGAAACAGCCTACTAAAAAATCAGTTCTTCTAGCTTTGAGTGAGATGGCAAAACTATATGGACTACAAAAAATAACCTTACTCCGCTGCCAAAATCAGAGGTCTGGAAGTATCAAAATCAGACTTCAGCAAGTAATCTTAGTAGGAGAGACCGGGGTTGATACACTTTTATTTTATTTCGTATTTCGTACATCTCAGATTTCTTTCATGTGACATTTTTACCAATAGATTGCTTCACCCTTTTAGTCCAATAAATCTACTTCATGAATGATATCATATCCACATTCAACGTGCTCCTATTTTTTGTTATGAAATTAATGACCTATTTAACATTAAAATTTAATTATAATTACTTAAAAAAACACCAAACCAAGATATGATAAACGTAATTAAGATCTATAAAATGTCCCTACCAGATCACGCCATTAATTACACTCCTTTATTTTTAAAAATGTGAGTTTATTAGAAGCAGAAATGTAAGAAAGTGGAAAATAAAACGGAATATGCATATAACAAAAAACTGAAAAAAAAGGTGGCCATTATAAAGCCGAAATAAAACATCTAAATTATATATATTTTTTTTTATTTTAATAGAAACCCCCGCAGTAAGGTCTATCTAATTTACGAAAAATAGATTTTCCTTTAGTATTAAGACTACACTTCATTAGTGACAATCAATATTGGTTACTTTTTGGCGTATCCATATTAGTCAGTAGACACGGCCGCCATACCTTGTAAACCATTCTTAGATTGACACACCTACTGGATGTAGTCGTTCCTTTCTGTTAATTTTATTCTTCGAATGAGCATGATGAGGTGTGAAATGGGCGTGAAGTTAGCTGTGGAATAAAAGCCAACTCATCTCATATCACAATAACCTGATATATCATGAAACATATTATTCTTAGCTTAAATATCAAATATAGTTTTCAAATAACCTATACTTTGTGAGTTTCTTGAAAATATGTTATGTGGGACCAATTAAGATTTTGGGCTCATGACACGAAAAAGTTGATAAATACAATATTTGATATTTAAACGTTTCTCCCAATACTAAAGCTCAAACTAGTTGAAGGCTGAAATAAGGCCAGGAAAAGGAGAGGGGATGTTCAGAGCCGGGGATGGAGGATGGAGAGAGAATACTCAAAATTCGAAGTGTCGACTGATATTGCAAGTTATGTGGAAAAATGTTATATGCTTAATCATGTTAAAATTGTAATGGTCTTCAATTGCTGTTCTATATATTACAATTTTGTTGCTCTATCTCTCTCTCTCTCTCTCTCTCTCTCTCTCTATATATATATATATATATATATATATATATATATATATATATATATATATATATATATATATATATATATAAATGAATATTTGTTTGTATGTCCTTTATATGAACCGAATTTTATGATTATGACTTGGTATGTATATTACTACTAAAACAGGTTAGGTTTCTGGCTATATTAATATTCTCTGAGGTGAACAGGAATGGGGGTTATAAGGAAGGCCTGAAATTAAAAATAGCGATTTTTCGTTTCCTATTGGTTTTTCGGCAAATATGCACATAACAAAAGTTATTTATTTTGTTATTTAGAGTAACTTCTGTATATACACTTTCGTTGTATACCGAAGTATAAATGAGTTATACGCTAAACATTATAGCGGGAGTCAACAATTTTATTTGGCACGACAGACTCAACCGAACTAAACGAAACTCCGTATGTGATTTGGTATTAAGTACTCCCTGATTATAAGCTGTATTAAAATTTCGAGGTACGAACAGGAGTGGAGGTTGTAATGGAGGTCTGAAATTAAAAATAGCGATATTTCCTTTCCTATTTCTTTTTCACGAATTATGCACTGTTCGCGGAAGAATCAACTCCGCGAAGAGTGAAGTAGGCACAAGACCTCCATGACGTCATCCACCGCCACTCATATTTGCCCTAGACTGGGACCTCGCTGCTAGCGCATCCAGCCACGAGGGGGACCGGCAGGAAAGGGGAAGAAGGAGACGAGAGAAGATGGGAGCCTAGTGCGGCTAGTGAAAGAAGCCATTATCATCAAAGTGAAAAACCCCCTCAAAATGCAGGAGTAGGCCTAAAAGGGCCCGTCGGGCGATGAAGCGGGGAGGAAACAAGGAAGGAAAGAAACCACGACAATAAAATAGTGAGAACTCACATTTATCTCAAAATTCAACGCACTTCGAAGCCAACAGGCATAAACCCCATAATGGGCCCCACCAAGCAACATGCTCCACCACGAGTTCAACCCAACCCCTAGCAGCTCACCAATCGAACATCATCATACATTAAAAGATTTCATCATCATTTGTTCTTATTATCGACCACAAACATGGTCCATGTAATTATATCTATTGTACATATCCATGCCTTATAATTTGCCCCACCAATACCCCACCATTCATTACACCATACAGTCCTCTCTCTCTAATTCACAAAAAGGGGCGAAGAGGCATCTCCCTATATATCCTTTAATGGGAAGCCTCTTCGATCCCCAAACATGCACATAACAAAAGTTGTATATTTTGTTATTTAAAGTAACTTTTTTATATATTCACTTTTACCGTATAATAGAGGTATACACGAAAAACTATAGAAGGGGTCAACAATGTTATAGTACTCGAAAGACTATATCGAAATCAACGAAACTCTGTATTTTTGACAATAAACAAATTAACATTTCATTATTAGCATGAAATGAAAAATCGTCAAATTTCGTTTCCTATTGTTTTTTGGGGGGAACGTGCACATGGCAAAAAACATTTAATTTGATATTTAGAGTGACTTTTGTTATATACATCTTTATAGTAATTTATAAAGCAAGCAATTTGCATAGACGTTTTGTTATAGTCATCAATGCGTTTCACTGTATCAATTTATTCAACTTAGTACATCGATGAATTAATACACTTTTATTAAACTTAACAGCCATTATCAGTATGAATGGACACCAAATTATATTGTCATGCCCCCCCCCTATTAATGGCTTTAATTGATTTTCGCATTAACCATATGAATAATATGGCTGATACGATAATCTATGATTATGTTACATATACAAAATGATACATCCACTGGAAACGGGTAATATAAAAATATTGTGAATTTTGTAGAATTAAGTTCATAACAAATACTTTTATTATCAGCATATCCCCAGCACGACGGACTCGAGTGTAAATCCTAAACATTGAGAGGGGAAAATGTAAAAACATTGTACAAAGTAAAGCCCCCCCCCCAAAAAAAAATACCATCATCATTGACCTTCAAGTGATATCCCGGGCGAAGCCGGGTACCTTAGCTAGTATAGTATAGTATAGTAAGATGACTTTTACCAGCGTGTCATTTCAACACGTGAGAAATATCCATAGTTAACGAATCCTCCTGCGCTAAGAGCTTTTTTTTTAATAGACCAGAGCTCTAAAGCTATCCAGTTTTAACCTATGACTCGAAGGAAAATAATATCATGCGAGAGTCACTGTCTCAACTACAAGTAGTAAAACAGCGTTCGAATTCTAACAAATGTCCTTTCTTTGGCGACGTAACTAGGGATATGTTGATCCTTCCCTTAGGTTCTGCACTTAAATAAAACCTTACATTCGATTCCAAGTCCATTTCAGAAGACGAGGAAGCTGAAAATGAAGTATTTTTTCATACAAAATATTTTTCGTCAAATATTCTTGAAAAGGAAATATACATGGTTTCAAAAATAAACAAAACGTTTTTCAACAAAATAAAAATTAATTCTTAGCTTAAACCGGAACATACAGATTTACAGATCTGTTTTTACAGAGCACTGTCAAAAGAATAATTTAGAGGTTACTTCAAGAGAAACAATTTTACGAAGAGGGAGCTCAGAATTACCGTGTGAGATAAGGCGATGGTCTTAATTCACTTGGTAAACCTAGAGTCGTGTTATCGATTCCCCGTCTGGGCTATAGGAATTTATTTACTGACGAACTCCTTAAATAAAACCCTTAGTCCTATTAACGTCTAAAAGTACGTTAATGAATAACATTTTGTTTCTGTTTTAGGATGAGCCAGTTGATTTTACAGTGCACTAAAAAAAGAGTAACATAATTCCAACTTTTGGAATAAATCAATCAATTTTAAACGTAATATGTTCATGGTTCAGTACTTCACTGTTACAAATGAGACTGAGTCATGCAGTAAATTGAAGGAGTGAGTCAAAAATAGATGAGTACTATGGGACATTAACCTACGTAACACATAAGTCATATTAATTTATTGCATTTCTTAAAAAATCTTTTACAACGCTGTTCCTCTAGTCTGTGCTTGACATTAACGTAAGAATAGCTGATAAGCCAAGGAAGCTCCGAGAGGCCCTCTTGTTATTAATCTATACAACGGTGATGTGTGTGTGTATACACAGATACAAAGTAAGCACAACAATGCATTTTACTTTTCCTAAAGGGCATAATAACCACGATGTTGATTTCCCGAACAAACAACGTACCTACCTACCTACCTACAACGGTGAATAGACCAGTTGTCATGTCCACTCTGCGCTACGTGAGCTCTAGCAAAGGAAAACAAAGATATCTTACCGGGAAAGTAATTTAGGTTGACTAGACAGAGTTCTAGAAGATTCGTGTATATCTATCAAGGTTACAACTTTTCATGTATGTCTATCTACATATTTAGGCCATAGTTTCCTAGAGTTTTAAAAAGATTAATAATAACAAAAAACTAAATATACTTCTGTTGACGGAATAAAACAAATTAAAATACTGCCACGCTTGGCGCAATAAATAATGTTTGAACAATAAATACACGCGCAGTGTCTCCGTATTCTTTGACGTCACTCCAATCTGGTCCACTGGTGTGATCTCGATGACGAGGTAATCAATAATATCTCGACCCTCTTTGGAGAGCCGGATAAAACAACAAAGGAGTTTTTACGCTGTAATCAACCTCAGTAACAATGGGAATAAAATACAGCAGAGAAATGTGCCTCCATTTGTCGAGCTCGTGGGGGACAGGCTTGACTTCTAGGTGAGCAGAGATAAACCAACAGAAGAATGTTCAGGCATCTGGTAGACTCCGCTCTAGTGACGTCTCCAACATAGCCGTAACCAGCTGTTGATTCCTACGCTATTTTTCCCCGTGAAAACTCAGGAAAACATGAGTTATATGAGGTAGGTCATTTCCGGCTGGAAACTTAATTTAAGTGGCAATCCCTCAGCACTTTCTTGGTCTATTTCCTCTGTTTTTCCCTTCAGGATTTGTATTCAGGAAAATCATTTATATCTAGGTTTCCCCTTATATTTCAATGCCAAACCATTTTGTTTTTTATTCTCCTTTTTATTGTCTCTCTTTTTTTGTGTTCCTGGGTATTTAAAAACATTCAGTCACAAAGCTATAGTTTTTTAACCTTATTTTCTTTCTTTGGTGTCAACTATATACCGATCTCTTGATTATTTCAGTCTGTCGAGTTCAGTTTCTGGAACCTTCCTTTATATTCTCATTCCCTTTTGTTGCTTTTATCATCATATTCAGCTATTTAACTCACATATTTTCCCCACCAAATATCCCGGTTCGACAGAAAGTAGATCGTAGTACAGATTGATTAATTAGAGAGCGTCATACTTCTGATCCGTCAGAAAGGTTGCAGCTTCAGGTTTCAATTGAACTTGCTGAGATTCCTTGACATCTTTCCTAGAGCATCTTATACTGCCTTGGCAAGCTGTCAACCTTCCATCTTTTCGCCCCAGGACTGCGAATTAACCAATTCATTACTAGCAGTTATAGTCAGCTTGAAGAAGGTAGTCAAAGTGCTTACAAAAAATATCGTTTTATTTTTTTTTTTTGGTTGTTTTTTTGACAAAGAGACCTTGGGCAGAAAGCCAGAGTTGAGCCAACTCAACTGTTGACCCAGCGCAGTAGCCTATTTTTCCTCTTGCCATTCACTTGAGATACCAAGATTGTGCTATAAAACCATATGCAGCAGTTTTGGGGCTGTTCATACAGCTAAAAATCCTCACATTCCGAGAATTTTTTATCATCTTGGCCTCGAATGCTCTTTACCTCCACTCTAAGGGCAATCAAATCACCTGCTGTATTCTAACATCCAAAAAGTGCGTGGCAAATTACGATCCTCGCCTTGAACTTATAAGTACTCACCTTTTGGTTGTTTTTTCCTTACTTCTAACCTCTTATCCTAACATCTGGCCATCTCACATTATTTCCGATAAACTAATTTCATTGTTCATAGTTGACGGAACACTCCCCCCCCCACCCCACAGGATCCGTCGCACCCACTCTGGGAACTATGACGACCTCTAAAGCTTTAAAGAATATATGAATTTCAGTTTTAAAGCGATCCTTTTCACTATTCAAATGATCTTTGTTTACGGCACTTATGCTCAAAAAGAAAAACGTTCTTGCCCAGCTGCCCATCCACGCCGTTGACTAGTAGCCCGTGCCCCGATGACTACCTCCTTGGCCACGTGGTAGAAGAAGAGAATGGACAGGCCCACAAACAGTACTCGTTACATGAATAAGATAATGCTCGCCATGGAGTGAAATTCAAGAAAGTAGCTGAGTGTAGCAGGAGGAGAGTACAGAGGGGTACGTCAAGCAATAAGGTACCTCATTTTATGAAAAAATATGTTTATGTACATTATTAGTTGGCATATCTCCCTTAAAGAGAAGCCTCGAATTACTTTGTTCAATCGTAGACAATATAAATCATAGTAATTGATAGTATTCAATATTATTATCATGAACAATAAACATAGCTTTCCTCTCAATAATATGCCCAACAACAAAAATGGTAGCTGTGAGAAATAACGTATAAACAATCCCAGCGAGCCCATTTAAAAATAGTAATGCATGTAGTATGAAAAAATTGTTGGCTACGCCCAAAAAAATTTGTTGGGCCTGGACTGCCCAAGAGCCTTCAGGTCAACATCGAAAACCTTCGGGCACTGACGATGATGCACAGCATCGAAAGCGCTTTGCCGTTTCAATAAATTATAATAGTGGAAGCGTAGCCAACAATTTTTTCATCCTACATGCATCACATCAAAGTCACTGTGAGTAGTGTTTCAAATTATGGTAATTTTAATAACGTCAAAATCTCACAGGAAATAACTTATAATACCACAATTAACTAACGTCTTTTCTGCAATACATCCGCTTCCTTGTGTGAAAATTTAAATTTTTTATGGAAATGTAATTTATTTTCCATGGATGTTGTTGACACTGCAATGCTGTGAAACATGACGAGGCAATAAAACAATAATGAATGCCTTTAGTGTTTTATTGCGATGACTTTCAGACAACTAAATTAATTGAATCAATTGTGGATAAAGAAGCTGAAATATTATTTGACAGTAGCGTTGCTTATTGATTTTCGCTAGAGGAGCAGGATCTTTAGTGGTTGGTGTATACCACCAAAAAAAAAATGAAGAAAAGGAAAGGAGGAGGATGGGAGAGAGTGAAGGGAGGGTTAGTAAGTGTGAGGAGAGGGGGGGATGTAAATAGGAAGGTGTATGAGAAGAGGTCCTCCAGGGACAATGCCACTGAGACAAAGGGCCTTTATCTCCGCCTCACTCCTACACCCTCACATCTCACTACACCTATTCTTATTATTCACCTTACAGCCTTAAATTGCCTATTTTTTAATTAAGCTGCGAAAGAATGTTCTGGATAATTCTCAAATGACCATTTCACAGAAAAGTTACATATTAATAAAGTTCACCACTCCTCCTGTTCTGAATTCCTCCATAAACTAACCTTAACAGTTAGTTTTACTTGAGACATTAAAATAGAGAGAGAGAGAAAAACAAAGAGAGTGTTACGAAAACTACGTACATGAAAGATTGAACAGAGGTAGTCACGTAATGGGAAGTACGAAGGAGATCAAAAAAGCCGACAAGAGGTCCGAGCTCGTTTTTGGCAATACCAATCCTGTTCTGGACGTGACTCAGCCTTTCCTTTTGATGTTTTCCGACAAGCTATATAAGGGGCCTGATCCACCCCGAATTAGTCAGTTTTGTTCTCAGCTGTCTTCAAGTGATTATCAGTACGTTCACTGCAACAGTGTGACTTAGGTGCAATGCGGTAAAGTGTTTTATGTGAAGAACAGTGCTGAGCCGCGACTCAATAAAGAGCAGAATAGTGCCGTGTTTAAGACAGTGCAGTGCCGTTAACTTCGCGAAGATCAGTGCAGTGCCGTGTTTTTGTGAATTTCAGTGATCGTGAATTATTGAACTGTGTACTAACAAGAACAGTGGAGCTATCAGTGCATAGTGTGAGTAGTAGTTAAGAATAATAACCAAGTCTGTAGTGCATTGTTAAATAAATTGTGAAGTGATAAAAACTCTGAAGCTTGTGTGTATTTTATTTTGCAATCCAAAAGAACTCTAATAAACTATTTTTATTACTGATTTTGTAATAAACGTAATAACTGGTGTCAGAAGTAGGATTGCAAAATTAAAATCAACAAAAATGAAGTTTGAAGAACTAAAAGTGGAACATCTGAAGAAGGAGCTGGCTAAATTGGATCACAACAACAACAGGAAACAAGGCTGAACTACTAAAAACTCTAATAAACAACGTTTATTACTGATTTTTGTAATAAACGCGACAATATATATGTGTGTCTGAGAGTGTATAGTCTATTTTCATGGACGATACAGTGCAAGT
The DNA here is from genome assembly GCA_019009955.1 of Riptortus pedestris. NCBI lineage: Eukaryota > Metazoa > Arthropoda > Insecta > Hemiptera > Alydidae > Riptortus > Riptortus pedestris. Next base: position 81,052,763 of record CM032228.1, on the reverse strand, counting down.
TCACATACCGAGTTTTAGCAAATTTTCCTTTGGGAAAATCGGCTATTGAGGTTGTATTCATGATGGGATTTTCAAAAATTTCCTTCAAATATCCTTCGATCACACCTAAGGGAAATGTCCATTCAAAATTTAATAAATATATTTGTCTTATTATTCGATCGATACCAAACTCGATATTTACACGTTTTATGAAGATAAAGTAAAGGTAAGCATTTATATTGTTTTTGCCATGTAAAGTATTTAAACAAAATACAGAAACTTAAATTACTCAATATATGAGTGGCATGTGTAAAGAAACTGATTAAAGATTTCCTTGGGTTTTTTTTCTTTTTTATTAGCATGATTGAACATTAAATTACAGGTGAAATTTTGAATACTATGTTTTTATTGTGTTTTTAGCAGATTTACCTTAAGGGTAATTTTTGTTTCATCGTTACCAAACTCGATGTTTACTCGCTTTATGCGAAAAGAAAGATCATGTTCGTTAAAGGCTAACTCGGATCAGTGGGGGGGGGGTTGAGAGGGGAATTTTGAAAATTCAAAATATTTCCGTTACTATGCGTCGGATCGAAAATTGTATAAGATAGAAGCAATCTGATTGCAAATGTAATGTTCGTTTTTTCATTATCTTGATTATTAATCGAGATATTTGGATTTTTAGCAGATTTCCATTAATGGCAATCAGCTATTGAGGTCGTACGCGATTTTCGAAAAATTTCCTCCAATGTCCATTGATCCTACCTAGGAGATGTCGAAAATAAGGTCCATTCAAAATTATATATACACACACACACACACAGACACACAAATGTCCATCTGCCTATATATATTCTATTCTCGCCTGTTTCCGCTCTAGTGGTCATAATTCTTATTTGATTGCAAACAAACTCGATATATTCATGCAAAACTAAAGGTCGAGTTTCTTTAATGGCTGAAATCCATTTCATCAAAGGTTAGAGATGGAGAAAATTCGAAATATCGTAGGATCGAAAAACTGTATACAACCATTTTTATTGCAAGTAAAATGTACTATAAATATTAATATATACATTTACTCTCTATCTTCAGTATTTGCAGAGATATTTGAATTTTTTTAATTTTCGGCCTTCAGTAAACCCCCACTTCTAGTCATGTCATATTAACAAGCTGCTATAATTATGAAGCCTTCTATTTGAAGTCCAAATACAAAATAATGTCCTCATTAAAATTTTACTTTTGGAGATAATACGTGACGTACGATGTCCAAAAGTTACTCTAAATAACAAAATAAACAACTTTTGTAATGTGCATATTTGCCGAAAAACCAATAGGTAACGAAATATCGCTATTTTTAATTTCAGGCCTCCCTTATAACCCCCACTCCTGTTCGTCTCAGAGAAAATTAATATAGCCTAAAGTCTAAGTTGGGTTAGTAGTATATACATACCAAGTTTCATTAAATTCGGATCAGCTGTTTATGCGTGAAAAGGTATCAAACAAACAGACACCAAAGAAACGGCTAACGGACTTTTTTTTTATTGGAAAAATTATTTTCACAAATTGATTTGTACTATGGGCAAAATACTTCTCCTGTGCTGCAGTTAAGGTGTTAATTGCCTCAGACAGGAGTAGGGGAAGTCAAAACATAAATTTGTCAATATTTACTTACATCAACTCTTTGAACTTCACAGATATGGCAATATCGTTTGCGTCTATTAGAAATAATCGGTGGACATTTGCTGAAAAATCAAGTCTTGTCAATAATCCTTAAGGCACAATTAAAAATATCATTGCAAGTTCCATTATTCAACTAATTGGAGTTGCTTACTAATTGACAATTAATGACTATAGTCAAACAAAATAACCATCCACATAACCAATGAGCACCAGTAGTTTAACAGTTGACGATTAATAGAATATTGTGAAAAATAATGCGCCATCTTGATCAGGCCGGATATAGAAATATTAGGAAGTTACAATATAAATCAGAATTTTGAAAGAAATTTCAAGTATTAATCTGTAAACAAATATATTTCATTTTTCCAAATTTAGGTCCTTAAAATGCATAATTTAATTATATGAAAGACAAGACAAAACAACTTCATATCTGAATGTCATTGTAATCTGTAGGTTATGCTATTCTAGGTTATCAGTTTGTTTACAAAAGTAATGAACTATATTCATTTTGTGTGTAATACTATGTTTCACAATAACGATAATCCTATAGTAATCCATCATTGGCATGGTGAAGACATTGCTCAGAATGTTACTGAAATAGTTAATGAAAATATGAGAAATAGGGGGCTCATATATGATGAAGTATCAGGTCTTTACTTTGATTCCGCAATTAACTGCTATTACAATCCTGATTGTAAGTTGTATTATCATATTCACCATAAAGCATTTTATACTTACGATGAAGAAACAAATATGTTGAGGTTCCATTCTTTTTATGAAGAAAATAGACAAAATCAAGGTTTAAGCGATTCTGAAAATTTTCAATACAAGAACAGAACTGATAATGTTGCTAATGATTATGGTCAGATTACTGAAGAACTTGAAAATTGTGAAAAGCAGCAACTGCTCAGGCAAGATATTTATTTTGAAGAATCAAACGAAGGTGGCCCTGAAATAGATTACAAGGACATTGATATTGGTATTGCTGAAAGCAATAATACGTCTATTATGAGATTTCCTACAGCAGGGAAATCTTGTACTGGCAATTACTCTTTAGGAGACAACACGAGAGATTCTCATTTTGAGTCGAGAGGTAATAGCGAGGAAGCCCTATTTGCAGACGCTCCATGTATGAGAGTCATTGTGACTTCTTCTGAAGCAGTTAATGTTTCAAAAGGAACTTTATATTTTGTGACATGGCCTGGAGGTACAGTTGGAAGAACAGGTGAACATACAATAGCTATAGAAGACGAACTGGTTAGTAGAAACCATGCAGAAATTAGTTGCTGTTTCAGAGACGGCGAATATACTTTCAAAATAAAGGACAGCTCCAGTAGGAACGGCACATTCTTGAACGGAACACGCTTACTGAAAGAAGAAACGAGAGACATTTGCCATGGCAGCATATTGAAGTTAGGTAATGTTACACTCTTGTGCCATGTGCATTCACTCTACGAAGCATGTAATGAGTGTGAATCCCAAGCTAAGAACATTACACCTTTAGCCACTTATCAAGACAGGAAGAATTTGTATTATAGGGAATTGAATAATATAAGAGAGAAATATGGCTTATGCAGGTCATTTGCAGTCAGTGGTATATTCAAAAACTATCATGATAGGGCACAGCAACGGAGAGAAACTATAGGTTCATCACACGACTCTCAAAAAACAGACTGCACTTCAGTACATGAACCAATTGATAATCGGAATAAAGGATATATCCTTCTGCAGAAAATGGGTTGGAAAGTAGGAGAGTCATTGGGAAAATGATAAATATCACACAAAGATACTATTAGAATAGTTCTATTTGTATTCTGTAATGTTCAACAACTAATAAATGTGTCTATAGTTTTCACTATTATCAGGCCTAATACGAATCATACTCCAAGCAAACTTTATTTAAATATATAAATAATAAATTCAGTTATTCTTAGTTTATAATGATACAATAAAAGAAGTCCGTCCACCATGAATGCACTAAACCAATTTCCCATTTGTCTATTTCTAATATTATCTATATTCTAATGTCTATTTCTCCCGATACAAACAAGATAGTTACGTAATAGCTAAAATTGAAAACAGCATAAGTTGGGGGTGTTTACTGACGGTTGGATAATAATTTTCAAATTAAATAAACATCAATGGTAGTACTTTATCAACAAGATTGGTAATATAATTTTTTTTTCTGTACGATGCATAACGTTGGAGATTGTTAATAATGTAAAATCTCTAAACCACCATTTCTAATAGTCCAAACTCGGGCCTTAAACCAATAACATTTTTATTTGTAAATGTATAATACCGGAAAAATAAATATTTTGGCTAATAGAAAGTTACACACACACACACACATATATATATATATATATATATATATATATATATATATATATATATACATGCATTGATTTAGAGACAAACTCATTAAATAAAACTAGAAACGGGTGATAACCCGTCTCAATTAGCCGTAGTTGCACGTAAGTGGACGTAAATGAATAACAAAAAGTCCCTCACGCAGGGGCAGCGTAAACTAAGCAGATTTCCCACGTGAAGTTTTACAATAGAGAAATTTCACGAGAGCCGAGCCAGTGAAGGAAACGGCCGAACTAGCTTTTGGCGGGAAAGTAACTCTCGTCCGTTAGGCGCCCCGATTTAATAAAAATGCAAATATCTCGGTTAATATTCAAGATAGAAAAAAAATGTATAAGCCAATATTTATCGTAAATTTAATTTGCAATAAGATTGGTTCTGTACAATTTTTCGATGCGACGTATAGTAACGGAGATATTACGAATTTTCGAAAATCCTCCCCTCTAAACCCCCCCTCCCACTGGTCCGATTTCAGCCGTTAACGAACTTGATCTTTCTTTTTACATAAAACGACTAAATATCGAGACTGGTAACGATTAAACAAAAATTGCGACCGCTAGAGCGGTAACATACAAATATATATATACAGTTTTGAACGGACCTCATTTTCGTCATCTACTAGGTAGGATCGATGGACATTTGAAGAAAAATTTCGAAAATTCCGTCATGAGTACAACCTCAATAGCTGATTTCCCTTAAGGGAAATCTGCTAAAATATAATTCTAAAGATATAAATAATATGACTTCCCCCTATAATCATAGTATTAAAAAGGACTCTAGTACACAAAATGTATTCTAACCCAGAAAACTCGTTGATGAATCTAGTAATACAGTGTTTTTATTGTACACACAATTGTACCAATTAGCGATTGTTTATTTTACGAAGTCTCTTAACCTATGAGCTCCACAACCCATATAATCACCCCCCCCCACTCTATAATCCACAAACCCCGAAACTCATAAACCCTAAAACTGATTAAATTACAAAGGTGGCTAGACATTTACTTCTGCGCCTATATAACCAAGGATTTATTGTGTCTGGGATTCGACGATTTAGGCCAGATTAAGACAAAAAAAAAACGTTTAATGAGCTATATCTCCAATGTAATGAGGTCATCTAAAACTGAAAACTGGTTTCGAGGACTCTGGGTAAATAAAAAGTCCTGATAAAAACTATAGTCTTATATTTTGGAATAATTAAAATAATCCTCTTTTCAGGGGAGAATAAATACAGAGGGCAGAATAATATACACTATGAACAAGGGATTTTATCACAGAGAGCATAAAGCACTCAAAAAAGTCCGCCACGCAGGGGCTGCGTTAACTAAGCAGATTTCCCAAGTGTGTCACGTTTTTGCATTTACCTCAATAAATAAAAGTTCAATGAGAACAATATTTGGTATTTAAGCTTCAAATAAAATGCCTCATAACATAATAGAATATTGTTAATATGAGATGAGTAGGAGTGGGGGTTTACTGAAGACGGAAAACTAAAAAATGCAAATATCTCGGTTAATAATCAGGATAATGAAAAAACATTTATAAAGCATTACATTTGCAATAAGATTTGTCCTAAATAATTTTTCGATCTGACGCATAATAACGGAGATATTAAGAATTTTCGAAATTCTCCCACTCTAAACCCCCCTCCCCCTGGTCCGATTTCAGCCGTTAACGAACATGATCTGTCTTTTTGTATAAAACGATTATATATCAAGTTTAGTAAAAATAAAACAAAAATTGCGAACCACTAGAGCGGTAACAGACAAATATATATATATATATATATATATATATATATATATATATATATATATATATATATATACAGGGTGTCCCCAAACCAAACGGCCAAACTTCAGGGATCGATAGAGGATCGAAAAACTAAGAAAAAAATTCTTCTGGCATATGCCTCGTTTTCGCTTCGTTTTTGAGAAAATCACAAAAAACTGAAAATAGTAGTGCAAAAAGTGTATTTTTTTTAATAATGTATTTAAATTACAAAAAACTATTGGCTTTTTGAGTAAGCTTATTTTTTTAATTTACGAGGAGTAAATTTAGAAAACATGAATATTCTCACGCTTTCCTTATCAATAAAACGTCTAGGTTGAGTGTTTAAACTTAAAAAGAAAGGATTAAAATGTTTACTATCATTTTAATCCTTTTTGGGGGGAATCCAGCCTCGCATTCTCACATTAGTGGTGTTGCTAGTACTGTTCAGTGAAGTCAACAAATATGGCTAGATTTACCAACGCTGAATACGCGGACATAGTCTACGTCTACGGATTCTGCGATGGCAATGCACGTCAAGCAGTTCGGGAATATCGCAGACGGTTTCCTGACCGAGAAACCCCACACAGAGGTGTTTTTACCAGCACTTTCAGAAAGCTTCGAGAGACTGGGTCCTTCTCATGTAATCGTCGTGGAAACCGTATGCAGGCTCCGATGGAAGCCGACCTGAGGCGGAGGGAGAGGATACTGAGGCACTTCAATACCAACCCTAGCACAAGCGTCCGGAGAGCTGCTTCAGTTCTAAGCATACCAAAGACAACCATTTGGCGCACATTAAGGGCTGACCGCAGGCATGCTTACCATGTACAAAAGGTACAAAATTTAATACCCGCTGATTATCCCCGCCGATTAAATTTTTGTAATTGGTACAAAGAACAATTGCAAAACGATGTAAACTTAAGTTCGAAAGTAATCTGGAGGGACGAAGCGACTTTTACACGTGCGGGCATATTCAATCAAAGAAACTACCACCTTTGGGCACATGAAAATCCCCGCGCTTTTAGAGAATTTCACTACCAGCATGAGTTTTCTGTAAACGTGTGGGTCGGTCTTTGTTATAATAGCATAATAGGTCCCGTATTTTTACCTGCTCGACTTCACGCTGAAAGTTATCATCTATTCCTGGAGAATGACTTACGGGCACTTTTGGAAGATATCCCTTTGGAAACAAGGCTTGAGAGCTGGTTTCAACTCGATGGTTGTCCTGCACTTTACGGAAGGGCCGTACGAGACTGGTTGGACATCAACTACCCAGGTCGCTGGATAGGACGAGGTGGGCCGGTGCCTTGGCCTCCCCGGTCTCCGGACCTCACCCCACTAGATTTCTTCGTGTGGGGATACGTGAAAGAAAATGTCTACCGAGAGCCCGTCCGCACAAGGGATGACCTCATCGAGCGCATCAGAATGGTTTGCAACCAGCTCACCGCAGAACAATGTTTAGATGCAGTGCGATCTGTGAGTACGCGATGTGATGCGTGTATTGCAGCGAGAGGCCAGCACTTCGAACATCATTTACGTTGACGCTTTAGAAATTAACGATGTAATTTTAGAGAAGGTAAAACCTTCAATATTTTCAGGGTTTTTTTTCTCACTAAGGTAGACCCATATAAAAACTGAAACATTTATGTTTTCCAAGTAAGAATATTTAATTATTTTATTTATTTTCTAAATTTTTAATCTTTTTTTATGTTTTAATCTTCAGTTATTGTTCATAATGTTATCTACTTTAAATAGGTAATTTTTTTTATACTATGAATATTTGAATAAAAAAGTATTTATTATTTTTTCTTAATAAAAAATAATTTTTTTTTCAATTACCTTTCTGTTAGTATAAGATTAGAATACAATAATTGTATTGGAATAACATTTATTGCTAAAATTCATTCAAGGAATAAAATCCGCTCTTCCATTGGCCTTAACTAGTTTTTGCACAACTATTTTTAGTTTTTTTGATTTTCTCGAAAACGAAGCGAAAACGAGGCATATGCCAGAGGACTTTTTGTTTTAGTTTTTCGATCCTCTATCGATCCCTAAAGTTTGGCCGTTTGGTTTGGGGACACCCTGTATAAATGTATATATATAGTTTTGAACACACCTCATTTTCGTCATCTCCTGGGTAGGATCGATGGACATTTGAAGAAAAATTTGAAAATCGCGTCATGAGTACAACCTCAATAGCTGATTCCCCTTAAGGGAAATCTGCTAAAACACAAGGCCGGGAGTTTTCACACTTGCAGTTCTCGACATACGACAATAACCCACGTTGAGGTTTTTTTCCCAGGCGTTCTATATAGGGAATAGCAGCCCACTTAGCCCGTCATATCCGCTGACTAGTACATAGCAATCCACGGACGAGTCTCCGATACACTGGGTTTTTGAAATTGTATGCATGACGATATCTTTTTTAAAAAATCCTCAAATGTCTACCGATCCTCCCTTGTAGATGACGAAAATGAGGTATGTTCAAAATTATACATATATTTGTACGTAATTATTTTCTTGTTACCAAAGTCGATATATAAGTATTTCTTGCAAAATGAAAGATGAAGTTCGTTAACGGCTAAAATCGGACTGTAGGGAGGGGGAATCTCCATTATTATACGTCGAATCCAAACATTGTATAGAACTAATCTTATTGTAAAAGGAATTGCCTTATATATCAAATAAAGGGTTCGTACCACCTGTATAAATGATGCTGCCTATGTTGCAAAAAGTGGACGTTAATAAATAATAATAATAAATGATGCTGTTCGAGTACAGCTGGCGATACATGTTGTGCGATAATCTCATCAATTAAGGTTTTACGTTCATGTCTTGAAAATGTTCATTTGATTTATACCATAATCGATATTTAACCCTTTCCACTCCAATGTCGAGTGTCACTCGACACTGATTTTGTTCCACTAGCTCCACTGTCGAGTGATACTTGACATGGTGTAATACCTCTTTTTGCGGAAAATTTTAAAACAGGAGGGATTCAGGGAAAACTCTAAAAGTAAAAAAAACGTAATTTTAGCGTGGAGCTGGTGGAATAAAAACAAAATCAGCCTTGGAGTGAAAAGGGTTAAGCGTTTCAGTCCAAACTAAAGATCACTTTATTCTGGCAGAAATTGGACCAGAAAAGGAGGGTAGAGAGAGGGGGGGCTGATTCGAAAATTCAATATATCTGAGTTATGATGAGGCGGATCGAAAAATGTTATAGAACCAATCTTATAAAAATGTGGATGCTCTACAACTGTTTGTCGTAACTCAAATATTAATAGAGTAATATTAAGATGAGATCAATAGTTTGTCATATCAGCACCTGGGAAATCTGCTTAGTTTACGCGGGCTCCACGTTATTTACCGGTAACGCCTTACCGGTAAGAGGCTCTTTTCAGATACCTTAACGCGTTGAGCGGATATGAGCCAATTCGCTACGAAATAACCCCTTATAAAATATTCTTTTTATTTTTTTAACTTTCTAAAATTTTACCAGAAACTTGGTGAAGCCCAATGCGTGCCCAGCGAATCAAAGAATTTTGTAAAAATAAAGTTTTGTTTCGGATTCTGACCAATTTCAATCTGTGTAATAGGTATGTAGGAAAAAACATTTTATAGTCAGCATTACAAATCGGGAGTGACAAAGAGATTTTATTTTGGCCACTTCTTAACTTGGAGGCCATAATCTCAATAATTTACAACAGGTTTAAAAAAAAAAAAGAAAAAAAGCGCGGGGCATCTACATAATCATATCTACTTTAGCGCAGGAAAGGGTTTCCCAAACTAATGAGAGCGTAAACCTGAAATTACGTCAAACGTCATGATTGAACAGGTTACTGTAGAAGACAACACATATTTCATAACCATATTTGACTAATAATAGAAACCTACAATTGTATGTAATACTCTCTTCATGAACGTTTGACCGGTAAAAATCTAAAAATAAACGAGACCTGTAGCTGAATGGAGAGGAAAAGCCAATAGTTATTGACGTCATACGACAACGTCATCAGTGCCCCAAAGGGTTTACATTTTATTAGGTTAATTCCAGCCTTAGTATGACGTCAATATTCCCTCCATGAATTACTCTTGCTCCAATTACTTGTACTAAGCATAGCACTTATGCAACACTACGTCGTAATAAAGTAACATAAAAATAACTTTTTAAAGGATACATTTGAGGTCGATTCCCGCATGGGTAAGAATTTATTTAGTGACGAACTAATTAAATAAAATCCTTAGTCCCACCCTTTCTATAAAAGGGTGGCGACCTGTAGATAGCCCGTCCCAATTAGTCAAAGTAGCAGAAAGTAGACGTTTATAATACATATACGTTAGAACAAAGCAATTGAGCTTCTACTCATGGGACGACTTTAGAAAAGCTAAAGAGGCAAAACATATAGTAAATATAGGGGTTATTTTTTTAATTTTGAGTAGGGGCTCAGGTTAGCCATGTGAGTTAAAGCGCTGTCCTTAATCACTCACGGGAAACCTAGAGAGACGTGTTCGATTCCCTCCTGGGCAATAGGAATCTATTTAGTCACGAACTATGTAAATAAAATCCTCAGTCCCACTCTGGCTAGAAAATGGAGGTAAACTATAGATAACCCGTCCCAATTAGCCATAGTAGCAAAAAGTGAAAGTTAATAAATAAAATTTATTTATTAACGTTTACTTTTTATATTTAATATATATATATATATATATATATATATATATATATATATATATATATATATATGTGTGTGTTAGCGCTCTAGCAGTCTCGATTTTTGTTAGATAGTTATCGAACTAGACATTTAAACATTTTATGTAAAACTAAAGATCAAGTTCCTTATTGGCTGATATTCGACCAGTGGGAGGGGGGGGGTTAAAGGGGAGAAATTTTGATATATATGAGATGTATAGATTCCTAAAACTATAGAAAGAGTCAGCAACAATTAAGTAAAGGTGCGTCCTTTTTAGACAATAAAGATTTGATTTATTTATTTATGGATATCACATCAAAGGTGATTTGCCCTTTCAAAAGTCAAAGATTGTACAACGGGAAATAACAAAAGTAAAATATATAAGAGATAACAACAAGTAACAATAACAAATATCAAAAAACAATAAAGAGAAACTAGGCATGAGACTGATGATGATAATGACATATTCTTAAAAATGTTAAAACCTTTTCATGTGTATTTTAATTGTTTAAAGTGCAAATTAGTTCGCTGGGAGGATTATAGATCCCCTACTTCCCATTTGTTGATACTTGTCATTTAATTCTTTCACTCTTATTAGTTTTTTTTACAATATCCTCTGAAATATAAATTACTAAAATATTGCTACAGCTTAATTTCCCCTCAGTTAGTTCAAGTACTTATTAATATTGATCGTTTAATATGTTACACAACGTTACAGTGCATAAACGATTAATATATAAATACGGGTATGCTTCTGATGATTAAATTTTCAATAGTAGGTACTATTGCAGACACGTTATTTGGTGCATAAAATTTTTCTTTCCCTACATGTTACTTAATAAAATGATTCATTCTATCCTTGAGTGTGATTTATATCCCACGGTGATTTGAGATTAGTTAGGAACCTATTTTTATTTATTGTTCAAGACCCTAAAAAAGTTGTTATAGATCGGAGATAAATGAACACTGTAAATTTAAAAATATTGTGCATAATGAAACCTAAAAAATGCCATCATTAATCAGCCTAGAGCAGCCATACTCAAAGTGTGCTCCGCGAAACCCTACGGTTCCGCAGAATTTAGAAAAAAATTCTAAAACTCTCTCTGGTCGACGGGAAATGCAGAGTTCTGTCCTGCTGAGTAGGATTCTTGTCTCTCTGCTAGCTAGTAGCCAGTAGTGGAGGTTCCAAGTTTTCTTTTCAATCTTTTTCTTTAGGTTTTTCCTTTCTCCAAAAAGACAGCATTTGAAGGAAGTTCTTCTCCACTACTATCTTTTGAAGAAAAGTGCTGCGAATGTTTGCTTGAGAATGTTTACAGGGACCAAGCTCCCTTCGAACCAACTTGCAGGAATTGGTTCCAACCGTCTTCGATGTCAACAACTAACGCGACGGTGCCCAAAACAAAGCTCCAAAATGAGGAACTTATGGAAATGCTTGATATTGATCCCTGTCAGATAAGTTGTCTGCAGCATTGGATGTTCATAAATCCAGCAGTGGAAATCGCCTGTATGCGTTGGGAAGGCTCAGAAGGCAAGAAATTGGTTATCAAACGAGTTGAAGAAAAGGTACATTGAAAAATAATTAAGCACTTGGAAAATGTTGCTTCGACTACTAGAAAGAAAGAGTTTTTTGCATTGGATCATCACTGGCAGTAAAATACAGAAAATTCACTGCAAGCTATCATCTCTACGGCAATCCTAAACGCAAACTAGCATGTCTGCTATGCTAGCATGGGCGGAGCGAGGCCAATCACTACCAAAGCCAAAGTATTCACGATTTAAAGGGCATTCTCTGAATTTGGAGGGACATACGGGGTGCTGCAGTCTTCTATGAGCTTGTAGCGGCGAGGTACTCGCGAACTTGATACATAACCTTGACAGTTAGTCTTTGAATTGTAATATGTTCGCGAGTATCTCGTTGCTATAGAGAAGGCGCTATATAGTAGCGAGGTTAAGAAGAACAGTCTAAGTATGGTTTTCGGGTTGTCTATAGTGCATATTTATAAACTGACAATCGGAGTCTAAAGTGTGGCCTTGCATAGGTAATTTTTGTGAATGGATTATTGAAATTATATTTTTAAGAATATATTTCATTAACTTTAACAGGCCTTGTCTTCTTTCGTCTCACACACCTTTCACAAGCTGATTAAACTATCAATCAATTCCCATTGTTGTCGGCTTCGACTAATTCGTTTCAAACAAGTTATTCAAGAAAAACGGCGAAATTGGTTCGATAAACACGTCAAAACTGATTTTCCAAACGATAACGCAAAACCACAAACTGGGTAACCCGTCCAATCATACCTCAATAGAAGAGATGAAATGTGAGGTTGACCTCACCTGCATGTATTCACCTGGCATTTTCGCTTTATTCTATTATTTGTCCCAGTACATGCAATTAGAAATAGAATTCTTCACTCAAATAATCCACTTATTGGCAAACGCTGTCACTTCAGATAAATGGATGAACGGGTATATAGACGCTTGAATATAAAACGAGTTATTTTTTTTTAATATTTAAAAATCATTAGAATTGAGAATCTATCTGTTTCCTTTGAAGTTTAGAGGAATAATTTTATACTTCTGTTTTGATGCTTGAACCGTATTTTCATCAAACTAAATTGCCACTAAGGGCAGTCATAAAACAGTTCAGTATTATAATGTCACGGGACCGTCCTCGGCGAGAGGTGGTGACCAAGAGAGGGCCGGGTCGTCCGAAATACAGGGAGTCAAAGGAAAGGAAGCAGATCCTGGACTAAGGGATCCGAGCAGGTCCTAGAGCTGGAGAGATACTGACTCCTACCCCTGATGCCTCAACAGGTAGCGGAGAGGGTCAGAGGAGAGGGAGGCGCGTGTTCATATGGGCTGAGAGCAAGGTACGTATAATATAAGGTAGGGCCATTTGGCGAATAGCCAATCAGAATGAAGCTAACCTGCTACGTCACTCGGATGATGGAATCGGAGCGGAGCAGCGTAAATGCGATCATATATAAGCCGTTTTATGATAAATTTGGTTAAAACTTGGCCGGGGATGCTCGCTCCAGGAGGATCTGCCCGCTCCTGTAGAGGTGGTGGTTCTAGTGGAGACCGATTGTGAGCGAGGAGATCTCTGTTGTTGTTCTCTACTGCACTGTCCACTGGCTTCCCTGATTTCTTCACTGGTCTGTAGTTCAGCCGGCGAATCTGCGTTGTGGGTTTAAAGTGCCGCAGTTTTAGCTGTGGATCTTATAAAGGCAAGGTCTCTTCCCAGCCGTTGTCACCTTTTAGCAGATTTCCCTTAAGGGAAATCAGCTATTGAGGTCGTACTCATGACGGAATTTTCGAAAAATTTCTTCAAATGTCCATCGATCCTACCCAGGAGATGACGAAAATGAGGTCCGTTCAAAACTATATATATATATATATATATATATATATATATATATATATATATATATATATATATATATATATATATATATTTGTCTGTTAACACTCTAGCGGTCGCAATTTTTGTTTAATCGTCACCAAACTCGGTATTTAATCGTTTTATCGTTAACGGCTGAAATCGGACCAGTGGGAGGGGGGTTTAGAGGGGGGGATTTTCAAAAATTCGAAATATCTCCGTTATTATGCATCGGATCGAAAAATTGTATAGAACCAATCTTATTGGAAATTAAATTTACTATAAATATTGTTATATGCATTTATTCTCTATCTTGAATATTAACCGAGATATTTGCATTTGTAATCTGCATGTTCGGACTTTCCGCCGAGAGCTCTGGTGGCCATTTCCATAACTATTCGTCCCTCGTGAATAGGTTTAGAGGTTAGGTTAACTGTTTTTTGGGGCTAGAAACTTCTGGGTTATTACGCCCTAAATAATGTTTTAGGTTTAGAGGTTTCTTACTACTACAGTTGTTATTAGGCAGATTTCTCTATTGTAAAACATCACGTGGGAAATCTGCTTAGTTTACGCAGCCCCTGCGTGACGGACTTTTATTCTTTATCCTCGGGGGCCGAGCTGTCGTGTGATCTCTTAGGCGGCTTCGTACCAGTCTGCTCTTGGGTTGAGGCGTAGGAAGATCTTAAAATGCCTCTGGATGCAGTTAACAATGTTCTCCGTAGGTTTCATCCTAGCGGGATAAAATCGATTCCTTACCAGTACTCGGTGATGTCAGTCGTCGGAGTTGGCCAGGAGGCAAGATTGGAGTGCCGCTAGTGTCCTACGTACTCAAGACCCGCGACGTGTCTGACATTCACTCTCCCCTGCCACTTCACTCAAGTAATTCGTTCTATCTCCGGCAAGGCAGAGAAGTCGGCGACCATCAGACGGAGGAAATGCACTGGACCCTTGTGGTCGACCACCGCGAAAGGAGCCGTTTCCCTCTTCATCAATCAGGTATTGTCCACTGTGGAACTAACGGCAACCGGGCTCCCTCGAGCTGTCCGCTTCCCGAGACCGATCGATCGGCGTCGTAGATGGGAGAGCAGTATCGTCCCACTGGTTGCATAGCAACTCTTCTCTCAGGGAAGAGGTGAGTATCCTCATGATAGCAATGGTCCCGCTGTCTGGAAACCGCTTCCCATTCCTTTCCACTCCTCTATTGCATGCCGCGAGCCCCGCGCTGGGCGCCAATATGTCACGGGCCGTCCTTGGCGTGAGAAGGCCAACGTCGGAGTCAAAGGAAAGCTGCAAGGGGGGCTGCTTTCAGTTCAGTAGGGGTGCTTGCAGGTCCTAGAGCTGGAGTGATACTGATTCCTCCCTTGATTCCTCCTGGCCTGAAACCTACTCAGCAGGTGCTTGTTAAGTAGTGAGCTCGAAAGCAGGTTTTGAATAGAAGCCCAGTCACAACCCAGCATAATTAATACACTGAATATAGGGCCTCAATATTTGAAGACCAGAGACAATTGCCATATCTATCCTTCACATATGGTACACAGTCAAAATTGAATATTTCCACCCTTTGATTCATCCACTTAATTCATGATCCTCTTTTTTAATGAATAAACATAAAACTAAAGATCAATAATCTAATCACCAATAAGATTATTGATATATTAAATTTAATTTACTGCCTAATCGTAATGGAGGCAATTTTAAATTTTATTTATTACTATTACTTAAATTAATCATTAATTTAATATTCGAAACTCAAGTGTTGAAAGTAATATTTTCATTCATTATGACCATTATTCAGAGAATCACCATCATCAGAAGATTCAGAATCATCAGTGGAAGAATTTAAAGTTAAGATGAATCTCTTCAATTTTTCTCTTACATCAACCTTTACTGATTGTTCTTGCTCGCCTACTTCCTTTTCTTTTACTTCCTTTATTAGCTCATTGATGAATCCCTCTTTTACTGTAGGGTCAGTGTTATCTTTATCCCTCAATTCTTTAAGTTTCGTCAACCATTTTAAATAGGCTTTGTTGATTCCAACTGGAATCCATTTTTCGGTTCTACCAGTTTCTTTGTTTGTGGTTGTAGGTGCTTTTTTTTCTTCCAATAATTTTTTAGTCAATGATAGCTTGCCAGCAAAAGGATAAAAGCTGATGATGCTATACACATTATTAACACTCCCATATGAGATAAATTCTCTATGATTATCTAATGCAACAACAGCATTTGCTTCCTCAGCAGCATACAAAACCTGAAATAGAATAATTTTAATAGTAAAAAAATAACTGGATTCTTTGGATTATAGAATGTTTAGGAAATTGGATCCCTTGTCTAGAACTGCTATTGGCTGGGAGCTACTCGCATCCAGATGTCTCCTCATGTTATTTATTTATGTTTATTTATTACATCACCAGAGGGTTATTCCAGTAGGTGGGAAATCTACTAAGTTTGAACAGAACCTGCAAAAGTCCATCGATCCTACCCAGAAAATGGCAAACATGAGGTCTGTTCATAGAAATTTCAAAAAGATTGGTTGTTCTGTTCATATATTTTGTGACGGCAGGATGGAAACTTATGGCACAGTGATTTTTCTAAGGATAGAAAACGGTGATAATGTAACTGTTAATTTGTTAGCTCCCAAGTCCAGACTCACTCCTCTTAAGCTGATACTGCTTGCTGCAACAGTAGGTGTCATGAAATGACAGAACATTCCCATTTACTTCTGGACAGATTCTACAACAGTATTACCTTCGATAAAACATGATCAGAAGTGGAAAGTATTTGTTAGGAATAGAGTGTCAAAAATATTAAAACTGACAAAATCAAAACAATGGAATTACATTCCTGGGCAACTGAACCCAGCAGACCTTCCATCTAGAAGCCATAATACTGGTTTTCTGTTAAAATCAAAATGGTGGGAGGGTTACGAATGGTTGAAGGGACCTAGTCATGAATGGCCTATGAGAAAAATAGAAAATCTTGACAAAGACGAAATAGATAAAAAAAGGAAAAGACAATGATGTAATTTTAAGAAAACAGTTATGTATTTTTAATGGTGCAATAAAGTAATGTTGTGCCTCGGAACTATCATTTTTTAAATCTTTTCCATTTCAAAATATTTTTGGATATATGTATGTGTATGTATGTATATATATATATATATATATATATATATATATATATATATATATATATATATATATATATGGGCATGGAATCACCTGAACAAGTTGAATCATAAGAAATGAAATGTTCCAATGGGGTTTGTGAAATTAAAAATGACAAAAAAGGAGAATGAAACTGTTTTATGTCTTAAATATCTTATGTTTTATGTTATCTAATATGGGCAAATCTAGTCTTTAGAAGAAAATAGATATTAATAACTTTGGCCATTGACACCTGTATCTGCCATTTTCAAATTAAAATATAAAATTGCTAGTATTTTGGAAGATACTCAAAGAGAATATTACAGCATGCTACCATCATCAACAATATGAAGAGCAGTGGAAATATTGGAAAGTAACTGAAAGCATTGATCGTCCATAAAATAGTGCAAATGCATCTCAAAGTCAAATCAATGGTGGGAATATTGTGGTTTCGTAAACTTCATAGCTGGCCTGAATGTTCTTCTCCACACCAGCTATCTGCTCCAGTGGTCTCCTCATCTCACTGTGATGCAAATTTTCAGTAGCTCTATGGTTATCTTCTTCAGGCTGTACATTGCCAATGTTGTTCTTCCGGATGGGTGGCAGCCCGGGGGTTTATAGCAGTCAATATTAGTGTCCTTTTCAGAAACAATGGACCACTAAAACATAACCCAAATAGGGAATAAGACTGAGGCTTCTAAATGCATGTTGAGATATCTTCTAATAAACTTATGAAGTCTTTTGTGCTGTAAACAATATTTAATGTAATAACTATATTTGTCAGTAATAATAAACAACGAAGTACTTACAACATTTTCTTTAATGCTGATAATCTCTAGAGCTTTTGTTCCTGAACCAGCAGCAATTATTAAATCCCCTTTACTTGAAGGAAGATTTATTGGAGAGTTATCCAAAGAATGAATAAATTTAGTGCTATTTATGAATTCTCCTGAATAACAAATTGGTCGGTTCATAGGACAAATATTTTTTATTAATTTACTCGATCCCATGTCCCACAACTGAAGACTGTCATTGCAAGTCCATTGACCAGTCAATAGATTGTTATCCTATAACAAGAGTATAATATATCTTCCTAACGAATCATACTTAGGACTGAAATATAAGCTCAATTGATTCTATTTAATATAAAGATACACCAATGTTGAGAATATAATGTATAAAAAAAAAAAGGTTTCCTTGATTAAGAAGTAAACTAAATATTAGTTATAAGGTTAGCTTAATGCTTATCTGGCGTAAGTGAAAAATCATTGTTTTCTGATATGCTCACATCATAAAATCCCTAGTCTCACCCTGGCTAGAAAATGTTGTTAACATGTAGAAATGTATTCCATTCACTGTAGCATAACCTGGAAATTAATAAATAACATTTTCACCTTTATTTTTCTTTCCCCAGCAAGCAAAAAGTCATTTTTTTCACTCTTTCCTGCTATTGAGACTACCAATCTCAACCCTGAAGTCAGTCCTCAATTAAAGCAAGTTAAAGCTTGTTAAACACTGGAGTATTAAATGAACATATAGCTTTTCAATAACTGAAAAAGCTAATTCTTACTTTACACCTTATTTCTAAAGCCAAATATAAATAACAGAATGATCTAATAAGTAAAACTTCTACACACATATTTTTGAAACGTTTTCTGTTGGGGTCATCCAGCATTGTTCCAATTCTTACTCTATCATGCTCCTCTACTGCCCCAATGGTATGTCTCTAGAAACAGAAAGGTTCTCAATTTTGAACTTTTCACTTATGCCTTGCCTTCCTTCTGTTAGTCATATCAAGTGAAAATTATGCTCAATAGCAAAAGATAAATAGGACCAAACTAACTTCCTATTTCTTCATTGAATTTTAGTATTTTATAACTCAAAAAAATCAACATTGGCTTTTTAGTTTTGTGTGGAATTGACAATAGAAAATTAACATTTTCTCAATGTGTTAGTATGTGTTGTGGTCAAGAGCTTCAGCTATATCAAGAAAAATGAGACAATACTGTTTCTTCTTTATATTTCCATCTTTTATATTCTATTAATTATAGATAAATTGTGGAAACTCCATCCAAGGACTAGATGTAAGATAGAAATAATATTCCAATTTTATTTTCACCTAATAATGATGTCAATCAAATAATTATTCATCTAATAACTAAAAAGTATTGTGCAGGGTGTGTGTTTAGTGTATCAGCCTTGGAGCATTAACATTGTTCTTTAAAAAAGGAGGATATAAGGAACAACTGTCCAATGTAGCATATATTTTGTAATAAAAAAGTTTACAATGAACCATTTTAAATCCTCAATTTTCATTATGTATTTACCCTCTTGGCCTTGGGATCAAAATATAAACTGTTGGAACTTTTAAAATTTTGCCAAATGTAAATTCTAGAGGAACCTTAAGGAGTATCTCTTAAGAGTTAAAGTTTGAGTTAAATCCTAATAAGTGTTATTTTCATCAAATAATTATGATTTGTTAAAATAAAATATTTTTAATGGTAGAATTATATTATTACTTTTTTCTTCTTTTTTTTTAACGCGTAGCTCATTTACCCAGTCCTAATATTATTATCACTTCCAAGATGTATAAGTGAATATTTTTGAATGTTTAATCACTCATCTTTTGGTATATAATTCAAATCAGGTTTGATTATCATCATTAGAGGTATGGATGAAGATCTTCTCAGACCAAGTTTAAAATTATTAATATTAACCTCACAAAATAAACTTTTTAATGATTCTTGAGTTAAATATAAGTCAAAAAAGATATACTTTCAAATTTTGTTGACTTTGAGGAAATGAAAATATAAAGTTTTAATTTGAATTATGGAATATTCAGGTTTGACAGAGAAGATAGGGTCATTAGGTACAAGAAATACTAATGTCCCAATGTTCCTGAACATGACAAAGCAGCATTGAGGATCAGGATAAATTCAAACAAGTCAAATTAAGGAACTTAACAAGTAATTCTTAAAGGGGAAATACACTGGAAATTCTCACCATTATATCAATAGCATCTCCACATATATGAGGTCCATGAATGCTACGTACTGGCCTTGGTCCAGATCTTAAATCCCATATCTACAAAACATAAATTAAAAAAAAAAAATAATAATTCAGATTTATTTATTAATGTAACTCTAATTAGATTTTGAATTTATTTATTTTTATTGGTAAGTAGAAATAAAAATCCATTGATGAAAAGGAACAAACCATCAGCAATTATTTAATATATAATTATTTCTTTATTTGAGAAAAATTGGTCAATGCACTAACAAACTAGCCTGTAGACTAGCACTAGTTAATACAAACAATCATGGTTTGAAGAGGAATAAATGATAATAAAATATATTGTTTACAATTAAATCATATATTCTTCTCGAATCTTTAATTGTAAAAGAATTGTTTGCTTTAACTATTATCTGTGTCAGTGGTGTAGTCTTTTTGTGTGCTAACCTACATAGCCAGAAGGCTATGGGTTCAAATCCTGGAATTTATAATACATTTGTCTCACATAAACAACAATCATTAAAATAAAGTAGAAAGGTAAATATGGAAAAGAGTATATGTACATGGCATATGGTTGGAAATTGTGTATCCATTTGATTTTAACCCGGCAGAGGTGTGCTTCATTTTCCCTACATAAGTAGTGTCCCGTGAGCGATTCCCTCACATCGTATTTCTTTTGCTCAATTTTCAATTATTGCTGTCTCCAAGGTCGTTTTAGTTTTGAGAAACATTATCAAACTAAGTTATAACCATTTTTTTATATTTTAAGTAAAAACTGGGAAAAAAAGGTTTTTTTAAATAAAGTCAGTATTTTTAAAATTAAATTTATTTTGCAAAACTAAAATTTTTATAAAAATGATTGGTTTTACATATTTTTAAAATTACCTACACAAGTATAAAATTATTCAGAAAACGATTCATAACAATTTACACACAAATTACAACAATGTTCATTGCAGATAGCATTGTTACATTTTCACAGTTCTTTTTGGTTTTCCGATTTTTTCTTCGAGGACATAGATAACACAACCTTTCTGTGTTTGGTACCACGCTTACACTCAAACTTTCTTGTCCCGAAATACGTTCAATCATAAATCGCAGATACGGTGGTAAAGTAAGTATTCTTGATCTCTTTATGATGTGGGGTTTGATTAGCTCTAAGGCTAATTTCTTCAAATATTCTCGCCGTTCAAATATTATATTTGTGTTTGCTTCATATATTATATGAGAGTTGATCCCTCCAATATCCAACAAGGAAAAAAATATCCTTAGTGGCCATCTATTCGATTTCCTAGCCACTGAGTAAAGGGATTTCAACTCGTCCACAACATCCACTCCACCTTTTGTGAGATTATAGAAAGATATTATCTCTGGCTTTCCACTTTCCTCATCAATTATGCTATCATCATGAAATGTTGATAACAAGAGGACATTTTTATTTTTTTTTTGGCTTATGAGATAGAAGGACCATATCTTTTCGGAAGCCAACTAGACTGCTCCCATCAGTTCTCGTTTTCAGATCTAAGAATTGAGGTGGGATTTCTCTCTTATTTTTCCTAAGAGTCCCCACTAATGTGGTTCTTCTTGCAAGAAGCTCATTCGCAAGTGGGATTGACGTAAAATAATTATCTGCCGTTATGTTCCTACCGGTATCCAAAATTGGCTCAGCCAAACGTTTTACAACAGCAGTAGCAGTATTGTCAAGTCGAAAAGGCCCATCTGGCTGTTTCCCAGCATATATTTCCAAGTTAGCAGTGTAGAACATACGTGAATCAACTAGAGCATACATTTTTATCCCATATTTGGCTGGTTTGCTCGGAATATAAACCCTGAATTTGCAACGACCCCTGAAACTTTCCAATATCTCATCCATCGTTGTGTAGTCTCCAATTTGATTTGAATGCAAAAGTAAATAGAGCAAATGTTTCAATTTGATAAATTAAAAGGTGAATATCCAAATTTGTTGTAATAATATTGAAAAATTAATTTTACTTACATGTTGCTTTTTTTTCTGGGCTTTGGTTTTCCAGGTTGTCCAAAAGCTCCGAAATCTTCTTACCACGGCTCATTATAATCGTAAATGACGCATAATGAGTGTCTCCGAAGGGATTTGCCGCACAGAGGGAAAAAATGGTACACAAAGGGTGTATATGCGAGGGAATCCCCGTTCTTCACACTCCAACTACCAATACACGACTGAACTCTCTTATCTATTGTTTATTATTTAAACCATTACTAAACAAAATATAAACAAACCTATCTGACCCAATGATCATCACCGGAAGAACCAAATCTCTAGCTAGACTGAAGGTAGGATAAAAACAATTATTCTACGAAGCGCAATAGTAAATTTTCAAAAGTTGTGAGGGAAATGCTCACGGCTACACCTCCCCCGGGTTAATGAATCCTATGTAAGGGGATAGCCCTGATTTCAGGGTCCATGTCCGATTTCAGTCAATAAAAAGATTGGATCCGTTATTTAATTTGTATAATGAATTATTTGAACAAAGTCATGCTGAATTGGCACAAGGAGTGATAGCGGAAGTTATAGGGATCAAACTCTTTGGTTCTGATAATATATTATCTTATTTCCGATATCTTGATGTTATTGAAACAAATATATACCATCATAACAATTAGACGTTAATGGTAATGTTATAATGAAAAAAGACAATATCCATTTAAATTTGATATGATTATTATTTTAAATTATTTTGCAGGGAGGGTTATGTTCTCTTCCCCTCACCTATATTTATGAATACAAAAGAAATTATTTTTAGGTTAATACTGTTATTTAATTCCATCAAGTAGATAAATGATTAAAATAATACTTTGAATCAATAATTTAAGGAAAATCATGGAGATAGCCATCATGCTGGAGCAGAAGGTGACGGGAAGCTCAAACAGTTAATTGAGTTAACTTATTTCCTGTGAAATGCTGGTATTACTGGAAGTGATTTCCACTGAGCTCTACTATTACGAATATAATCTAATGCACAAAACTATGCTTAAACTATATATGCTCAGATTGGTTTTTGACAAGAAATAAGTTTCATTATAGAGGATATTTAATTGTAATAAATGCTATCATGATTATGGTTTGAAGTATTCAAAAAGGTGAGTTAATAAGTGGAGAGGGATAGATCAGGGACACATTTTTATTTATTCTTCAAAAGTAAAATTTCTCCTCTATAAGTCGCTCGCCTGACCCTCACGAGAAACAATGCGCGCAGACGGGAAGTGTAGTTGTAAACATTGAAGCCTTGCCCAAAAAAAATACTATCATCATTCAGCCTCAAATGATTTCCCAAGCGAAGCCGGGTTCCTTAGCTAGTATATATATATATATATATATATATATATATATATATATATATATATATATATATATATAAAAGGAATATCTGCTCAAAACTTTGTCTTAAATATAATTGTTTGAGATGTGGATTTTACAATATATTTTTACAAAAGTTAGTTCACAGTACAGTACAAGAGGCCGAGCTAACACCTGATGATAGCAGAAGGGTCTGAAAAAACATGTGTTTGTAAATATAGATACTTGCAGCAGATACAGT
This sequence comes from Riptortus pedestris, assembly GCA_019009955.1. Classification (NCBI taxonomy): domain Eukaryota; kingdom Metazoa; phylum Arthropoda; class Insecta; order Hemiptera; family Alydidae; genus Riptortus; species Riptortus pedestris. The sequence goes on along the minus strand of CM032228.1, from coordinate 81,029,164 downwards.
TTTCCCATCCTGACTTCAACACCACAAACGCTTATCAAATATCGAAACATTACTTACTTTAACTATATTGCCCCAGCCCCCAGTAGCAAATACATTTTCTTCTGCACGGTTAAATCTAATTGCACAAATACGTCTGTAGTGTCCTTCCTCAGATATTTCAGCTGTACTGCTACTGTTCATACCAATTAATTTAATTCCAGCTCTAGGGAGTATTTGTATTAGCTAAAAACACAAAAATAATTTTAAGTAATAAATAAAATAAAATAAATAGAATCTCAGAAAATTATTATTTATATACCTTCTTATGATTTATATCATAAATCCGTATGCATGCATCTTTTCCAGCAGTTACTAATTTAAACCCATTAGGACTCATATCCATTCCATTAATTTCATTTTGGAATTCTAAAATCCAAACGTACAAACTCATATTAAAAATTAAATAACAGAGAATAATAAAAGAAATTACTTTGATTAATGTAATTTATTTTTACAATTATCGGCTTCATTAGAAAATCATTGATGGATTAAAATAGAAATGATTTCCTATGTAAATATAAATATTAGTGACTGATGGCATCATGTCACCATATATTCTCTAATTCTACCCCAGTAAGAAGCCTATGGAAAAATAAAATAAAATGTTCCTTGGGCTTGAGAGAAGTGAAGGTTTACAAAAAACTGAAACCAAAAAAATACAAATAACTCCGTAAATATTTGAGTCACAGAAAATATTTATCAAACAATAGTTGTAGAAAATTAAAAGTCCAACAACATTGATAACATACATTTCATCTGACTCATAGTAGATAATTCGAATTTTCAACTACTCCCTCCTAGACCCCCCCCCCTCCTTCCACAAAGCCGATTTTAGCCATTACCTAATATAATCTTTAATTTTCCATGAAATGGTTGAATAATATGAGTGTGGTGTAGATAAAATAAAAATCATATAATTCAGAAAGTATAATTTTAACTGATGACACCACACCAAAAATGTTTTCACATATGTCACAAGAGCAAAAGTTCAATTAAAACCATATTTGGTATTTATGCTTGGAATAAAGTGATTCATGACAATAACAGCTAGATGTGGGGGTTTACTGAAGGCTGAAAACAAACAAAAAAAATCAATTATCTCGGTTAATATTCATTTTAGAGAAAAAATAAATGTCATAACAAAATGTATAGTTAATTTCTAATGATTGGTTGCATACGATGTTTCTACCAAAGTATAATAACAGATATATTTCGAAATGTCCTCCCCCACTCATTTGAGTGGTCTGATGTCAGCCATTAATAAATTTTTGATCTTTAATTTTACAAAAATATTTCAATATAGATTTTGGTAATGATCAAACTAAAAATTGCAGGGCGCCAGAGCATTAACAGACAAGTGTGTGTATGTGCGTGCGAGCGTCCTTGGTACTGGAAAAGGCATAACAGGGATAGAAAATATACGAGGTGTTTTAAAATAACAGCGGTAGAAATCCAGTTGAAGCAGTCGCCGTTAGGACCGCTACATCGACATTAATATTATGGTATTAATATTTATTGAATATCCGGTGGTAGATTGAAGAAAGACGCTTTAATGTTCATGCAATAAACATGTATATTTCCAATAAATACAGAATTATACAAATTATCTTCATCGAAAAGTAGCAATAACCCAAAATTTATCATCTTGTCCGAAAGAATACTCTGCTGTGTGAGCACGAACTGGGCTCACGCTTCGCTGTATCTCTTCTTCAAATTTCAACCATGAATGCTCCTTCACCACTCTATATTATACACCACCATATATAATACGTACCTTGACATGGAGCACAGGGGGGGGGGGAAGAAAAATGAACCCTACACCGTCAACAAGTAACCTGTTTGCCCTTTTGCCAACGAAGCCATGGAATAAAGTCCAAATCTGTCGTATTTAATCCGAATACTCTAAATTCTTAAGGGTGAGAATTTTTCCATGTAAAATAATTTATATTATTTGATGCTTATTAGTAAGTTTAAAAATAATGTATATCTTTTTTTATCACTATCAGTTGTTCCCCACATATTAACTCGAGATAATTAAAAACAATATCTAGAATAATATAATGTTGTATAGACCATTTTTGATTTAAATCAATTTACCTGCACTAAGAGTATAAAATTTCCTTATTAAATCAATCTTAATTAACAAACTGAAGATAACAAAAGTTTCCAGGTATAACTTTGATCATTCGTGAATTATTTGATTTCATTAATAATAATATTTTAAGTGGTACATAAACCCACTTCTTAAATGCCTTTAGTGAACATTTCTTATTTTGGATGATGATGGTATTTTTTTTTTGTCAAGGCTTTACTTTGCACATCTTTACTTTCCGCATCTCAGAGTTTAGGGATTTATACCCGGTGTTGTTGTGAATATATTAATAATAAAAATATTTGTTATGTAAGCCTTCACTATCCACAATATTTTTATATTTCCGTCTCCTGTGCATGTTGATTTCACAGCAGGCTATCCAATCATCCAGAAGTCCTACCCCTTTCCAGTACCACTCATACATATTCCCCTCCACGGCACCTCAAGAGACAATGGCACAGAGATCTCCTATAGAAGAGTAAAGTGAAGTGATAGCCGTGGCTATTTTCTTATCAAGTGCCATTCCTCCTTAGCTCTTGACTTCCTTGCCAGGCAGGGAGAGGCTGCTCCTCTCTTTGTGGTGAAGGGGTGTAGCTTCTATCGAGTGATAGAAGACGATTCTATTGTACATATCACATTATCAAATGCATTTAAATGCAGACTAATAGTCTTAATAAAATAAAATAATAAAGTCTCCTTTGCATGTAGCTTTTTTTTTCTAACATAATGAACCATATAATTCATAATCATAGAAATTATTGGGTATTCCGAACCTTGTATGAATAAAAGCTCCTTTCCCCAAAAGCAGTCCAAAGAACTACAATGGCAGCTATTTTATGTACGTAATACCCACTCTTAAAAGTACTCTTTTGTATCTCTAGAAAGTAAACCGTATATTCATAACGATGCATAGTATGTTCAGTATAGTATAACATATATTAATGGAGCAGAGTTAATAAATTCCAGAAATAACTGGGTGCACCTCTCCAGCATTCATCCTTTAAAATTATATATTTATGAAACTTAAATAAATTCACATTTCTGTGAATAACACTACATTATTAAAAATATAAGCATCAAATCACATGTAAACACAAACAAATGGGAGGCCGGTCAGAAGTGGTTATAACCTATTTGAGTATTCCAGTCATAATAAGGCTTGATATAATATATATCTCCACTGAAATAATCCACATCCCTTGGTACGTTTATTATTACTAGCCCAACTTAAACTATAGGCTATACTAATATTCTCAGAGACGAACAGTAGTGGGGGTTATAAGGGACGCATGAAATGAAACATTGCTATATTTCATTTCCTAATAGTTTTTCCGGCAAAAATGCACATAACAGAAATCGTTTATTTTGTTATTTAAAGCAATATTTGTTATGTAAACTTTTGTTATATAACGAGGTATATAAGAGATATACGAAAAAAACTATAGTAGGAGTCAACAATTTTAAAGACAAAAAAGGAAGCTGGATATTGCTTTTGGAATATCCCAGTTCAAAAGTCGTTACTCCCAGCAACATTCTATGAATTTATATTTTAGTTTTGAAGGAAACACCCATCCCTGTTAATAGCAGTAAAGCATAAAATAGCACACATTGACAATATTCATTTCCTTAAAACATATATAAAAGATTTCTCTATTTTATAGAACTATTCCTGTGAAACAAATTAAATTGGGACCAGAAGTCTGAATCAAAATTTTGAAATTCTTAAATTTAAATATCATTTTAGGACTGAAAACTGTATGCTAATTACATTTTTTTTTATATATATTTTATCATTTATAGAAGTAGTATAGTTACGATTTTATGTAATTTTGAAGAATACACATTTTCTGGTGACATAAGAATTAATGATATATTTATTAATGTTCAAAGATTTATTAAATGTATTGGACAAAAACATTTCCCTGTTAATTTTAAAGAATAAAACCTTAAATCAGGTATATAAGTTTCCCATGGCAAATGTTAATTAAACAAAAAATCATTTCTATTTACTTGAAAGAAAAACTATCATATCATGAAAAAACAAAATTGATTCTTATATTTCAAAAAATGAAACTCGAAAGTGAGAAATGTAGTAACTTTTATAAAAAGTAAGGTATTTGGTCACGTTAAGTGAGCCTTATTTTGTCTATAATGACATTTTTCTAGCTCTAGCACACTATAATACATTTACGTGTGTGTGTCTATATATATATATATATATATATATATATATATATATATATATATATATATATATATATATATATATATATAACTGTACAATGGTACAGAGCCTCGCCTGGAAAATCATTTGATGCTGGATGATGATGGTATTTTTTTTTTGTCAAGGCTTTACTTTGCACATCTTTAGTATCCGCGGACGATTCTATTACTTAATTTTTTAATCTTAAGAAAATCCCCTAAATTTTAAATACATAACAAGGATTATACTACAAATAAAATACCTTTTAGAAGAGTATAGCATTTCCACCCATTCCTAGATTTCTTTAACATATAAACTCTTCCAGTTAAACTTGAGGCAAAAGCAATGTGACTTTGCTTTTTGAATCTAATGGCAGTAATTTTTCGAGGTTGTCCTTTTATAAAAAGACTTTCTCTCTGTTTTTTTCTTAAATCGAATACCTAAAACAGCAGTTTATTTGTTTAATTATAAATAAGGAAAGAAAGGGAGGGCCCTCCAGTTTGGGAAGAAAAGAATATCCAGGAAGACATTTGGAGAAGAAAAATAAACTGACACAGATGAATGATCAGTAGAGGCTATGTATAGTGAATTAATAATCATCTGTACTACAAATACAGTTGAGTTACATCAAAAGAATAAAACATGGTAGGCTACCAACAAAAATTGTTAGGTTTTAGTGTGAAAGAGACCAAATAAATAAATGAATGTGTGCACTTTCGCCTCTATCATTCATCGAAGAGGCAATAACAAAAAATGAAATACCACTTGAATGGCTAAAATTGGACCAGAAAGAAATGATTTTAGAGAAGGGATAAACTAATAACCCATAAAATATTAAAAATATCTCTGTTATTATGAGTTGGATCTGAAAATGTTATATATGCAATCTTGTTGAAAATATAATCTATATTATTATCCCTATCTAAATCAAATATTAACAAAGCTATTTCTAGTTTTTACAATTCAGCCTATACTTGGGTTCTACTTCTACTCATGCGATTTTGACTTAAGCAACTGTGTCAATACAAATTTCATGTCCAGTCTAAGCTTCTTGTTGACAGGCGAAATAGAAAGTAAAATCTTGATTGATGTTGTCATTGTGTATAGCAGAAAGTGGGAATTGTGCTAGTGTATGCTGCCCCTCTGTGACAAACATTTACATTTTATAATTTATTTTCTGCTTAAAAATCGAAATATTCAACATATATTCATGCCAAGTTTCATTAAATAAAAAGTATTATTTTACCTCATACATATTTAATTCATCCTTCTTACTTGTTTAGGATTACTCTTCTGAGGCCTTTGCATTCACTCTTTTCAAATTCTCGTCTTAAATACTACATGCTTTCTGCGTAGCGAGGTTATTCCTTTTACATTCTATATTCTACATTTTATTAGTATTTTAATTCAATATTTTAATACAAAAAAATAATTAACATTAGAAATGAACAAAGAAGTATGAAAATGTTAAAATTATTAAAAAGATTAAACATTGATGTGTTCTGGTACCTACATTATTGTTATTGAAAAATAACAAAAAAAAAAAAAATCTAAATTGTGTCAGTGTAGGAAATATAGCCAAGAAAATTGATGATGGAAAGCAGCCAACAGTGTTGACAGAAGATACAAACAGTTGCGAATTTCTTGTTCAAGACATGAATACTGAGGCTACTAAAACAGAATATATCTGAGCTGGATAAAAGCGGCTATAGAACAGAGCAATAAATGAAATAAAGGAAATATTATAAGTCGAAGATCATGCAAAAATTATGCAGTTTTACCTACCTTGATAAGAAGCAAAGCCTATCTATTCATAATTTGAACTTTACAAGAGTTACTTATTGTTAATGAATATTTTCATTTATTGGTAGCAGTAATAGTAAAAGATATTATAAACATATACAATAAAAAAATTAACCATCTTAGGAAATAAAGTTCACCTCCAATGATCCATTCCCAAAACCAAGAATTAGGAATTTTCCATCAGGAGAAAACTTGCAACTGTGTACACCACACAAATATTTTGATAAAAACTGTTTTTTTATTATGTCTGTTTTACTAAATTTATATTCACCATTTTTCGGTTTGTACATTGCATCAATTAATTTCTGTCTGTTCAATTGTTCACTTGAAACAATTTCAGAGAAGTAAGATGCATGTTTAAAATAAGCAGTGTCAAGTCCAAATTTTGGTAACCATAAAGGCCTCCTGTGAATCATGTGGGCTTTTTCTGAAGCCAGGGGAAAACCTTCTTTGTGTTTTTTGTACGGAAATGTCCTTTTGAACCAACTTAGTTTTAAGGGCTCTTCAGTTTCTGAAGCTTGGGTTATATCTACATTATCTTCAAAATCAATGTTTTCATCTTCTAATGAGATTCTTGTGTGACAAGACTCATCTTCTTCATCAATTTCTCCTTGCATTTTTCCTTTTATGTATATATGGACTTAAATAAATTATAAGAAAACCAGGTGGGCATAATTAATTAATCATATGTTATATATTTTGGTATAATTTACTAATATATTAATTGGGGCTCAGGTTAGCCATGTGAGTTAGCCTTAATCTCACATGGTAAACCTGGAGTGGCGAGTTCAATTCCCGCCTGGGCAATAGGAATTTATTTAGTGACGATCTCATTAAATAAAATCTATAGTCCCACCCTGGCTAGAAAAGGATGGTAACTTGTAGGTAACCCATCCCAATTAGCCGTGGTTGCAACAAGTGGACAATAATAAATAATAATAATACTAACATATTAATTTTAAGTCTTAAAGAGATGGGTTCAGTTCCCACCTGGGCAACAGGAATTTGTTTCATGATGAATTCATTATATAAAATCCTTAGTCCCATCCTGACTAGAAAAGCCATAGAGTATCTTGTAGAAACCTCTTCCCAATTAGCTACAGTTATAGCATATTATGGACGCAGAAAAATTATAAAAATAAAAAATCCACTTTTACAAAAATAATCTACGTTTTCAAAAATGTAGATTATTTGCTTGAGGAAAGGAAAGCTCCAGTATGTGGAAACCATAAATGTGGTTACAAATCAAGAATTTTAGGCAAAAGATCTATAGTGTGTCTGGCGAGAATTAAACAGCTGCTAGTCCTAAATTTTAATGGAGACATTGTCAGGCTAAAACAAAGGATTTTTGTAAACCATTTATCAACCTTCTCTACCAAAATTCAAAGAAAAATGAAGAGGAAATAGATTTTTCGGAATCCTTCAGCAGTGACCATCAATTCCAATGTAATTATAATTTTTTTTACAAATAATGCAAATTGTTTTCTTGATTTTTTTTTTCACAGTCCTCCTAAAAACTAGAGTTAAGAAAACTTTGCAAGCAAACAGTTTTATTTTGTTGACACTGAATGATTTTAATAACTAACCATATGTAACACCTTAGATAAAAAAGAAAAAACAATTGTCCGAAAGTAGAAAACTAAAGTGGCTCTGACCACTACATGAGGAAGGGAATCCACTTACATAGTGCCTGGAACAGGTATCCTATCTCATCCATCCTCAAATGATGCCACTATTTTTTCATTCAGACCCTATTCTCTGGCAGTCAAATGCCTCCCTGCTCTTTTCTATTGATCCTGTTTCTTTACTTGTTCTGTTCTATACTAACACCATGTCAGTAGTGAATGATTGGAAGATGTATTAAAGTTATAGTTTGCGACTAATAATGGCTAATGTCATTGGCAGTTTATACAGGCTATAAAGGGATTTTTCACTAGCAATTTTAACATTGAAGGTAATCAAGAGAATTTCATTCTTTCAAGCCTTTATTGTTGGATAGTATCATGTGGAAGACAATGGGGAATCACTGCATATCCTGTGACCTTTCCTCCTTGTTTGTCTCAATGGTATTTATAACTTCCTGTTTGCAAGAAGAATCACCTGACTTAGCCTGTAGTTACAAAAGCACATTATACTAATATTGCCATAGTCGGCACAAAATGCGAAAGAAGGAAATTCTTTAAATAAGGTACTTAATTGAGCTAAAACAAACATTTTTCATTTTCATGAAGTCAATTGCAAAGGGTTTATAAATGAAACTATGAAAATAACTTAACTAGCTATTTATTTACAAGTTACAGAAAAACAGTACTAAATATTTAACAAGTTAGTTCGATCCTGAAATGAATTTGGAAAGAAATCCTTCTGGCTTAGGTTCACGAGTATCTTTAAAATAAGCCATGACATGGCCCTTCTGCTTCCATATATTGACTATTTCTTTCAGTTCCATTTGACCCTTAAAAAAAACAAAACCAAAGATTAAATTGAGAATAATTTAGAGGAATAAAAATTAAAAGTATAAGAGGCGATTTACAGTGTTTCGATTAATACAATGAAGGTGAACAAAAGGCATATTTAGAATTCTAAAATATTGTATTGGAATAATGTAAACAACACTTCAAAACATGATAATCGAATATTTGTTTATGTTTGACACACTCCATCACCTGAGTAACAGGGTCCAAAGGTATGTATCCATTGCAATAGAATAAATCAGTTATATTCCAGATATCATGTCAAACACATAAAATTAAAGTTTTATTAATTTTATATGAATAAATTGTTGAATTTGGAATTGTTTATACCTGTGAGGGCTAATTTTTCCAATCTTCTGATACTCAAACTATATTAAAAATGGATTTTTGTGAAGAATGGTTGAAGCTACGAAAGGGAGAAAGAATCTCTTTTCTTCGAGTTCCTTTCAGCCAAATCAAATTTTAGGAAACATTACAGAAGACTGTAATGCGAGAAAATCGTAGCAGTGATATTTGACATCGAAAATTGGTTTCAAGACATTAGATTCAAAGTTCAACGAACTGTACTGTGCCCTTCCATTTCATTTTAAGGTTTCACTAGAGTGCAGGAGAGCCACAAAAAAATGTTGAAGAGGCATTATTTAAAACAAAAAATGTATAGTTGGTGACTGCTTCAGATTTGTAGCGCTTGCAGAAGGGAAAAGGATTATTGCAATCCTTCTAGGTATATGCTAATTCTTCAAGTCGAATTCATTAAAGAAAGAATCGGATTTTCAGCTTATTAAAACATTATAAGTAATATTGAGAACTAAATGCAGATGAACTTGTAAACTTCTGAATCGAATCCAGACAACTTTATCTTAGTCTCTATTCATGGTACTATATGCCTGCTACAGTACATAGAATCCTTATTCATAATCAGAAGTAATCAAATTTGCAATATATTCAATTGGGCAGCTTACAGAAGAAGCTTAACAAGCAAGGAACAAAGATTGCCGCAGGAAAATGTTCACGTATCACCACGAATACAGATTACTTTTGATGTTGTTCATTACATCTAATCCTCTTAGCCCCAGAAAGGAGGGTCAATTGAGCTCAGAGATTTTAAAGTTTATTATAGTTCCTATTGTAAAGCCTCGACATCTGTCAAGTCTGCTTTCAAATGAAGAAGGCTTATCTGAAGTTTCATTTTAATAATTTTGGATTATTTATACTATTTAAAGTATTTTATACTATTTTTTCCTTTGTGCTAATAAGTTTTTAATTGTATCCATATGATAATTGTATTTTTGTATTTATTTAGTATCTACCATGTAAATTTTCTTTCCCATTAAATATAGATACTTCTATCTTTTTAAAAAAAAAATCATACTTTTTCTCCTGGCAACTCTCTTTGATTAAATTTGTAATTAATTATTTTTTTTTTATAATTACATTGTTTAATTGGTCTAAACAGATGTAAAAATACTGTAAAATAATTTTGTCCACCTAGCTTGTACTAATCAAAAAACTAAGGGACCCCAAGAAATTATTTCCTAAAAATTTATAAAATAAAACAATGGTATTATTATGGAGCCATTTATACATATAAATAAAGAATATGTTAGAAGATGAGATCACTAGTGTGTTATACCAGCATAAGGAAATCTGCTTAGTTTATGCAGTCCCTGCATGACAGACTTTTTACTTTCTATTATTTTAGAAAATAAAAATAAACATTCATCTCAGAGATTTCCTTCTTTATTAAAGAAATCAGTCATATATTTCATAAATATTTTCAGTTACTTAATATAGTACCTTCCACCTCACCCACAAAGATACAAAACTAAAACGTGTTCCTTTCAAATTAAATAAGAAACAATAGAACCCAAGAACATAATATTAGAAAAACTTATTACCCATATTTGAACTTTTATTGCTTCTGACATCAATATTACTTCCAGATTTTAAAATAAAGTACTCACTTTAATTACAAGCATATCAATAATTCTGATGTCCTGAATATGAGCTTTGCTCCTGAATTCATGTCTCAGTTTGTCTCTGCATTGCTCTATGGATTTTGGAATGTCATAATCTAAAACTAAAATTAAAAATAAACTGTCAGATGGATCTGCTGACTACATTGCCTGACCAAATGTTCCTCTACTCCACTCCAGATTTCTTCTTGATTTTGATATAGACGGCAACCTTACTAGACCAGCACTATGCGCAGACTGAAGAAGGTAGCCGAAGAGCTCCGAAAATAAGCTTCTTAGATTCTGACTAAAGACCATTGCCACAAAAAGCCAGAGTGGAGTAAAGGAATAAACTGGCAATTATAAATATACAAAAAATGAATATCCTTTGAACTTAAAGGAAAGAAAGTGAAACAGCAAAAATAAGAAATTAAGCACAAACACTATTCAAGTTAATTATAATGTTAATACAATGATATTTCCTCTTTTGCCAGAAAAACAAAATTAATTTCATTTAACTTTATTATTAGAAAAAAGAATCCCAATATAATAATGTCCTACTGATCAAAAAATGAAAATGATGAAATCCTGATAAACTTTTTAATGTCATTTTGGGCTAATAATGAAATTTATGCCAGAGGAACTTATTAATTCAGGCTTGCTTCTCTAAGTAATAATCATAACTTTACCCCTTTTCTAGGTACTAAGGATTTAATTTAATGAGCCACTAAATAAATTCCTATTGCCCAGTCAGGAATCAAACCCACCACTCTACCAAGTGAGATTAAGAGCAATCCCTTAACTCATTATGGCCTTACAATGCCCCAATAATGTAAATTAACCCAAATAATAGTGTAAATTACAATTTAAAACTATAGGCATCATCAATGTAAATTTATTGTCCAAATCAATATATTTTCCATAACTGCCTGCTTATTGCTGTTTATATTTTCATTTTAAATACTTTAGCGAAATAAAGATCAATTGAATAATCTGAACAAATATAAAATACAAATAATAATTCAAAAAATGTTTTAATGAAAGTTCCAAATAAAACTATAAAGCAAATAACATATCATTGTAGATATGCACGAATACCCATAATTCAACATATTAGTTGTAAGATGTGGTAAAACAGTTTGAGTTTCAAAAATATGCTTTTACCTCATTATATATGCCTGTGCGTGTGGACAAGTGTAGGAGTGAGTGCAGATTTGTTAATGCTCTATTCTTTAGCTACAATTTTTGTTTACTCAGTACTAAACTTAGTAATTAAGCATTTGACATAAAATAAAAGATCATGTTCTACAATAACTGAAATCAGACTAGGAGGTGTGGGATTTAGAGAAATGAAAAAATTGAAAATCCTAAATATCCCTGTTATTAAATATAAAATTCTTTAATTATTCTTCAATTCATTTTTATTAAACTCAAAAATTAATTGCCATTAGTAAAGTCAGTTTTCAGCCTGAGTTATCCACACTAATCTTATATTCATAATAAGCTAATATGTCATGAACTTACAAATGCATAAGATCAAACAAAATGTTTTATAACCAAACTTTTTAACAATGTAATGAACTGCTAGTATTGTACTACACATTTTTCTCTAACTAGAATATGATTATATTCTATGTTTTCAGCCATCAGTTTACCCCTGAAATTTAAATCTCAAATTTCAGTATTTTCGAAAATTAAATAAATGAAAATTACATTAAATGAAATCAGTAATTTATTTAAATGGGTTCCACTATGCCGGTAATTCACTTATCAAGCAGGTGTACTCAAAAAGGCATACAGCAAAAAAGAAAAGAAATGAACAATGGAATAAAGTGATTCCTGAAACCATCATTGGCAAACCAAAGTCCATAGGTTGGAAAAGATATTGTATATGAAAACATCAGAGTAATGAAAATAATATAAATACAGGACAAAAAAATAATATAAGTACAGGACAAAAAAATGGATTATACTAGAAAAGCAAAAGAATAAATAAAAACGTATACGCCCTGCTAATATAGTAGAAAAATGAACAATGTAAAAAAATTGTAGGCTTCACAGTATGTAATGCATATTAATGTTCTTTAGATAAGTAATTACTGGTAGTTTGCATTAAATGTCCGTAAGTCAGCAAGGAATGGCCAAAGCTTAGTCTGGTCAGCACAACGTCCTCTCTTGTGCTTCTGTTTGATGGCCAATCCTGAACTGTTTGTTTTCTTTGTCTTAGTTCATTGTCATGTGTGTTACCCCAAGATTGCTGCCACTGCTCTTGTAGTGCCTTAGCACATTCCACTAATGCACCTCTGTGGGACACCTTTGTGTGTGTGTGTGTTTGTAGAGCCAATGTTTGGTTTGACAGTAGCTGTACCTTTTGCTAATAAATCTCTGTACTATCCTTAATGTTTGTATGTTTGGGTAACCATAAAAGAGTAATGTGTATATTGTTCAGTCTAAGAAATTGTACACACATTTTGACATTATATAAAAAATTAGTAATTTGAACATTTATTTTCCTAAAAGGTCAGGAAATTGACAAATATAAGGATGTGCATAAATAAATCAAATAATTTACCAATATAGGGAATTTGACGATACCAATTTTTATACAAATTCAAAACTCTTCTTCTAGCCTCAACACGGTCAACAGACAATATAGGTTTTACCAAGCGAGGTGCTTCTTTAACTACTCGAGGGACTGACATTTCGAAAAATTAAAGCAAAAGAAATTATATTTTTATCACTGAATAACCTTTACTACCTTCCCTTTTGGTTTATATCGATTCCTTCCTAAGAAGAACTTTGTCTTTGAATAAAAGTAGAATCAACATGAAATCGAACCTTACATGACGCCATTACATATCTTTTAGAGAAATATGAAAACTTACTTATTGGCTTAGTTGCAATCATTGTTTAACTATTTTTGGCCTTTAGGATCGTTTTGATAACGAAATAAATAGAAAAGACTTCTGTTCAGTATCAAGTGAATTACATTTTGTACATATTCTATGCTATTAAATGTTACAAGGTATAAAACTTTCTATAAAAATGTTGATCTTCAAATATCAGCTCCAACGAGCCAGATTGCCCACTCAAAATGGTGCACAATTTGTAATGAAGATCAGCATGAAAACGAAAATGTCAGTCCAATAAAGAAATCAAATCAACATCGAAAAGTATTCCCGTTTCTTAATAGTTAAATCATTACAAACAGGTGTTAAATCTTCGCTCAAATCAATCATTTTCCAATTCATAAGTGAATCTGTACTTTTTCAAACCATATAAAGGGCTCCCTAATGACATGTTATCTCTTGATTGTCCGAATTACTCAACAGCAAGTAACCTGTTAAAAGAGAAAACTTTTCATGTTTTTTCCGATTACTACTGAACCACATAGCACATTGAATTATTATTATTATTTTTTAACGTCCAATTTTTGCAACTAATTGGGACGGGTGATCTACAGGTTACCACCCACTTACAACCAGGGTGGGACTTAGGATGTTATTTAATGAATTCCGTCACTAAATAGTTTCCTTTGCTCCTGCGAGAACCGAACTCGCCACTCTAGGTTTACCATGTGAGATTAAGGTCAATGATTTAACTCACGTGGCTCACCTGAATTATTCAAAGGATGTTTTCTTCTGTGATGGAATTCAAGACCTTCCGACAAAAAATAATTTCGGAGTCAGAAGGTGATAAATATTCCAAGAATTAGAATTTCAAACGGGAAACCGACTTCTTTATTTGTTTATACATTTGAAACTCCAAATCTTCCTGAGCGACTAATTTATAGGATATCTTTTTGTGGCAACAGATTGTACATGCCAAAGCCGCTGATCTTTTTCAGCTTTGGCATATTGGTTCATCCCGGTGGATCCTATGTTTCCGTGTTCATCCGATGCTGTCTGAGTGAATTGCTCTGAACATAAATATGAAGAGCAATGCCAAAAAATAGTGCCGAGTATGCAATAAGATGGACATAACAGCTGTTTAAACATTCCCTTTATATACATATGAGTACAAAATTGAGTAAATGATTCAATATAAAGTCATATTAAATTAAAATAAAGATTATATTAGGTAATTCCAAGGGAGAATAATAGATGGTGAGATGAGATCACATTTCAGCACGTGGTGGAACGAACCTCAAGCGTTGACCTTAATCTCACATGGTAAACCTCGAGTGGCGAGTTCGATTCTCGCCTGGGCAATGGAATTTATTTAGTGACGGAATTCATTAAATAAAATCCATATTCCCACCCTGGGTATAAAAGAGTGGTATCCTGTATAGAACCCCTCCCAATTAGCCATAGTAGCAAAAAGTGGACGTTAATAAATAATAATTGCTAGTTTACGCGTGGAGGACGTTTACATCTCCTAGGTAGAATTAATGGGAATTTAAAGAACTATTTTGATAATCATGTCATGGGCACAACCTCAATAGCTAATTTCCTTTAAGGAAAAGCTACTGAAAGGAAATTTTAACCTTAATATTCGAAATTGTTTCATAAAATTTCCTTAGTTGTATTTCTGAGCGCATTGATATGATTAGTTAGACTTTTTATGTAGCTAATATTTGCTTTAATATAATTATGCTACTTCTGTTATTGTTGGTTCAAACTGAGTACAGCCCATGTGACGGACAGTACATTAGACAGGAGAATCCCCTTTCATGGTTTCTCTTCAATGCTGTTATGGGCTGTGTAATTGTTGGACTCCCAGAGAGAGTTGGTTCCCTCCTTGGGTGGTGCAGAATGTCTGCGTTGTTCTAAAGAAGAACTAATGGTCTTCTCCTCTTGCGTGGTTTTTATGGCGGTGAGGTTAAAGACTGGTGGGAGGTTTTTGTGGTCGTAGGTTGAAATAAAACTCGGCTAAGTGTTGACCTTTAACTTTAACCCGGTCTGTATCGTGGCCAACCCATTGTGTAAAAAGTTATTTTTATTAATTGTATAATATTTAGTATATTAAGAGAGTGAATGGCGGGAATCGGCGGTAGTCGGGATCGCTCGGCACCCAGTTGATGACAATCGACGTGCATGAAGAGTGTATTGTTCTACCGGCCAAGCTACTGTCGTCTCCCTCTGTTTCAAGAACTTCATCAAGCCTAAGGCTTTTCCACAATTGGACCAAATACTCTTCTTGGAGCCTAGCAGTTCCAGGACGGCCGTCGGCGAAGAAAAAGATGGAATTCCATTTGAATAAAGTATCAGGTACCTGATTCGTCTAGCTGCCTTCACCCAGACTGTGAGTTTCTTCTTGCTTCAGCGACGTGGATCGATTCTCACTGAAGACGATCATCATTCTTCTATTGTTCGTTTGTATAGTCACATTAGTTATTAGAGATTATATGTATATAGTCTTAAGTAATTTTATCTAATTTAAAAAAGTAAAATTATTCATAATCCAGGACCGTATAGGAAATTTATTCAATGCATTTTTTCCTTCTTTCAATGAAATAACATCTATTTCATTTAATTATTCGAATAACCGTTTTCTTTTTATATTTTTAATTAACAGTTTATAAATAACCTTTATAACTCATGTATAATTTAGTTCATTTAGTTATAGGCATATTTATCATTAATCTCATTGTTCAATAGAGCAACACACACACACTTGTGTGTATATATATATATATATATATATATATATATATATATATCAATTTTCTATACACCAGCCTATGGTGAGACGGACTGGACTAGGAAAGGATCACTGACCCTCTACCCCCCGTCACATTTTGGTGGGCGGAATCAACGTGGTGAAATGTGATCAGGATCGGGTTTGTAGTTCATGAGCGGGATGATGGGTCTGGGGATTCAGGGCGCTTTGTTTCATCTGAGAGTCCGATTTAGTGTGATCGTTGTTGTCAGCGACTGGTAACACGGCTAATAAAAAATATAGGGTAAAATGGCATTACAAGTGTGCCGCTCAGCACTTGGGAAACTTTCTTAGTTTTAGGCAGCTCCTGCCTGACGGATTTCATCTTGTATATACAATTTTGAAGGGACTTCATTTTCGACATATCCCTGGTACAATGGACATTTTAGGGAATTTCCATTTCCTTGCCACCGTGCCTCACGTTGGGCCCAATGTGTTACCGGGCCGTCCTCGGCGAGATACGGTGACAAAGGAAGGCCGGGCAGTCCGAGGTTCAGGGAGTCAAAGGAAAGATAACTGCTCCAAACTTAACGTTGCGTGCAGGTCCAGAGTTGGAGGTGTACTGACTCCTTTCCCCAAAATCCAGTTCGCAAGCTCCTGAGCATGTAGCCCGGAAGTCAGGGGAGGGGGAAGGCGTGCTTTCATTGTCTGAGGGCTTCAGCCAATAACAAATGCTGTGAAGTTATATTTTTTAGCAGATTTCCCTTCAGGGAAATCAGCTATTGAGGTCGTACTCATGACGCGATTTTCCAAAAATTTCTTCAAATGTCCATCGATCCTACCCAGGAGATGACGAAAATGAGGTCCGTTCAAAATTATATATATATTTGTTTTATTTAATGCTCTAGAGGTCGCAATTTTTGTTTGATCGTTACGAAACTCGATATTTAAACGTATTATGTAAAAAGACAGATCAAGTTCGTTAATGGCTGAAATCGGACCAGAGGGAGGGAGGGGTTTAGACGGGGGATTCTTAAAATTCGAAATATCTCCGTTATTATGCATCGGATCGAAAAAATTGTGGAAAAAACCAATCTTATTGCAAATTAAATTTACTATAAATATTGTTATATACATTTATTCTCTATCTTGAATATTAACCGAGATATTTGCATTTTTATGGTCTGTGGGACACGTGGTCGGGTATTGTTCGGATTAGTTCGGCCTTTATCGTAATTGTTCGGCTCTGGTGGAAGCTTCTAACCTTATCTTACCTTCGTTACTTTGTTAGATTTATGCAAATACGTTCTGTTCATCCGCCCCCCTCTTCTTTAGTTCTTGGACTACTAAAATTTGAGTTATAAATTATTCTTACAATTCAGATGCCGTTCCAGTTGAGAATTTATTAAAATTAACAGAAAGATTTCTCATTACCATTTGTATTTACTCATGGTGGTGTTGTGTTACCAGTATGCAGATTTCTCTATTGCTAAACTTCACATGGGAAATCTGCTTAGTTTACGCAGCCCCTGCGTGACAGACTTTTTTATCTTTTTGTTATGTTCAATATTCTCAGCTACACCACCAAAAAAAAAACTGGACTTCAATGAGCTCTCGGACATGAAAATCTAAAAAGGCTGCTGGAAAAATGATGCAATATTTTTTATAGTAATCTGAAATCCTAAAAGTATCATTTGATAGATAGGTTTCTTATGCAATAAAACTGAATCAAATTAATGGGTCTCATAAGCATAAAAAAATAATATTAATTTTTCTACGTTTTAAAAATAATAAAAAAACTTGATTAATGACCTTCGGTCTAAATGATAAATACATAAGAAGTGTTATGAAAAAAAAAAAACCTGGTAATCTGGAATGAAATTATTTTTCCGTAATGACCAGGTACCTGAAGGGGGCTTATTGAATAGAAATTTTAATGGATAGCATTTATTATAATTAAATATAATGAGGTGAGGGGAAGAGATTGTAACCCTCCCTGCAATAATCATATTGAGTTTAAACCACATTGTCTTTTGTAATAATGAGATTACCAAGTAACATTTAATAGTTATTGATAGTACATATTTAATTCAATAATGTTAACATATCAGAGGATATAAGATAATATGCACCAGCATTAAGAGTTTGATTCCGTATCACACATTGTGCAAATTCAGCATGACTTAGTTTAAATAATATATTATAAGAATTAAATAATCGAAGACTCTAATAGTTTACATTTTTATTGGTAATAAATGATAAATGCAGTGGGGGGGGGCAGAGATTTATAACCTCACTAATCCGAATCATACTTAGAGCTGTCATATAAGTCTAAAAACATAACATAATTTATCATAATATGCCTATATCAAATAAACTTTAATGAGTACTAATAAAAGTTGGTCCTAGAGTGTTGAGTTTGATTCTCAAAACTGGGCTATAAGAATTCATTTAGTGACAAATTCACTAAATGAAATCCTTATTCCCACCCTGGCAAGCAAAGGGGTGGAATTTCAGCTACAGACTACCACTGAATGGTCTAAGATGGAAGTAAAGGCCATTCAAGAACTTATAGTTCTACATGCTAAGTGAACTCAGTGGATTCTTAATACAAACTAATTTAACACTAAAATAATTTCAGTAATTTTTTTAAAATAAAAAAATACACTGCTTACTAATGGAAGAGTATGTGTACCAAAATGAAAGACTTGATTTGTGTCTGAACAGATGATTATAGCAAGACAAAAAAAGAGTAATTGATAAGCAAGTAACAATATTCCTAAGATTGGCAGATGAGTCCTATTAGGTTCAAGACTAGAGTATATTTGAAATATCTTTCCTAAGCTGTAGAAAACAGAGTTTCAAGTATGTTTATAATTAATAAGGTAAGTGCAAATAATATATAGATAATTTATTTTGTATGTACATGCAATAGTCAAATAAAGTATCAAAATAATTAAATATATAACAACTGATAGTTCAAAAATGAACATTTTACTCTACTCTAACAAACAAATAATTAAAGCTATTAAAATCAAATTAATACATCATACAGATAGAGTTCAATGGTCTCAAGTTACCAAATTGCTTTTTATTGAAAAGTGATAACAGATTTCTTCCTTCCAATGGTCCTCCATACAACAAAATATAGTAATGAGAAAACATTTCTTAATTGTACATTAATCCTTAAAAGTAGGATTCTACCAGCTGGAAAATTAGAAATCCATTTTTTTAAAGGGCGTTCTCTTCATAAAGCTAAGAAGAGTGAAATTGTTTAACTATTTTTGGCCTTTAATTTTTATTTTGAATATATATTTCAAAAAGCAGAAGATTACAGAAGTAATTTGGAATCTCAAATAAAGAAAATGTTTACAATAATCCACCTTGATTATAATCAGTCCACTTATGTCCAAGTACAGCCGTGCAGATCTCAAGTCCAAAAGCTGCTTAATATTTGAATTTATTTTTTCATCTGACTAAAAAAAACACATTTCGAAATAGTGTTTTTATTTGGATTCAAAGAATACACATTATATGGTAATAAATGAACAGGAATTTATCGCATTTACCCTTCAGCATAGCTTTTTTCTTTTTTTTACAATTAACAAAGAATTAAGCTGATGATTATTTTTAATAAAAAAAAAAAAATCAAATTGGTTAAATAAATAGTTTTTAGGAACATACCTCAAGCTCAGTTTTTCATCATGGTCTTTGTAAATCCACCAGGTAATTTTATATAATCTCATACGAAGTAAAAAAAGATAAAGCATCATATCACAGGTAGAAAAATTGAATGTAAGAAAACCACTTAGCAACAACACTGCATTCAATTTAGGTGGATAAAAATGTATAATGTAGTTTTCTATTTAAATAAACAAATTTAAATACTGTTATTTGTCTGAAATACAAATGATGCAATTAAGAAGTAAAATAAAAGACTGTTTTAAAACAGCAAGGGCTTTATTTAAAGGCCGTAGAAAATATAATCCCTCCTAAAATCTCGTAGTCCTGCAATGTTACTTTTCAAAGGACAAACAATACTATCGAGTATAACAGTTCTAGACAGTTTCCTATTAAATAATAAATTCCTATACAACCTTGCACAACATGTAAAACAAATAAAACATTTTTTAAGAAAACACTTAACATGTGTTTTCAAGAATACCCAAAAAATTCGAACGAAATGATTCAAAAAACATTAAAATCCAAATGAATAGAACTTTTAAAAAAAAACATTAATATTTGTTTCTAAGAGTAGCCAAATATTGTTTCATTAATTTATTTGTATTAAATAAAATAAATAAACTATAACAACTATATAAATGATCATAACAATAAAACATATATAATACAATTAATTTTAAGTTTGTTTTAACATATTGGTAATTTTAGAATATAAACAATTTATGCAAAGTGAACAATATATATCTGCTACATGGAAGTCATTAATTTATGCTTCTATAATATAATATCAAACATCAGTTCAAAAATGTAAGGTAAAATGGTGCTACTAAAAATATAAATTTGACAATTCAATACTTAATAAGCCCAATATAAATTGCGATGTTTCAAACATTGCTCAAGAAATAGGAGCACTTATTTATTCAGAATGAAATTGAGAATAATTCATAACAGAAGACAAAATGAATATGAATTTCTAACTTCTTCAGAACTAAAAGTCTCACACATCTCAGGTTTATAAATATATACATACATACATATGTATATACATATATTAATAAATGAATTAGTACTATTCATTTGCAACTGAGACACCAACAAACCCCCAAAGTATTTTACTGCTAAGATCCACAGCCTTCCTTCTTGTGCTTCTTATATAATTTAATAACTTTTTTACTAGGTATTAATCCACGAGTAAGCCCAGGACGCTTTTTCCTTTTCTTTTTACCCTCATCATCAGAATTTTCACCTGCAGATAGTGGATGTTCTTCATAAGAAACTGGAGCATCAATATTTTCATCGGCAGTTTCTTCTAAACTTGTCTTACTTTCAGTTGATCCATTGATGACATGAGAAAAGCGGCACTTCCTACCATAGTTGCACTTCCCTTTTTTGAACATCCAACAAACCTTACTTAATTTGTTAGATGAGTCGTTCTCATCTTGAGGTATTGTTTTTACATGTTTCTCTAAAACTGCAATTTTAGCATTTTCAGCTTCTAGGTATGGATTAAGAAAAACAGAATTCTTCACTCTGTCACTAAATGTTGGAGGAGGCAATCTTCCCATGGCATTCTGAGCCAAAGTGCTGAAAACAAAAGGAACTAATTAAAATAGTATTCAATAGAAATTTAAATGATGACACGAATCATAAAAGTCATTGGTTTGATTCCTATTATGGCAAGAGAATTTATTATAAGACGAATTCATTAAATAAAATATTTACCTCCAACTCTAACTATAAAAAGTGGTAACCTGTAGATAGCCAATCACGATTAGCCATAGTTGCATAAAGTGGACATAAATAAATAACAATAAGAAATCATAAAATCCATAAAAAAATCAGATTGTAAACAGATACTAAGAAGATAATGAGAAATGGGCTAAAGAAATTGCACAAGAAGTTGATAATGACACCAAAAGTGGAAGACCTAATAGGATTTATCATAAAGACAAATCTGTGCAGTTAAAACTGAAATTGATATAATCCCAAGTTCCCATGCCCCCTTAAAATCTGCAATTATTTTAGTGCAAGGTGGAGACTTAGTGTGCCGTAATCGGGACCCCTGAAGAGTATTTTCCATATTCAATCTCATAACCTTCTCCAGCAACCACAACTTTGGAATACCATACTTTTTATGACAGATTCTTGTAGAAAATGACTAGGGTTAGTGCAATAAGAATGTATAATAGTTTATAGATTATTTAGTCTTGGTAAGTAATAATAAGAAAAAACACCCTTTTACTATAATATGTAATAACAAAGTGCAATATTATAAAATATACATGTCATTTTACAGCCCTGAAGAAGAGAAAATAAAAATTCTCGAAATATCGGAATAAACTAAGATTTATTTCACCAACATTGACCAAAACTTCGAGAAGAATAACACACCCTATATAAATACAACCTGGTCGAAAACATCAGCACAATTATATATATATATATATATATATATATATATATATATATATATATATATATATATATTTGTCTGTTACCGCTCTGGCGGTCGCAATTATTATTTAATCGTTACCAAACTCGATATTTAGGCGTTTTATGTAAAAAGAAAGATCAAGTTCGTTAACGGCTGAAATCGGACCAGTGGGAGGGGAGGTTTAGAGGGAGGTTTTTTGAAAATTCGAAATATCTCCGTTACTATACGTGGATCAAAAAATTGTATAGAACCAATCTTATTGCAAATTAAATTTGCTATAAATATTGTTCTATACATTTATTCTCTATCTTCAATATTAACCGAGATATTTGCATTTGTATTCTGTATGTGGTCGGCTATGTTCGGGACATTCCGCCGAGAGCTAGGCGCCACTAATCGTCCCTCATGAATAGGTTTAGAGATTCATTACGTTGTTATTAGGCAAATTTCTCTATTGTAAAACTTCACGTGGGAAATCTGCTTAGTTTTCGCAGCCCCTGCGTGACGGACTTTTTTCTTTGTACTACAATACTTACAAGTAGTATTTACAAATGATTGAAAATGCATCCTTCCTTATTTATGAACTTCAAAAGGTGGTATCTGAAATCCCTTTTGGCACTGTATTTCTGCTAATGAAATTGAATTTATCGTCAATCTGATTTTATTTTTCATGTCTTCAATATTATGTGACCTGTTCTAGTAGAGAGGTCTTTGACCCTCCCCCAAAAAAATAATCCATTACTATACCTGGGTAGCTACTCAATGAGCAAGCTGCGACCAATACTGCATTGGGGAAAAATTTCTGTTATTGTTGTTCGAGTAGTGATTGAGAAGTGGGAAGGACTTCTGTGAAGATGCAGCCACATTTCGTTTCATTGCATCAGAAGTATTTCTTTTATTTAATTAAGAAATTCTTCATTTAGGAAGCAGTTGATGATTTAATTTTCATTAAAAAAATGTGGCCAGATGATTCTTCCCTGGAAGATACTGCACCGTTTTTTTTACATGAAACTATGCAGGTGGAAAAATGTATTCCTTATACAAATAATTATTACGTAATTAGTTTAAAATAAATAAATGTAGTTGACGATGTGTTTTTAGATTCATTCAAGAATACTTTATTTTGATTTAAATATTTTATTTCAGAACCCATTCCTTTTCATGTAGACTTGTTTCAAAGAAAATTTTGTTAACTACAACTTTCAAGTAGCAGCATATTTCAATAAAATCTGTCATTTCTGAAATAAAGGTTTTTGCATTTTATGGCTAAAGGATGCGTCAAATGGAAAAATCACTGATATAAACTCATTTTACAATTTGATTTTCTATAAGAATCTGTCATATCTGGCATTCCATTGGAAATTCCAAAGTTATTGTCACTGAAGAAGTACTGGAGAAGGTTATGAGGTTGAAAATGGACTGAAAGAAATCTTCAGGAGCTCAAATTACGGCACGCCAAGTCTCAGCCTTTTATTAATACAATTGCAGATTTTAAGGGTGATGGGGACACCCTATATATAGATGAAGAAATTTACAATTATTTTGTTATTACTGATGAAAAAGTCCTAGACAAAGTATTTGACGAGGATAAATATGACTTAGGCTCTCCCATCTTGATGAAGAAATTTGTATGTTAAAGGTGCAACATCGGCTATAAAATATTTTCACATTTCAACTAGGAGGGTTTATTTTGTAGCCAAAACATAAAGTCAGAATTGAGTAATGTTTTGTATCACCACAGGTGGGAGAGGGGGTTTAATTGAAAATCTAAACAAATTTGCATCAATATCTTTTATAATATTTATCAAAAAAAAAACAATTTGAAGGAAAAAAAAAAGAACAAATTGTATTTTGAATGTAATTTGCAGTCCTAAAACACTGTTTAAATTTAGGAATTTAGAACTTTTATTTCCGATTTTCAGTCATGGAGTAGAATTAATTGTCAACAATTGTGGGAAACAATATTTATCTCAACCCATCAATGACAGGTAACAACTATAGCAATTATGCATTTGTTGATGTTTGTCTAATCTTTATTAAATACATGTTATGACAAGGGAGAAATTATTTATTAGTTAAAGTGATCTTAAGTTTTGGACAGGAAACCAGTTTTAGTTCAGCATATGCACAAATTAGTAACACAGTTAGCTAATTACTAATCTCTGGTACTACAACAGAGATCCTGAACTGGATTTAATCACATTTTTCTCCCAATTCTAAGCTGATCCAACGGCCATTTTTGATGGGAAACTATATTTCTTTGAAACCACGCACAAGCATAAATTCGTCCAATAGCCATACTATGTGTCGTGCACAGAAAAAGATAATGTGCTGAAAACAAATTAGTACTTGAATAGAGTAAAAATGTGTTAAAGGTTATTTTTTTTTTACATTACATGAATGTATTATAAACTTTTTATAAGTTTATATTATGCCCCCCCCCATCAATTACATATATATATACTTGTATGCGGTTGATAATTGATCATTATCAAACTCTATATACAAAAGCATTCCATTTCCACTAAAGAACTTAGTTAACATCTGAAATCGGACTGGTGGGAGGGGGGGCATTAGAAGGAGAGAAAATAGATAACTCAAAATATCTCTGTTTCTATGAGTCGGATTAAAAATTGTATATAGCAAACTTGTTGCAGAATTAATGTTCTATAAATATTGTTCAGCATACATATTCTTTATTTTGAATATTAATTAATTAAGTAAGGAATGTCTCTTGTTTTCAGCCATTCTGTAAACCCCCAATTCTACTCAATGGATTTTTATTTAGAAATAGAGAATATATGGCAATTAAACAGCTTAGTCTACAGAAAGTTGCGTGCAGTTTCCCGCCATGGGGCACCACTGATTAAATAGTTGCTGTCAGTCCAGTATAAAATGTTGGTCTGTGTCTGGGATTTAATTTGTGGCAGGACCTCAAATACAGACTTGGAGATAAATGTACTACCAACCCAGCAGATCAGTATGCCTTACTAACTAGCTTTCAGAAATAATTTGCATATACAGCGAGATAATAATAAACGAAGTAGATTTCCCACATGTTAGTTTGACACACTACTAATCTCTACTGACCATATATTTTCTATTTCAAAGTTAATATCCAATGAGTAGAAGGTTTACTGAAGGCTGTAAACATGAAAACTTTATCTCACATGGTAAACCTAGAGTGGCGAGTTCGATTCTTGCCTGGACAAAGGAAATTATTTAGTGACAAAATTCATTAAATAGCATACTAAAATCCCACCCTGGCTAGAAAAGGGTGGTAACCTGTAGATAACCCGTCCCAATTAGCCTTCGTTGCAAAAAGTGGACGTTAATAAATAATAATAATAAACAAGAAAGTACAAATAACTCACTTCATATATGCGCATTAAAAAAAATCTATAGAACATCAATTGTAGAGCATCAATAGTTTAACAAAATTGGTTCTATATTTTTTCAATCTGACTCATAACAAGGAAGATATAGCTCCCCCCCCCTTTCCTGGTCCAGTTTCAGCCGTTAACAACTATGAACTGAAGTGTTGAATAAAACGGTTGAATATCAAGCATAATATAGATCAAATAAACATTTTTGAGTTAAGAACATAAAATCATGTGTGATAGTATCATCATACAAAGTATTTACAGTGTCTCACTTATTAAAAGTTCAATGAAAACAATAAGTGGTATTTGAGCTAAAAATTACGATGTAACAGCTTATTGCTAATATGACATGAGGAGTGGGGGTTTACTGAAGGCTGAAAAATAAAACATTCAAATATCATGGTTAAAATTCAAGATAGAGAAAAATTGTGTAGGGCAACTTTCGTAGTAAATTATCTTTGGAACAAGATGGTTATATACAATTTTTCAATCTTACTATAATAACAGAGATATTTTGAATTGTAAAAATTTAGGTTAAATGTAGATCTTGTAGAATTGAGTATAAATAAATACAATAAATGTTGAGGTACGTTCATTAATTATCACATCATAGAAAATATTTCAGTAAACTAAATTTTTCTTGAGAAACTTCAATGAATTATTTTTAAAGCTAACGCTCTATAGATTCCTTAAAATACAAAACATTAACTATAGTCAATCATTAACGAATTAAATGTGGTCAATCATTAATATATCATTGATGAACTGCAATTAATTCATTTTGATGAAGAAGAATTCTGATACCCACCACCATTAATACATAACCATTTGAGCATTTTCTATTTCCTAACTTGTCCTCTAGGACTAGCATTTTATCACTATTTGCATAATATTGTATAGTTTTTTGTCATTTATTAAAATCTACTGAGGCTAATTGGGACGGATTATGTACAGGTTACCACCCTTTCCTAGGCAGCGTTAGACTAAGGATTACATTTCATGAGTTTGTCACTTAATAAATTCCCATTATCTAGTTGGGAATCAAGTGAGACGGGGGTTTACCAAGTGAGACAATCCTGTATTGTGAAACACACAAAAAAATGGTGTAATTAAGGTTTATTTAATGCATTTTTTAAGGACATATTTCATTGCTCAGCAATTTACTCTCTTGCAATTATTTTTCTTCCCATAACTCAGGAAATTGCAAACTATTATTATTTAGCACTTAATTTTTGAAAAAAAGTAGCTGAGAGAAGTTATCCTTAGATGCGATGAAAGTGGGCCTTCAACATCTAAACACTATGATGATTTTCTGAATAATTATTATTCATATATAACAGCTTAGTGGGGTAAAAAAATGTTAATTATTTAAGAGAATTCATCACATTAAATAATTATTTTACAATGGAAATATAGAATTAATTTGCTGACAAATTCGTAAGCCTAAAAGATAGTCTAATAGATGCAGTTGTATGTATGGAATTATAAAAAATATTGCAGAACTGACTAAGGTAAAAAGCAGATATCATTATATCTGCAGTAGGGAGAAGAAAGGGGTAGCTTTCCTGCATTAAATTATCTGCTTAACACAATTGCACTAGATTTAATGCAGGAAGAATACATATTCCTTCTTCCTAATTGCTGGATCCTGCAACACTGGTCACTCAACATTATACTTGACACTATCTATTGTATTCTTATCACTATGTTTGACTATGCCCTGGACTATTTGCAGTTTAGTAATTATATGCTTAAAATTAACTATTAGGTTTACCTTTCTGATGTATTCTCATTTTCTGAGTCATCACTGCTTTCAAAACTGGAATCTCCGTAATCTGGCACTAATGAAACCATTTGTTTGAGTATTCCTAGACTATAAATAACATAGAATTTGAATTAAGAAAGAACACACTCTGAGAGAATAATATTTTAGAAGCAATCATAATTTTGAAATGAAATGAAGTAATGAAACAAATGTCAACATTCTGAAAATACTATAATAAAAACCTAATGAATTTTACACAGTAATGTCTAAAAATCTAATCACCTTTTACTGCTTTAGACTCAAAAACTGAAAGGTATTTAAAACTTGTTTTGACAGAGATACATTAAAAAATATATCCCTTTATTAGCTGAACCCATACTAATAAACCTAATAAAAACCTTCTGCTGAGAAGGCTATGTTTATGAGGAGGCTTCATTCATTGTAACAGTTATAGAACCTTGCCACATTGAATCTCACTTTAAAAAATTTAGATGTTTGCTTGTTAATTATAATTATGTTAAACTTGTCTTATTATTTGCCTTTTAATTTCAACTAAAATGTCTCTTTATGTGATAGTTATGTAAATGGTTGAACTATGTCCACTACTATATTTATAAAAGAAAAGAATTTGAGTTCAAAGGAAGTGGTTTATGTCAAGGGCCCAGGTACTTGAACAAAAAGCTAAAGCAGAAATTTATTTTCTATTTTTATATGACGTAACTTACTTCTTTTTATTCATCACTAATATGCTAGCAATTTTTCAGAAAATACAGTTCAAAGACTAAATGCTTCATTAAACCCTAGACTCAGTTTTTTGAACCAAATTTTTAAAGATGTTCTCCTCCCTCAAGGTTTTCCAGATACTGTTAGTAAAGATTATATGACTTATCAATTATGGGATACTCTTCAGGTAGGAAATTTAAACTTATGTCTGCATCACTTCTAATTATTAAGAGTTAGTATTAATTGCCGTTTAATTTTTCATTTTGGTTTGAATTATGGTAAATGTAAACCAAGTAATAAGTTCAAACCTATCTTTTTAAAAGCTCACGTCAAAAGTGTCTTTTTGTTCTATGAGAAAAATTTATTAGAGCTCTAGAGGGTATCAAAATTGAAAGATATTTCCAATAGTGCAAGACAATTTGATGTAGAGTTATTACTATAATCATTCTCTTAAGGCAAAATGGCTTGGAGATGTAAGCTTTGTTTCATTCATATTTGTTTAACGTAAGGTTAATTCCCTGAAGGGTCATTGTGTAATTTATAATTTAGAAAAGGTATTTTTTTATTTTTAATTATCAAGTTTTTTAAAAATACTGTGAAAGTATTTATTTTAAGTTTTCTCGTTTACTATTTTTTAATTTGATTATATTTACCTTTTCTTTAACTGTTTGTGTTCTTGATTTATTTTTTATTACGAGGAGTGTATGAGGTAGTTTGCAGTTTAGTTTTGTTAAGAAAGGTACATATGTTCTGTATGAGATTTGCGAGCTCATTAAATGTGCCGCATTCTTTCGTTTATTGATAAAATCGTGATTTTAGTGTATTTGTTACATGTTTTTATAATCTCATACATATTTAATAACTTAGTTGGACAAAAATGTAGTTCTGAACTTTCGTTTTAGTTTTTTGGAAGTGGCTATCGAGATATGGGTTACATTGTTAGTCTTATTTTAGAGGTTCGGGTACAACTTTTCGCCTTGAAGTTCCTATAATTTTTAATAACAGTCTATTACTTCCAATCTCATAATCTCTTTTTAGTTTCTTTATGCCTTGTTTTGAAGTGTCATCTGGTCTGTCAATTTAGATTGAACCTACATACCTGTTCAATATGTCGACACGAGTTATGTTTTTACCTTTTCTGTGATTTATTGTGTACCTATTTTCTAATTTCTTATTCTATTAATAATATGCAGTGGTTTCTGTTGCCTTCAGCATCGTGTTGTCTAACAATAAAAGCATTACATAGAGTTTAGAAAATCCCACTTGAGGCCATAATTGTTAGTCTCTTTTGTATTAGCAGACTAATGATAGGCTTTAGACAGTTTGAGTATGCAAACTGAAATTTGTGTCCTCCAGTCTTACCCCAAAGACATGTTAATGAGGATTTTAACAAGGATGAAAATAGTCACCAGAAAACTAGATAAATATAGTTAGTGATAGCTCTTGGAAATGTTTCGTAATTGTTCAAGATAGATTGTGTATTCGTTAGAAGTTGTTGCCTGAGATCAACTTGTGTTTACAAAAAGATGTTATTTTTTTGTCTTGAGTTATATGAATGCTATTTTATGTTATGATTGATTAAAAAAAAATTGAGAAGAGTGCTTGTTTGTTGAGCAGAAAGTATCACAATACTCTTATTGGTAATGAAGAAGTTTTCTCAAAATTAATTACTGCTTTGTATCTAGCTATTATCACAATTGCCAAAACTATGTCAAGATTTGAAGTTATGTCAGCAACTACTGGCGTTATCTGTAGAGCTCATTTGCAAATAGTCTTAGAAGTTTACCTACTCGTAACTGTGGAGTGGGGTTCCTTATAATAATGAAGCCTTTAATTACATGGCTGTTATTTGTATGTTAAGTGGATATGTGTTAGTATTGCTAATGATTGATGCTCCCATTGTAAATAAATATTTCAATTTTTTATTTTATATTTGTGTAGTTTAATAGTTATAATTATTAATAACATAACATTTAATTTATAAATTAATGTAATTACACATAAATATGTCATGTGATAGTGAAACGTGTATTAAAATAAATGATTTCTCATAGGGATACTATGAGGGGGGAAAAAAACTTTGTCAACTTCTTTATAATTGGTCCTTCTATGATAATTCCTTGAGTGTCCTATGATAATGTCTTTGAGAGTTTTCCTTTATTTGCAGTTGAGTGTGTAACAGTGATTGACTTTTTAGTCAAGGTGTGTGGTTATTAATTCTCAAGAGTAGTGATATCCCAAATCTTATGGGTGGTCCTGGAGTACAATTTTTCCTACTGCTTGTAGTTTATTTTTGCCTGGGTCTAAAATGAAAATAGGTGTGATTGGAGCCAAATCATTATCATGATGCTATGGCTTTATCTAAATTTTTGAAAAATGGCTGGCAAAGATATTTGTGAAGTTGCAGAAATATTTTTGCAAGGTGTCCGAGTAATTGTCTGTTGCATTTTTTCTAGAATTGTGATGTGTTCTGACTATCTTTCAGTATCCTTATATGCAATCAGTTTTTCAAACAACATAACCAGGCTACCACAGTGCACAATAAATCACCTGATTTGGTGGAGTACTGAAGGCTATAACAAGGTATTGGGAAAGTTTGAGTGGGCGAATCTTTGTATGAGATATTCGTATGTGCCTTTATCACATCGAAAGATTAAGGTCTCCTAATATGTCTCCTAAGACAAGCCTACTTGTCTCCTAGTTGGATATTCAAATTTTTAAATTTTCCATTTATACCTTCTAGTGCACAAAATTGTCTAATTTTTCAATTCTGTTGTGGTGTATTGCAGTTATATGAAATGTTAGTATCTTCATGAGGATGGGTACTGTTGAGTATGATTTATGGCTGATCCTTGATTCGATCATATACTAAGTATGTCTGCTCAACAAATTCTTTCTGTTTTCATTTTGGTTCTGAGATGTCATGATTCAGTGTATTCCATTGGTTTTCCATTTTCATTGCTTGTTTTACCTCCAGCCATGTTTGTATTTTAATGAAAGAATATGCATATTGGGGGTTGAGTGGTTAGAGCACTGGGCTGTATAGTCAAAGGTTGTGAGTTCGAGTACGGAGGCTACTTCCCCATATGGCTGGTCCCTGTAGGACGTGACCATTACCCCTGTTAATTAAATGCATATTCATTTAAAGCCTATGTATTGCAATGTGTGCTTAGATTGTTGTGTTTGTAAAACAATTAGACATCGTTTGTCAAGAAGTATGAGTTAGAATAATAAGTCATAATAGATGGTATACCACCTGTGAAAAGTAAACTTTAATTAATTAATTATTTATTAACGTCCACTTTTTGCAACTAAGGCTAATTGGGGCAGGTTATCTACAGGTTACCACCCTTTTCTAGCCAGGGTGGGATTAAGGATTTTATTTAATGAATTCCGTCACTAAATAAATTCCCTTGCCCAGGCGGGAATCAAACTCGCCACTCTAGAATTGCCACGTGAGATTAAAGGCAATGCTTTAACTCACATGGCTAACCTGAGCCCCAAGTAAACTTTAGAAACATAAAATCTTAAGTTTATCTTTCTTTGACAGCTTACAACTGCCACAAAGTTGTAAGGGTAAAATTGAAAGATTGGGGCAAAGTGAAAAGACTGGTTATAAATATAAGAAAGTAATTGATAATCAGATGACAATTCACATGCTTCTCGAGAAGCCTTGTAATAGGAATTCCCCTTACCACTCTAGAAGAGACATGTTGTAAGTGTACAAGCAGAAAAGTAAACCAGTTTTCAAATAGTGAGGAGGTTTTTTCTTCTGCCAAACCCAAAGTGATCTAAAGTAATAAGGTAATATAAAATTCACCAGGTCATAACAAGTATTTGGAATAAAGAATAAATGCCAGTGGAATTGTGAAAAGCAGTAATTGTACCAATTCATTTGCAGTTCAATTTCTATATAGGCAATAGGAATATATTTAGTGATAAGCTTACTGAATAAAGTCCTTAGTCTTATCATGACTAGAAAAGATAAGATAAAAGACATAAACTAGATGTTAATGAATAACTAAAAACTAAAACAACACGATGACACTGATAAAGACTGTAAAAGTTAAAACAGTGTGGGGATCTCAGATAGCTTTGAGGTTACTAGAGGTCTAAGAAAAGGAGAACCAATATCACTGGCACTGTTTAATTGTACTTTTAAAGTGGTAGTCAGAGAAGTAAAACATCCGTCATGTAGGAGCTGTGTAAACAAAGCTGATTTTCCTCGAGTTGGTAAGACCCGCTGATGACCTCAAATCACCATCTATTCTCTATTTCTTCCTTAATATGAAGCCTATGCAAACAGGAATCAAAATATGAGATGTTTAGTGACTCAGTTACTCAAAGTGAAATTCACTGAATTGGAATAGGGGTTTGCTGAGGCAACACTAAAAATTCCAAATATCTTGGTTAATGTTAAGGATTCAGAAAAATGCATAGAGGGACATTTATAGGAAATTAAATTTGCAATAAGGTTGGCAAAATACAAGTTTTTGATCCGATTCATAATAACAGACATTAAGATTTTTTTTTAATTTCCCTCCCCATGGTCTGATTTCAGCCATTAGCAAATATAATCTTTATGTTTGCATGAAACAGTTAAATATAAAGCATGGTAAAAAGTCATGTAGTCTAAAAGGAAAAACCATAATTATAATTTATGGTCTCACACCAAACGTATTTGAGTACACATTTTTTATATACATAAATATTTTTCAATCTGCATAGATATTTATCAAAATAATGACATAGATATTTTGAAATTAAAATTAAGTAAATAAATAAAATTTCCCTTAATGGAAATCTGCTAAAACAATCCTGGTGGTACCATATACAATAAGCTCACTCAGCATATGGTGTAAACCAAGAAAGTACTGGTTACTACTAGAACCACCACCGCTGTATTGGCTGGTGCAGTAGAAGAGTTTGTGCTAGAAGTACATGGCTTAGTACGGAAAATGATCAGTTGAATTACATAAGATAGTCTAGGCAAGCCAGAGAGGCAAATAATTATGTTGCCTTGGGGAACACATTTACATAATTTAAGTACCTGAGGGGAATGGAAATATAGTTATATTACGAGGTTGACATTTGAAACAGAAAAGTTGCGTGGATCAGATGTTTCTATACCCTGCAGAAAGCCATGGTCATCTATGGCAAAGAAAAGTGATATTTAACAAAAGGAAAAAAGAGAGAATAGCAGGTCTGGGAGAGCCTTGCAAACATTATTTGAAGTTGTCAGACAAGATGACACCACTGTTATGAATTTATAGATTTTTGTGTACCCATGTAAAATATACAAGACATTTTCCAACTTCTCCGCAAAGAGGGGACTGATAATGGAGTGACTCCTCCGAAACCACCTTGTCGCATAGAATAATTAATTCTAAAGGAATGAGGCCTTTGTTTGTTGATTCTTAACTAATCAGCTTCCTTCATTATACAGCACTTTAAAAATAGAAATATTTTAAAATTTCAATTTTTTCTCACACCTTCCTTCACTCCTCCCTCTACCCCTCCGCCAGTGTGATTATAGTAGTTAACAAACAAAAATAGCGACTGTTAGAGCACTAACAGACATATATATAAAATTTGAAGACATTTTTCTAAAATCGTGTCATTAGAATAATAACTGATTTCCCTTAGGGGAAGTTTCGGGCCAAACTTTAGTGTGCAAATACATTCACAGGCCGCTTTTAAAAGTAGTTTTCATAATTTTTAATGATAGATATCAGACATGAAATTGCAATGACAATGTAATTACAATACAATTTATTAAAATAACAGAATGAAATAAAAAGAATAGGTACAACATGGTACAATCAATGAGCTTGAATTTGGGAAACTAATCCATCGATGTTTGGATTAATTCCACTGATACAAAAACGAAAAGAATTTTTCAAATTATCGTCAGTCAGCCTTATAGGATGTTTTAATTTATTACCTTTCATCAATGAAAAGAACTTTTCGCATTTATTCGTACTGCGAAACGCACAAATCTCTCCTCACTTGGAGTTAGTGTAATATTTTTGTTTAATTGGGTTTTTCAAAATGTCTCACAGGCCGGATCAAACCTTACCATGGGCCGGGAATGCCCACATATGTGCTAAAACATGAAGTAATTTGAAAATTCCAAACATCTCCGTTACTATACGTCGGATCGAAAACTTGTGTAGAGCCAATCTTATTGCAAATTAAATGTACTATAAATATTGTTATATACATTTATTCTCTAACGTCAATATTAACTGAGATAATTGTATTTTTTTAATTTTTGGCATTCAATAAACTCCCACTTCTACTGATGTCACATTAATAATACTCTGTTATATAATAAACCACTTTATTTGAAGCTTAAATACCAAATATTATTTCCAAGAGACCTTTATTATACGAGATACAAGTAAATATGTACTGTTGAATCCCCCTCCCTCACTCGTCTTAAGTTCTTGGAGTACTAAAATTTGAGTGACTGAGATAAAAATTATTCTGATTCATTATTAATTTACAGTACTAGATATAGTAAATATTTTTCAATAAAATTAATACGTTGTATACAAATATATTTCAGTAATTGTTTTTCTTTCCGGAGAAGAATATTTCTATCTATCTGTTCTGCTCTAAGTGGTTGGCAGACTTGTTTGTTTACAATTCAGACACTTCCTGTTGAGAGGTTATTAAAATTGACTGAAAGATTTCTCATTACCGTTTGTATTTATTCACTTAATATTCACGGTGGTGTTGTGTTTCCAGTATGTAGATTTATCTATTGCAAAACTTCACGAGGAAAATCTGCTTAGTTTACGCAGCCCCTGCATGTCAGTTTTTTTCTTTTTTTTGGGATAATATAAAAAAAAAAAAAAATAGAAACATATAAATAAATAAAATTAAAACTAAAGTTTTTACAAAATGTTCAGAGAATAAAAGAAGATTGGCTAGCCACAATGTGTTTGCTGTCTATCAGTTGTTTAAATAATTTTTTTTATATTTGTAATTTATTTTAAATTGTAAATATTAATAATAGTTTTATTCATTAACAGGCATTTTGTAGTACTATAACGAATACTTTGTCAACTAGAGCTGTTTTACAAGGCATTGGTGTTGGAGATGATACGGCTTCTTCAATCAGCGCCGCTATTACATGGATTTTTAAGGATGGTGTGGGCATGGTATCGAGAATAGTATTTGCCTGGATTAGTGGGTAATTAAGTGTGTAATAATGCCTTACATTAAATATAAATATATATACTTTAATCTATATATATATATATATATATATTATATATATATATAAAATTGTAACCTCTGTCTGTACATTGATGTTTTTCGGGAAATTTCACGATAACTTTTCGTTTCACATGTCATAGACACCATAACTACATTTTGTTTCTTTCGTGTCTGTTTGTTTGTTTGTTACCTTTTCACGCATAAACGGCTGAACCGAATTTTATGAAACTTGGTATGTATATTACTACTAGCCCAACTTAGACTTTAGGCTATACTAATATTCTCTGAGACAAACAGGAGTGGGGGTTATAAGGGAGGCCTGAAATTAAAAATAGCGATATTTCGTTTCCTATTGGTTTTTCGGCAAATATAAACATAACAAAAGTTGTTTATTTTGTTATTTAAAGTAACTTTTGTTATATACACTTTTGTCGTATACCTAAATATAAATGAGTTATACACTAAAAATTATAGCGGGAGTCAACAATTTTATTTGGCACAAAAGAATCAACCGAACTAAATAAAACTCGGTACGTGTATTAGGACTAACGCCTCCATTATAATCAGCCATACCAACATTTCTAGGGATGGGCAGGAGTGGGGGTTGTAAGGTATGCCTAAATTTAAAAATAGCAGTATTTCGTTTTCTATTCGTTTTTCGGCAAATATGAACATAACAAAAGTTGTTTATTTTGTTATTTAGATTAACTTTTGTCATATTAATTTTTGTCTTTTAACAAAGAATAAACGAGATATACACTATAAGCTAAAGCGGGAGTCAACTATTTCATTGGGCACTAATGGCTGAACCGAACATAACAAAACTCTTTATGTCAATTAGCATTAATTCTTCCATGATTATAAGTTATATTAAAATTTTTAGGTTCGAACGGGAGGGGGGTTATAAGGGAGGCCTGAAATAAAAATTCACCATATTTACATGTATAAGAGACGGGAAATATAAAAATATCGAAGACAGTGAAGCCTTATCGAACAAATAATTCTATTATTAGCAAATCCATGGCAACGACAGGTATCAATCCTAAACACTGGGACGGGTAAATGTCAAAATATTGTGCAATGTAAAACCTGCTAAAAAATACCATCACCATTCAGCCTCAAATCAATTCCCGGGCGAAGCCGGGTATATGAGCTAGTGTGTATATATATATATATATATATATATATATATATATATACTTTAAAGTAAAATATATATATATATATATATATATATATATATATATATATATATATATATACACACTTTAAAGTAAAAATATATATATATATATATATATACTTTAAATTATAAAGCTTATAATGCTGGAACTAAGTAAAATTGTTTCCCATATGTTGGAATGACACCCTGATAACATCATCTCTAATTCTATTTATCCCTTAGTGTGAATTTTATTTAAACAAGATTTGACATTTTTTAAGCTTTATATGCGATGTTTCGTATTAAATAAGTGAGTGAGGGACAACAAAAAATTCAAATCATTTCCTTCATATTTGAATTGTAGTAAAATGTAGACATGTAGAACATACCAATTGTAAGAAATAACTTGATTAATATGAATTCAAATCATTTCCTTCATATTTGAATTGTAGTAAAATGTAGACATGTAGAACATACCAATTGTAAGAAATAACTTGATTAATATGATTTTTTATATAATATTTTTCCCCTCAAGGGAAATCAGATATTGAGTCTGTGCTCGTGACGCAATATTTGAAATAATAATTGCTTGTCAATCCTACCTAGGAGATGAAAAATGATTTAAAAATCTGTTCCAACCTCTCTCTCTTTCTCTCTTATATATATATATATATATATATATATATATATATATATATATATATAAGGACATAATTTTTGTATGTCCCAATACTTTGTATAACATGAGATAAGTATAATATATGAATATCTTCATTATTTTGACGGACTAGAAAATGTTATATAATCAATCTAATTAAAAATGTAATATTCTACAATTTTTGTTTTATACATGTTTTCTCAAATTCAAATATTAATCAATTTTCACTTGGAGCAACTGCATTGATACAAATTTTATATCCAGTTTCAACTTCAAGTCCAGTTTACATTGCCTTATTATAGGGGAAATATAGAATGAAATATGGATTATCATCATTATCATCTTATTGCAACAGGTGGGATTCATATCTCAACCCTCTCAGAAAACATATTCCTTTTATGAACTTACGTCAATGTGATATAATTACTAAAAATTGAATGAATCATTTTATAATCCTTCTGTTTTTAGAACACGTTTGGATGGTGACTTCAAAAAGTGGAGGCTTTTTGCTGATTTTATGAATGATGTAGCCATTTGTACAGAATTATTTTGTCTTCCTTTGTTTAAAGACCATTCTTTACAAATTTTATGTCTTTCTACATCTGTGAAAGCTATAGTGGGTGTTGCTGGTGGAGCTACAAGAGCAGCAATTACGCAACACCAGGTATGTATATTATTTATTACAGATTTATAATGAGAAAAAATTAATAATATTATTTATTATATACTTATAATAATAAAACTTGTTACAATTACATAGCATAGGTATGTGGTGACCCCATCATAGATATTCATATTGAAACTAGCCATTGGCCCTCTAGGGTTGGGAACACATTCACAGTACACTGCACACTAACCCTGACATCAGCTCATATACAGTTCACACCCCACGGCCACATTTCCTGGGAGATACAGGCGGGCAGTAGGTATAATATGCAACCCCTTATTAAAAATGGCGAGACGAACAAAGTGAACACACACAGACAAATCTGAAAGAAGGGCTACTTCAGAAGAAATTGATTGTCATCTCTCTTGTGTGAGCAATGCCCCAATGTTGTATGGCTCAGTGATGAATAATAATTCTCTGACTTCAGCTTGGAGGAGAATGGCACTCCTCCTGCTCCAACCAGAAGAGGAAATTAGACCAAGGAGTACGCAAGATATGGACAAAAATATGCATATTGCAGTCAAGTATGCATATTACCACAAAATTTGACTGGGAAAACAGGATATACTAGAGGAAAACATGAAAACTAGAGATTGCAATGAATAAGAAACTTATTGGCGATCGCTGTTTGAATAAGAAGACTAATTGCTATAACTCTGCAATGGTGGGGGTATTGAACCTCAATCTAATCTCCCGTGCACCCGACGGTCACTTGCTGTCTTTCCCAATGAGTGCATGCAAGTAGGTCGATATATACAAAATTCTCTGATCATGTCCCAAAATCCCCCAACTTCTGTGTTTTAATATTTGCCCTATGTTTATTTGTATTTATAATATTCAGATATTTATTTTTATGTTTTTGTTTGTGGATGCTAGCATGTTTTATCGTCTTGTTATTCTGAATATAGATTTTAGGGATATATATATTTTTTTTTTATGTGTAGCTTGGAAGATTGAGACAATAGTCTTTCACTAAGTTCTGAAATAAAAAACTTGTGAAAAATTGGACGCTTTCTTCTCTCCAAATGTATCTTTTATATAACTAGTTTAGTGTCCAATGACCTTCTTGCTGCTAGTTGAAATATGGACTGCACATTCTATGTGCCATTATTCATTCCCAATCCTTTTGTGTTTCCCCCCCCCCTCTTCTTCCTTTTTCCTGAGTCCTTATTAAGAGCTGCTGTTGGTTAGAAGCCCATTTATCTCAATGGATCCCTCCAGGGTCTATATTTTTAACCATTACCATTCTTTCAAGGGTTCCTAAGAATCTGACTTTCCGGTAGATGAAGGAATGTAAGTGAAATTTCCATTTGCCATGCTCAGCTCTCCTATTTTATTCAGACTTGAACTGATACAAAATATGATACTAGCCCCCCCCCCCCTTTAGTAAAACTAGGGTTAACATATTATATCTACACATTAGTTTTCTTCTATGTCAGGCAGAGCATACCTTGGGTATATTTTAACACTCACCCAATGGGGTACTAGTTATTATTAGATCAAGCTATACATCAGTTAAATTTCAGCAATTGCAGTTGTCTATTATTTCTTGATATGAAATTTTTCCCATTTGTCATCATCTTGTTGTCAATACTTCAACTGATTTAATTTCTTGCTTCATTTTAAGACCCTTCTTTTCATTGTGCAACCAATTTTCCAAGTTTACTTCCTTTACAATTTGTCTGAAAGTACTTTGGTACTTAAATAATTTGTAAATATTACAAGAAAAAATATATATTCCTTCCTAAGAATAATATTCTTCACTAAGAAAAAATAATTAGAATTTTATAATTGCGTATTTCTATTTATTTACGAGTAATACTTACTTAGTCCTAAGTGTTGTTTCTCAAAGTATTGCTTCCTATTGTTCAATCTTTTTTTTTGTTTACTTTGTTTTAATTTTTTATCCTTGATATTATAAGCATTTCCCAGGATTCCACAAAATAACCAAAGCATTTGATTGCCTGTATTAAGGCGACAGTATCATTTGTAAACTTTAGTAACTTCTCATCTTCTCACTATCCCTAAATCTGATTTATTGAATTCCATAAAAACATCTTTATCTTATCAAGGAAAAAAAAATTAAATTATTTCACTGTATTCTTGTTCCAGATTAAAGCTCTTTTAGTGGAATGATTTATGTTTTTATTGCAGGCTATAAAAAGTAATACTGCTGATGTATCTGCCAAAGACGGTAGCCAAGAGACATGTGTAAATTTGTTAGCTTCTGTAATTGGGATAATGTTCCTTAACTTTTTTGGAGATTCAAGGTAATGTAAGGAATATTTAATTTGTAATAAAAAAATTAGTTTTCTGCAATATAATTTAAAAGTCATGTTTAGAAACATATAATATTAGAATATGACGTGCAAGTATAGTAGAAACAATTTTGTACAGTTCTCCACTAACTGTACTGAAGTTCTCATTATAGTCATTAATAGAGGAAAATGTAACAATGTAATCATTTTCACAAAGAAAAAAAAAATAATAATATATTTACATAAATCAACTGTCTGTTTGGAAAATAATTAAAAAAGTTCTAATTCTTTGATTTGAGAAAATTCCTAGCCCCTCTGGTGAGGAACTGATGGATTTAGAATGAAACTGGCATAAAGCTTATGAATAAAATCTTTCGTTTTAAAGTTTCACATCATGTTTTGAAATGTAATAAAAGTGCATTGGGGAATTATATTCTATTACCCTTTTATTTAATCAAAGGAAAGGCGATGATCACTGGCGGTCAAAATCAGAGAAATCATTAGTCCTAATAAATAGTTCATGCTATAATCAAAATTTTATTAGGAATGAAGATAAAATGAATCAATATTTACTTTTAGTTCAGAACTGATTGCTATGTAAACTGTAATTTTACCAAGTTAATTGAACTAGATTCTACTTTAGTGCAACTAAAGGGATGGGATATTTGTACTTTTCTTTTATACTATTGTAAAGATCACTGTGGATTTTATTTAGGAGTTAATCTCTGAATAAATTAATTTTCCCCAACTAGAATCAAATCCATGTATTTCCAAATACTAATATGTAACGTCGTAGATCATTACAGATGATTATAGGTGGATGAGGGTAGTTGGTCCTCAACAATTCCTAGATAGTGCATCAGAATGAAAATCCCTCCAGATACCTAGCATCCACAAGTGGGGATGAGAGTTGTCATCCCTTATTTGAACCCCTGCTAAAGATATGTTTCTCAACAAAATTGTGTGATGAAACTACTCTTTTTATTTATTTCATTATTATATGTATCAATATGTCCTATAAGATTGAGGGATGACAAAAGAACTTCATCAATCCTTCACAAGTTTTGGAAAAACAGAGTTCTCTTTCATCTCTCTATTCATAGTTCTTCAGTCTCAGCAATATCCATCTATTACATACTGTGTAAGATAATTTACTTGAATTTGCCTGTGATTGATTGGTGTCATTTATTTTTCGATTAAGGAACAGTCTCGTCCATAACAAATTTTTGTTGATTGGTTGTTTTACAGTCATACTTCGATTTATTGCAATATTTAAAAACTTTTAAGATTTTTGCAATTCTTTTATTTGGCCTAAACTACTGTTAATTTAAACATATTTTTGTTTTATGCAATTTCGAAAATGTAATTATTTCTGTATTGATTGTTAAACATTTTAGTGTCATTATCTGGAATGTGTTCTTTTTATTGACAGTGATGCACCTCTTTGCTAATTACAAAGCTGTGAAATGTCTAAATATCAATAAATTTAACACTCAACGTTTAAATTATGTCATTAAGGAGTATTTATACAATGGTAACATACCCTTGCCAGTGGAAGCAAATAGCAATGAGTCAGTTATTCTTGGTACTGGAATTAGCAGTAAGTTGTTCTTAATTCAAAGCTAGATTTTATACGAGATATACTATACGCTCACATTTATTATGTAATTATTAAATAGAATTAATAACTACCTTAAGATATTAAAATTTTAATACTTGATTTGAAGTCATTAGTTGTGAATGGTTTTAGATAGAAGTTGTAAATAAGCAAATAAGAATTTATTATTTCTTTGAAAATGTTTCAGAACAGTTATGAACCAGAAACAGGCTTATAAAAATTAACACATCAGATTCAAACACAATAAATTAGTATAACCGAGAAAGCTTGTGGTTCGTACAATTACTTCTTGAATGTATTTTTTACAAAGTAATGGTAATAAAAATTAGAATGTTACTGACAAGGTTAGTTCCAATTTTAATGCAAGAATTCACAACAGATGATATTAAAGTAATGAGATGGATATTTTAAAACACATTTCCTGTTCCAGACAGTGTTTACTTAAAAATTATATTTGGAGTTTGTATATCTATCTAGTTAATTG
Organism: Riptortus pedestris; assembly: GCA_019009955.1. Classification (NCBI taxonomy): domain Eukaryota; kingdom Metazoa; phylum Arthropoda; class Insecta; order Hemiptera; family Alydidae; genus Riptortus; species Riptortus pedestris. The sequence goes on along the minus strand of CM032228.1, from coordinate 80,986,934 downwards.
ATAACCATCAATTCTTGATGGGAAGGTCAGGTAATTGGGCACCTTGATATATTATAGCCCTTTATTAAAACATTTTCGCTCTGTTTCGTGTTTCTAAATGCTTCCACTTCAGGGGCCTTATTCAAAGTGCTTGTTGTACCTGAGGACTATTGCAGTGTGCCCCACAAGCCTCAGTTTTTCATCAAATTTTCAATATAGAAAATTAAATGGAAATTGGAGCCATGAAACGTGTAGGGTGAAATGAGTTTTAATAAAAGCCTAAATAAATCACATCTAATTAATTACCTGACCCTGACACCAAGATTTGAATAGTATAATCATATTAAATAATATAAAATGGTCTATTTTAGTTCATTTTCAGCTTTAGGTTGATACAACTTTCACTTAAATAAATAGATTTCAAAACTAACTTCTTTTTTTTTCTCCCAAGGTAAAATCCTTTGCGGGTACAACATTAAACTTGGTCATTCCATTGAAAAATTGACAAAATATGACCAAATATATCCTTTTGAACTTCAGCTGGTCACCCATTTATATAGAGGGCGGACATATTTAATTATTGTGAATGTAAAATATTATGAAATTTATGTATTACTTGACAAAAATATTTCTTCTTCTGAATTAATTGAAGCCTATTTCCATGCTGTTATACAAGGGATTGCAGCATCCTATATAATGAATAAAAAATTGGTCAGTATTGTAGTCATAAGATACAGTTTTTTTTTTTATGAATTTTTTGAGTAGATTATAGAGCTCTATATGTTATTATATTTTGATTTTTGAACAATGATTATTAATCCCTCAGGCACTCATTAAGTGCTAAATTTGAAACTATTACTTCTTGAAATAGAAAATAATTTTAGTCTGTTTCAATACATTTTTATTTCATTGGTTTAAAAACCTTAAGCCTTATGCTAATTATGTGAAAATCACTCGAATGTTATCTTGTTTGATAACACTGTAAAACACAGATGGTTCCATTTAATACTTACTCAATCCGAGGAACAATTGCTCATCACACATAGTTACATGTATCTCAGATACTAAAGGTCTGTTAGAAACTATATTTGATATTTTTTCGTCATGAGTAGAACCTCAATAGTTGATTTCCCCTAAGGGAAATCTGCTAAATGGTAATTCAATAGACTCTAATAATTGTAGAATGATTTCCCTTCTGCCTCATGCCTCTAAAGTGCTATTATGTATAATAAGAACTCTCATGTGGGCACAACAACTTCCTTTTTACTCCTATTAAATTAATTGATACAAACTTGTTTCATGTATTTCATTTAATATGTTTCATATGCATTCATTTTCATATTCCAATACATTAAATAAAAAATTAGCATAGCACTTAATTAATAGATCTTTTCATGATAAACAAAAATTGTTCTCTACAATTTTAGCAGATTTCCCTTAAGGGAAATCAGCTATTGAGGTTGTACTCATGACGGAATTTTCGACATTTTTGTTCAAATGTCCATCGATCCTACCTAGTAGATGACGAAAATGAGGTCCGTTCAAAACTGTATATATATATCTATATATATATATATATATCTATCTATCTATCTATCTATCTATATATTTGTCTGTTACCGCTCTAGCGGTCGCAATTTTTTTTTGATCCTTACCAAACTTCATATTTAAGCGTTTTATGTAAAAAGAAAGATCAAGTTCGTTAACGGCTGAAATCGGACCAGTGGGAGGGGGGGTTTAGAGGGGAGGATTTTCGAAAATTCGAAATATCTCCGTTACTATACGTCGGATCAAAAGATTGTATAGAACCAATCTTATTGCAAATTAAATTTACTATAAATATTGTTCTATACATTAATTCTCTATCTTGAATATTAACCGAGATATTTGCATTTTTATTCTGCGTTTCGTCACCAATAGGCTATGTTCGGAGTTTCCGACGAGAGCTCTGGCGGCCGTTTCCATAACTATCGTCCCTCGTGAATTGCTTTAGAGGTTAGGTTAACTGCTTTTTGGGGGTAGAAACTACTGGGTTATTACGCCCTAAATAATGTTTTTTAGGTTTAGAGGTTTCTTACTACTACAGTTGTTATTAGGCAGATTTCTCTATTGTAAAACTTCACGTGGGAAATCTGCTTAGTTTACGCAGCCCCTGCGTGACGGACTTTTTGTTTACTTAGTAGGTGTTACACCAAAACTAGTCAAAGTTGGTTCAGGGAAGGTCTAAATGGATAATCTCGCTGAAATCTGACAACCAAAGTTTTTGGAATTACAGTACTTCCTTTGCTTCATGCGAGGAAGTAAAAATAGGCTAAGAAAAGAAGTCCATCACACTGTGCTATGTAAATCAAGAAGATTTCTCACCTGCTGCAATGACATTATTCCACATTCTATTCTCTAATTCTCTCATAATAAGAAGTCTATATAAACAGGACTTGAAATTTAAGCGGATCATGAAATGTTTATTAATACAGTTCCTTTAATTGAAAATTGTATAAGTAGACGGGGGGGGGGGGGGGGGTCAAATGTAGGCTGAAAACTAAAAAGTACAAGTATCTCTGTTAGTATTCATGATAGAGAAAACATGTATAGAACATCATTAGTAGCACATTACATTTTCAACAAGATTGATTTTATAGTATCTGCTATCCATGTCATGATAATGGGGATATTTCGAACTTTTGATTTTGTCCCTTTTCTAAACCTCTGCTCTGAAAATATAACATCATATTATGCTTTAAATAACAAGGTTCGTTATATACTGGCTTATTGCTACTGTGAAATGAATAGGAAATGGGGGTATTCTGAAGGCCAAAAACTAAAAAATGCAAATATATTTTTTAATATAAGAATTAGAGAAAAATGTATTGAACTACTGTTGTAGAAAATAAATCTATATAATAAAACAGTAAAGTATGGATGATTTCCTATTTAAATTCAGCAGGGATAATTCTTTTACATTTCAGGCCATTCTTTAAGATCAATGTCAACAAAATTAAAAATCTCATCAGTCTGTCTGCCTGTTAGTTATTCAATCTTTCAACACTTTTACATTTGTGAGCCAACTATCCCAGGGTACAACATAAGCTATATGAGAATTAAAATTATCAACTAGAAGTGGCGGCTTTACTTTGATGTCATAACACATATTCATGAATGTCTTCATTAATATTGGTTTTAACAAGAAAATATTAGGAATAAATTCTGTCCTAAAATATTTACACTAAAAAATGTAAAGAACACATTGTATATAGAATGCATTTGTCTGTCCTTATCCATTGCTGAAATTTATAAATTTCCAAATTCTGACTTCCAACTTCCGGCCGCCAAATAGAATTTATTAGTGTCCCACGGAAATGCCTCGAGTAAATTGTGAAATTTTATGTTGATTAATACAACATAATGGATATGTATTTCATATTTATATTATGAATTTGTTAACATAGGCTACAATATGCTCTTCTAAAATTGATAGAAGTGAGTGTTTACCGGAAACAACCTTAATTATATTCCCACAGAAACCATTTTGATTTTAACCCTCAAAGGCGAATAACGTAGTTTAGTTATGTAACTACTTCCAACTTCAGGTTCACCTCAAACACTTTTCTATGGAATTACAGCAGATTTTTAATATAATTTTATCATATTTTTTTACACAAATGCTAAGAGTATGCAACTGTTATATTTTTTGAATAAGAAATAGATTTATTTGCACCCATGATCCATGTCATATCTTTATGGGATTACAACAGAATTTTATCGTATTTTTTTTTTTTTTTTTAATGCTATGATGATGAAATTGTTATATTTTAAAGGGAAATTAAATTATATAAACCCATGATCAACAATAAATTTGTCAATATTCATTAAAAGCCATGTCATGCTTCACGTTTAAAAAAATGTAGCTGGAATTTGGTGTCAATAAAGTGAATAATTAATGTTTATGTTAATCTAGTCTTAATGTTTCGATGGGAAACCATTATTATTTCAATTAATTTATGGATAATAGCTGTTCTAAACATTTGTTTAACTGCCATTTATTACATCACAGATATTCCAACTGATGTTCTGCAAATTTAGTGTACATGTTTCAGGACATTTGTATTACGTGATGAATATGACAATGATTTTGTGCAAAGGTTAATCCAATCTTTATATTTACACAGGAAACAATTTCTATTTCAACCCGTCAATGACAGGTAACAAAGTTAGTTTGCAAGAAGAGTGGTTTTTTAACATTTTTTGATACGACTCATAATAACTGAGTTAACTTATTTTTTTTTTATTTCTCCGTCTAACCCCTCCCCAATCTCCTGATCTGATTTCACTGGAAATTAATGTTTTTTGACTTGATATAACAAATAGTTGATTGGAGAGACAAATAGTTGGTTGATTTGGACCTTTTAAAAAAACCTGATTTACAAATCATAAATGAACCTTTTACAAAAACTGATTTACAAATCATAAATGAATATGAATGTAGATCTAGAATTAAGTAAGCTTTAAGAAATTTGTAACTTCTGTCTGCTTATTTCTTCATTTAATATCATCATGTATGTATTTTCAGTTAAGATTATTGGATGGAGAGGAAAACAGAGTCTAAAGCTAAGTCCACACCAGTAGACCATGTTGCGCGATTTGTCTATAGACGGTTTCGAGACACGGCCTATAGACTGTCTAGAGACACCGTTCATTGTCTCGTCTAGTGTCCACACTACGATGTAAATTTCTCAGTCTCATGTTCACAGTCCGCCATGGAGGACATTGTTTTGTGTGGAATGAGTTCCTGCTTAGTGGTAATTATAAGTGAAAGAACACGAAAACGTAAACGTTGGTGGACGCGCGAAGTACTTACAGAAGGGCCTAGATTCGGTAAAGCTCTATTAAGTAAATTAAGATTGGAAGACGCCATGGGTTTTCGGAATTTTACCCGGCTGACGACTACTGATTTTGAAGACTTGCTTCAGATGGTTGGAAGAATAATAATAAAGCAAGATACAAAGTTTAGGGAAACCATCCCAGCTTCTCTTCGACTGGCAGTCACACTGCGTTTCCTTGCAAGTGGAGACTCATTCAAGTCAAAGTAATTTTTTTTCGCTCCCTGTTGAATGATGTTTTTAAATTATGAATTTTCTTTTCTACGTCCGACACTGTCACATTGTACTTTGCAGCCAGAGATTCGAGGGCCGCTTTTTTTTTCACCCGGTTTTTATAATGAGGACTCGTAACATCCCACAAACAATAAGATATGTGGTAATCTTCAATAAGACTCATTACTTTTTCATTAGGCCAAATGTTTCAAAGTAACTAGAACACAAAAAATTGAATAAACAGCCAAACCACACCACTCGGCAGCTGGAAACAGAGTGAAGATGCCTAGTCTCTAGGCGCTGAGTACGTCCACACTGTCAAAATGTTGCGCAATATGTCTAAGTTGCATTAAGTCTCCCATTCCAATCGGGAGACCATAGACCTGCGATTTTTGGTCTCGCAACAAGCCCGTAGACGGAAGTCGGTCTATAGACCTGTCTACGTAGACAACCTGAGACACGTCTCAGAGACCAAAATCGCGCAACATGTCTACTAGTGTGGACTAGGCTTAAGAGTGTTATTTTTCAGTCATCAAATACCTGATAGATTTTAGGGGGTATGATGAAATTAAAAAAAATAGCTTTTGAAAGAACCCATCATTGCAGCTATAAGTAGATTTTAATGATGATAAATTTTTTCTTAGACCTAAAATAGGACTATGCCTCCAATTGTCTACGTGGAATATACCCTCATAGACAAAATTTACATTAAATATTCAATTGTACTCAGTGGCTTTGCCATGAAACACCTGAGGTATAGGAAATACATTTCTTAGTTCCCAAAGAATATCATCACTCTTATGATTTGCTGATGTTTTTAAATACAATAAGTAAGAAGCTTCCCATTCATTTACTGCTAATTTTTTAAAATAAATAAATAAACACTTTAGCCTATTCAGTTTTGGTAGGAGGACAGATGGTTACCATGACTTCCCATAATTTGTGGCATATTGAACCAAAGTACTACATCATTAATCCATAAAACAATGAACAATGAGGGGACAGATGCAAGTCCAACAATGAATCATGTTAATCACGCAGCTAAAGGAAATAAATTGTGTTATCTACAAGTTACCACCCGTTTCTAGCCACAGTGGGACTTAGGATGTTATTTAATAAATTTCGTCACTAAATAATTTCCTTTACCCAGGCGAGAATCGAACTCGCCAGTCTAGGTTTACCATGTGAGATTAAGTAAAATTAAAAGTTATCTGCAATAGGGTTCATCATTAAAGTGGGACATGACACATTGGGAATCATAGAACAAATCTGCTTAGAAAGAGATAAATTTTCTTTTACACGACTTATCTCAATTTAATTTAAAACTTTTGAGCATGACAAGTAAGATTTGCTACATAAACTCAATGTGTTTGACTTCTTGATAGTACCACAAATGAAACTTGACTCATGTGTATAAGCTGAATAAAAGAGAATAAAACACTTTTTCTCATTAAATGAGCCTACTGCTTTACTCTATATGTTTCACATGGCCTGTGGTGTTTCGACAGGCATAATCCGTCACAAGTTAAAATGTATTGAACTACTTATCCAGAGCAGTTTTTGCCATACAGCGACTTTGCTAATAACTGCAATAATGATGGTATCCTTCAATCACCTGATCCATATTAACCATTGGCATCATAATCATGAGTGTAAATATTTAAAATTAAATTTAGTTTAAATTAAAAATTTTGTACCTCAGGTAACAAAATAAAACCTCAGTTACAACAAAAACAACTAGCCTTAGAATCTTGAAATTTCATATTTTGGACTGTTGTATCATCTATTTGTGTACCTACACTTATGATTTCCTCAGGAGGGGGGGGGGGTTTAGAGGGACGGGAATAAAAAATTGCAAATTTCTTTATGCCTATTAGAGATAAAAAAAAATTGTATAGAATAATTTTTGTTTTTGATAAAAAAGCTGATAAATTATGGCCTATGACACTTTTTATTTATTGGAACACAGATATTGTATATTGCTTTCATATGAAATAACTTTAAATGAAGTGCATCAAAACATTTTGTTTATTTAATTTAATAGGAGTTCAATGAAGTCAAGTGGTGCCTGCATCAGATTTTCTCTTCATCAATAATTTTAACATCCACAAAATGCTATGTACATTTTTTAAAATATAGTCCAGTAACTGACCAAATTTTCCCCATGTTTAATACTCTTGGAATCCTGTTTTATTCTTTCTTTAAAATTTATCTGAATCTTAGTATTAATATATATTATATTTGTGTTTATACTTTTTATCCTATCTAATTCTACTATAACTATTTTTTTTCTCTATATTTCCAGGCTATTTTTTGTATCCTTTAGCTCAGGGGTCTCCAAACTTTCCAGCCTTAGGGCCATACTGATTACTCCAGTAAGTTCCGAGGGCCAAAACCATATTATCATTGTTGCCGGAATTTTATATGAGTCTTCCACTGACACAATTTGATAATTTGCATAAATTTGCTCGTTGGCTGTTTTCTGTTTTTGCTACTACTTATTTGTGTGAGAAGACCTTCTCCAAAATGAAGTACACAAAAAATGTTTACAAATCTAAATTAACTGATGAGCATCTTAAATCTCTTTTAATAATTGGTACAAGTAAAATTAGTCCACAACTACAAACTATTGTCAGTGGAAAATCTCATTAGTATTTCATATGTCATTATGCTTGTTATAAGTTATGTTTTTATTTAAAATGTATAAAATGTTAGTTGGATTCATTTCAATAATTTGTTAGTTATTATATACTGAAGTTAAATTTTCTGCATATTATACATGTCTTTACTCATTACAATTCTGAGTTTCCTTATCCAACTTATCACAAAAACAATAACAATAAGCCTACAACAATGTTATGAGTAGTTAGCCCATGACCATATCAATGTAGATGTCATATTAATAATTATTCAACATAATATTAGAATACTTCAGTAAACTAAATTTAATTGGCTATAAAAAATATGTTTTCTAAAAGGAGTTTTCAAGTATGAACAACGCGGGCCGGACAAAATCTGTCCGCGGGCCGGATGTGGCCCTCGGGCCGTAGTTTGGAGACCCCTGCTTTAGCTGATGGTTTTCATTATATTTGCTACAGATGGATTGTATTTTAATGATATGTATTTTTCTGAAGTTATAGTTTTTTTTTAGTTCGAGTGTTCTTTTGCCTGGAAAACTGATTAAAGACTTATTTATTGCCCTATCACCTTTCCTTTTTCTCTAATCGAGTCTTTCAATCTTAAAGAAATTACCAATTTTTATTCTGCAAGTTTTCCTATTTTACTAACCTGAACGGTTTAGTCATCCCATAGAATATAACTTCCATTAATTACCTTCCATATTAACTTTGGCTTTTGTAATTTTAATATCATTTTGGACATCTTTTTTTCTCGTTTTTAATCTATTACGTGAAATACCATTATTTTATTAAAAATACAGGAGTCTAACGACTGATTATAACTATTTCATCACTGAACATTTTTCTTGCAAATAATTTGCTATTCTTCACAATTAATTTGTACTTTAATTAGATCCTATTTTCTTTATACATTTTTTAATTATTTGTTTTTAATCTCATTAAAATACTTGGGAAAAAGATGAAAATGATATTCTAGTAAAAATGATTTTGTTTAAATTGTTAAAAAAATGTTCCAGGCTTATAGATCAATAAATTGAAAGAATTACCTACAGTAAAATTATCGAAGGAACAAAATATAATTATTTTCATTGCCTTTTCTGTACTTTTTCTAGAAACTAATGTAAGTCATAAAATCAAAAATCATCATCTATACCAGGTAAGGGCAACCTTTTGACATGTTGTGGGCCAAACTTTAGTGTGCAAATACGTTCGCGGGCCGGGTATAAAATAGTTCATAATTTTTAACGATAGATATCAGACATGAAATTAATCGACAATTTATCAAAATAACACAATGAAAAGAAAAAAAATAGGTACTACATTATAATTAAATTGAAAGTTAAATAACGACACCAAAATCAATGAGACACGAGCTTGAATTTGGGAAACTAAGCCATCGATATTTAATAATTCCACAGATACTAAGGCGAAAAGAACTGTCCAAATTATCGTAGGCTGTGAGAACAGGTAGGCAGCGAAAATGTGCTACATATTTTAAGACGTATTGGCCACCTAGCCCTGGTCTTTAATGTCTTAATTAATACAGTTTTCTCTTCGCTTTGCTATTATTACATTTTCTCCAGTCCTTATAAATATAAAATCTATTTTTATTTTTCAAAATGCAGATTTAGGCTGTTCAATACAGTCGTATTATTTATTAGTTTATACATATACTACAAATTCAATACTGAGGTCATCTAACTTAACAATGTCCTTCCCCCACTTTTATTTAATTGCATAATAATTGTACTATTTAGGATCTTCTTCAAGCGCAAGGCCAGCCCTATACACTGCTACACAGGATTATTAAGGCAATAGAAGTTAGTTTGGATGATATCAAAGATAGAAAAAGGATAGATGCAGACATTACTATTCGTACAGATAATATTGCAGCCAAAGAAGTCAGTAGTTTTGTCAAAGTTCTGCCTGAAATAGGTAATTATGTTAATGTACTGTTGGTAAATTTTATTAAACTAAATGAGACATGTTAAACAGGAAAGCCATTTCTCAGTATTAACTATCCAGGAGGGCCCAATTTTCTCTTAACACAGCCAAACACTCCAAAATACGTTTACATAAATTTACACTTTAAATACCCCTCAAAACAACTACTAGCCAAACACTACTTTTAGAACACACTTGAACTTCTTGTGCAATAAACAGTTTAACGTAGATAACATGAAAATGCATTCCACGATATCCTTTACTTCCAGATCCCAATTTTTTTTACTCTTTAGAATTAATAAATTCTTTATGCATTAGTAAAAGTGTATTTATTTTCAAACCTTTATCAGAAATCCATTGTTTTTTCTCAACTCAATTTTGTATTAATGTTGTTTGTACATGGTTATGTTTAAAAATGAATAATTCAATTTGCAAATGCCTTTCACCATAGATAGATAGATGCAAGCCAACTACTTATAACATACTAATAAATAATTAATGATTCATAGTGGATATAATTTAAAATAAATAAGATTTGTCGTGGAATATCTGAATTGTTCTCTCTATCATGTAGCTTCTAGAGAATAAACAATTAATCTCGATAATGACAGGCAACTCATTTATACACTTTTATAAACATTGTTTGTTTAATGTGTGGGTCATTCTTTATGGACTTAATCATGCCATATAATAAACATATTCCTAATAGCATTTATTCATATTTTATTATGCTTAACTATTTCTAAAATCTGACCTACATTCTATATTTTTGTTTCATTGTATCTATTTTTACAGGGTGGAAGACAGATGACAGTTTCTTATTTGTTGGAGATTGGAGAGCATCATGGAAAGACACTTTGACTGCTTCCTCAGAAGAACATGTTTATTAAAGAATATGAATTTTCTTAAAAAAAATACTTATTTTTTATATTAATAAAAACTGCTAATGCATTCTGTTTCTTAGCTTTGATCCCTAAAATATATTTTATAAAAGACCAAATAATAGTACTGCTTGAATAAAAAAAGTCCATCATGCAGGAACTGCACAAACTAAGCAGATTTCCCTTATTCTGGTAAGACACACTACTAACCTCAAAACACCATGTATTTACTATTTCTAAATAAAACTCCAATGACTAGAAGAGGAGGCTACTGAAGACTGACTTTTACGAATAACTCATTTAATATTTGAATTACAAACAAATATATATATATATATATATATATATATATATATATATATATATATAAAATTGTAACCTCTGTCTGTACATTGATTTTTTTCGCGACATTTCACGATAAGTTTTCGTTTCACATGTCATAGACACCATAACTGCATTTTGTTTCTTTCGTATATGTTTGTTTGTTACCTTTTCTCGCATAAACGGCTGAACCGAATTTTATGAAACTTGGTATGTATATTACTACTAACCCAACTTAGACTTTAGGCTATATTAATATTCTCTGAGACGATACAGGAGTGGGGGTTATAAGGGAGGCCTGAAATAAAAAATAACGATATTTCGTTTCCTATTGGTTTTTCGGCAAATATGCACATAACAAAAGTTATTTATTTTATTATTTAAAGTAACTTTTGTTATATACACTTTCGTCGTATATCGAAGTATAAATGAGTTATACGATAAAAATTATAGCGGGAGTCAACAATTTTATTTGGCACAAAAGAATCAGTCGAACTAAATAAAACTCGGTACGTGTATTAGGACTAACGCCTTCATTATAACAAGCCATACCAACATTTTTAGGGACGGGCAGGAGTGGGGGTTGTAAGAGAAGCCAGAAATTAAAAATAGCGATATTTCGTTTCTTATTGGTTTTTCGGCAAATATGAACGTAACAAAAGTTGTTTATTTTGTTATTTAGAGTAACTTTTGTCATATTCATTTTTGTCTTTTAACAAAATATAAACGAGATATAACTATAAACTAAAGCGGGAGTCAACTATTGTATTGGGCGTTAACGATTAAACCGAACTTAAAAAAACTTGGTATGTCAATTAGCATTAATTCTTCCATGATTATAAGATATATTAAAATTTTCATTTTAGAACGGGAGTGGGGGTTATAAGGGAGGCCTGAAATAAAAATTCGCAATATTTCATTGTCTATTTGTTTTTCGACAAACATTCACATAACAAAAGTTGTTTACTTTGATATTTAGATTAACTTTTGTTTTATACATTTCTCCAGGAACAATGTGTGGAGAAAGTAATTTGCATAGAAATATTATATTATAGAAAAATTAATTCAATCTATGTTACTATTTTGTCCTTAATAACTGAAATCTATGCATAATGCACAGGAGACGGGAAATATGACAATTTGGAGGACAGTGAATACTTAAAAAAAAAATTAATTTTCTTATTAACAAATGCCAACAACGGGTATTAACCATAAGCACTGGGACAGGTAAAGGTTAAAATATTGTGCAAAGTAAAGCCTTGCCAAAAAAATACCATAACCATTCAGCCTCAAATCAATTCCCGGGCGAAGCCAGATATCTGAGCTAGTATATATATATACATACATATATATACGCATACATATGTATAACCAGAATTGTAGAGCATCAAAAGTTTAACAAGACTGGCTCTATAATATTTTTCGATCCCGCAGTAATGACAGAGATATTTTGAATTTTCGAGTACCCCCTCCTATTTCTATTCGAGTCAAGAAATAAAATCTTAATTGATGATGTCATTCCAACTAGTAAAGATCTGTTCAAAACAATATTTGATGTTTAAGCTTGGAAGAATGTGTTTCATGATATATTTATTTATTATTAAAGAGTGATGGCTAAAAGTGATTGAAGGCTGAAAATTAAAAAATGCAAGAATCATAGAACAATATTTATAGAGAATTAAATTTTCAACAGATTGGTTCTATACAATGTTACGAACTGACATAGTAACAGAGAATATTTTGAATGTTCTGATTTCCCCTTATCTCTCATCATGGTCCAATGTCAGTGATTAGCATATAAAACTTTTTATTTTGCATGAAATGGATAAATTACAAGTATGGTATTTGGAAAAAAAAAATAATTTAGCTAATGTTAAAACATGAAATCTCAATTGATGACATCACACCAAGCATATTAAAAAGATAATGGAAAGGCACTAAAAAATCTGATTTGGTCACTGTAATTGATCCACACTCCTATTCAATAAACAAAATGTTTTGCTACACTTCAAGTAGTTATTAACCCTTTAATTGTGCAAAGCCACTATAGTGGCTTTGCGCAATGAAAGGGTTAAAGTGACATATAATATCAGCTTTCCAGTGCATTAGATCAAAAAATGTCATAGAACATAACTCATATATCTTTTTACCTAGTTTTTTAAAACATCCTTGTCAACTCGAAACCTATGTGTATTACCAAAAAAAGTGTTCGGTTTAAATTTCCTGTCATAAAAGTAATTCAGCAAGCCCCAAAGCTGAGTATAAATTGAGTACTTATAATTAGAGACCGTAAAAATAATAAAAGAAAAGTGTATCAAAGTATTCAAGACATAGTAAGAGGCACCTATCTAGTGAGCGGAACAGCCTATGATATACTTAAAAGTCCACTTGATAAAGATATATCATGTTCCCCTTTAAAGCTCCAACTCCTATAGATGCTGATACATGGTTATGGTTTTGCCATTGAGCTCAAAGAATAACGAAAATTCAGCCTTCTTTTCCTGATGAATTACCCTTCTCAAACACAGCAATAGTTAATAAACATAATCTCCATTACTCTGATCATAATTCCCATTGGATGTAAGACGTTGAACATCAGGACAGATGTTCTGAAAATGTATGGTACGGAATTTTCAGTGGCTCATTTTTACTTTACATATGCCAGGTAACAGTTTTAACCATGTTTAATGTGATGCCCCGATAATTTTCGCATATTAGTTTATTGTCATTTTTATGAATAGGCACCATGACAACTCTGAAATTTTAGGCATTTTTTCATTTGCCTAGGATTCCAGTATCACCCGATAATCGTATTCAAGATTGTGTCCCCTGTAAGTTAAAGCAGTTCTGGAGAAATATCATCAGACCCAGGGAATAGTTGATAAAGCAATGTTCTACAAATAGTGGTCTAAACTTTTTATCTTCTTGAATATTAATAGAGTTATTAGTCTTATTGTGTCTTCAGCCTTTAATAAGCCCCAACTCCTACTCATAGGATTTTCATGTTAAGCTATTATATGCATGAACAGCTTTATATGAAATTTTATACATAGGGTTCTTGCTCATAATACCAGGAGCTATAGATAATTGTATTTTATATGAAGTCATCAATACAGGTTTCAGTTCTATAATGTCTTAGCAACTACAATTTTTATTTAATGTGTGCAACATATAAATATTTTATGTAAAACTAAAAATTGAGTTTCTTAATAACCAAATTTGGACAAGAAGTAGGGGTTTAGAGAAGGGGTAAAATGTACGATCTGTTATTATGAGGTAGGTGGAGATATGTTATGTAACCAATCTTGTTGATAAAGTAATGTGCTACAATTTTTTTCCCTGATAATTGTTTTTTAACACAAATATCAATTAGTTATTTTTATTTATGTGTTTTCATTCTTCAGCAAATCCTCACTCATACTCATGAGATTTTCATTTAAGGCTATTATGTCACTAATCACCTCACATCCAGCTTAAGTCTTTTTTTATAATGAGATCTAACTAAGAGAGAAATTGAGAATTGGATATATGATGTAATTTGTATCATTCCAGCAAAAATACATGGGAAATCTGCTTAGTTTACCCAGTCTATCTGCATCAGGCTTTCAGATTCATGGAGAAATTTTAAAACAGTAAGATAAGCATAAGCTTCTTTATTTATAAAATATAAAAGAGAAATTAATAAATATATATTTTTTATTCCTTCAGTTCATAAGCCAATCAATACAACTAAGAGGTGGTTTGAGTGTCTGGTTTTTTAGGACCTGTTTGTGATAAATGATGTATAACATCAACCCAATTCCACCCTCTAGGTCTTTCACCATGACAATCAACTCTATTCCACTGCTTTCTTTTTTGGGCCTTTGTTAATATTTCTTTTTTAACTTTTCTACTGCTAGAACTGCATTCCTCTTCTACGACATCCTTTCCGGTCTCTTCATTCTCATCCTGAAAATAAATGCAAATTCAAATGTAAACCAGAGATGATGAAATGTATATAAATAAAACAACAATCGCCATAAAAATATCTTAAATTAAAAAAGCACTGCATTTCGTTAAGTGAAGAAAACATAACACCAGCTAATGCCCTAAAAAACGCAGTAATGTGTAGTTATTAGATGCTGTACCCGTAAAGTAAAAAGTGGTAATAATACAAATTTATGTTTAAAATAACTGTTACCCATAAATTAATTGAAATAATAATGGTTTCCCCATAAAATATAAATATTGGATTAACATAAGTACTGAATAATCCCTTTTTTGCCACCAAATTACTGTCATATCATATTGTTAACCATGAAATATTGAAAGATTTTATTATCGCTCATGGGATGAAATAAATCTTATTTTTTATTGAAATATAATTATCTTAGCATTCAGAAATAAAAACTCTCTTCAGGCTTTCTGCTGTAATACCATAGAAGTATTTAGCTAACTGTGTTACCTATCGTTGTGGATTGAAATAAAAATGGTTTCCTATGGAAATATAAATAAGGTTATTCTAAAAGAAACATTAGGAACCCATTCTAAATAGGAATTAGGGAACCCAGATTACGGTCACACATGCAGTGTAGTCTACTAGGAAACAGACAAGTCACCTCTAGCACATTCGGTGCCCACCAGGATTTCTCTCCCACTAACCCCCCATGCCAAGTGAGCATGCTGTCTTCCCAGCTGAGCACTTAGAGTTAATACAATTTTGATAGATCTGTAGGAGCACAACACACTATCCATTGAGTTTAATTTCCACTCTCAAGGCCCATCATGCACTAATAGTATCTCCCAAAGTTAGGAGCCCTTGGCTAAGAAATTTTGAAGCCACTAGTAGCTCTACAGAAAAACACATGATAATGTAAATGCATGGTAGAATCCAGAGAATACTGGTTGTGTGTGCTAGTTTTTACAAGGAAGCACACTCCTGTTTAAGCCCACTCTCAACATAACAGCTTTTCAGGCAGCAGAACCTTTGAAACTGTTCAGAAGAAAAACCAAACTATATCTATGAAAATCTTCTGCATTCGAAAAAAAAGTAACAGTTTCTTATGCTTTATCATTTTGGTTAATAATCAGACCTAACTTCTTTTTAAGACGATCCCAATAGCACAATAACGGTAAACTCTCTAACGCTATGCTAACATTTTGGCAATATTTTACTTGGGTGAACTCAATGTCTGGGATCCAGATGATAGGATTGTGCAAGGATGGCATGAGGCGTATGAATAAATACACTTGAAGTCATATTTCCTGGTTGTCTTAGTAGAATGGTAAATTTCTGAGGTCACTGAGTTAGCCAGTTACAACGTCTCCAGACCTTTATTCTTTGAGGCTAGCCCTGATCTAAGTTTTCCAGAGAAACTGTTCAGAAACCAAAGATTATTTGAAGGAGCAAATTCAAGGCAAGTGAATTGAAGATTCTATATGTCATGGGTGGAAGCACAATCCAATAACAAGAACAGGTCATAAATATTAGAATATGTAAAAAAGAAAAATTGCTTCAATTTCTAGGTTGATGGGAATTTCCCTTGAAATTCTTATTTGACTGCCTCTTTTAACAGTACAACACTAAAAACTATCAACAAATTACTTACATCTTCACGAGTTTCTTTATTTTCCTTTGTATCATCAATAGTAATCAATTCGAAATGCTTTTCCTTAACATATTCAAATAAAGAATATGTCATAGCACATCCAAGAAAATTCTCTGCTTCTTGGAGAATGCTTTTACAAACTCTGTCTTTAGCAGTATCATTTCTAAAAATAAAAAACAGCTGTAAGTATTGGAATGAATAGAAAAAAATCAACATTTTAATTTGTAATCTTATTAAAATTATTTGACTGTAACTTTCAAAATATAAATGTTATGGATGAGTTGCAAGCATGTAATATGACTATTTTTCAAAAATTATTATAATTATCTTTATTTTGATTGTTTCAATACCTGGTTTCAGTAGATAAACTTTAATGGGGAGAAAAGAAACTGAAATGCAAAATGAAATATAAACGAATGTTAATAGGTCTAAATGTTTTGAGTAATTAGAATAACACTCAATAATGTCTAAAAATATCAAATGCCAAAGTATAACTAATTTAGTCATGCAAAAGGCCTCAAACTATGCAAGTTAAAAAAATAACATAAAAATCTATCAGACAGAAGGAGTTAATAGGGTTTTTTTTTCAAGGTGTTTAGAATTTAGTGAATATATTTTGTTTTCAAATTATAAACCTGAAACCTCCGTTTGAAAAAATATTTGTATAATTTTGTCATATGACAAACATCAATGTCTACTTTTTCCAAAGAAAAACTGCTTAAACGCCCAAATCTCTCAACTGTTACAATGTATGAAAAAAGTAAAAAGAATAAAAGTTGTAGCAAATTAAATTTGCAATGAGATTGGTTACATCATACAACATTTTTGATCCCACTGCCTTCCATCAACCATTTAAAAAAAGTCTGTTACTCAGACTTCTGCATAAACTAAGCAGATTTCCCCAAGTGCTGATCTTTCTCACCACCTATTCTCTACTTCTCCTTCTAATAAGAAGCTTATTTAAACATGATTGGAAGTACTAGCTGAGTATGAGATTAGTTCAAATTGACTCATAGTGAAACATTGCATGCGCAGGAATGATCACTGAGACTAAAATAAAAAAATACAAATAACTTGGTTAATATTCAAGTTAAGCAAAAACATGCATATAACAATAGTTGTAGAAAATTTAAATTACAATAACATTGATTATATGTTATTGATCCGACTCATAGTAACAGAGATATTTCAAATTTCAAATTCTCCCCTCCACTATTTTAGCACCAATAACCTCGATATTTGTATGATAAAAAAAAAAAAAGTAAAGAACTGAACTGAAGATATAAAGAACTGTAAAACAAACATGTATTTTTCAGTCCTGTTACATTGCATAAATGAATTTCAAAATTCTCAATTCCCATATCTGGTCGTGAAAAAGAATTTATTACTGTTCCATGAGAATGCCCCCAGCTAATTTTGAAATTGTTGTATATTCATAGAACTTTAATATAGGAGGGGGTTATAAGGGCATGCATTTTGCCAACATAGGTTATAGCACATTATATATTATGTTCTCCTACCTTTCATAGGAATGAGGGTTTACAGGGAATAACCTTCAATATGTTTACACAAAAGAAAACTGTTTCCATTTCAACTTACAAAGACAAGTAACAAAGATAGTTAATACTTCCGACTTCAGTCTTTACCTTAAACACTCTACTATGAAATTACAGTGAAATGCCTGTATGGAATTTTATCATATTTTTCTACGAATGCAAAGAAAATGTAACCTTTATAATTTGAAACTAGATTTATTTGAATTTATAAATCACCTCATACCCCTATTGCATTACAGCAGGATTTTATCACATTTATTCTCGGGATGCAATGATGTAATTATTATATTTTGATGGGAAATAAGATTTATTTATACCCATGAACAATATTAAAATAGTCAATATTCGTTAAAGGCCATTACATGCTTCACATTTAAAACAAGAACATTACTGTAACTTGATGATATCAAAGTGATAACAACGCTTATGTTGACACAATCTTTATATTTTGATGGGAAACCATTATTATCTCAATTCACTTAAGAATTATAGCTTTTTTATACATAAATAAGTTTAATTGCCACCTTTTATATCGCGGATATTACAAAAGTATCTTGGCACATTTATT
Organism: Riptortus pedestris; assembly: GCA_019009955.1. NCBI lineage: Eukaryota > Metazoa > Arthropoda > Insecta > Hemiptera > Alydidae > Riptortus > Riptortus pedestris. The sequence continues at coordinate 80,968,368 of CM032228.1, read as the reverse complement.
GCACACGATTGGATTATTGTGTTCGGTGAAGAATATGACACAATAATTTTGTGTAAAGTTCGAATCATTATATTTCCATGGAAAACATTTTTATTTCAACCTGACAATGGTGGGTAGTAACAATTCTATAACCCACTCAATAAAGTTGGTTCTATACAATTTTTCTTATGCAACATATAATAATAGAGGTTTTTTGGTTCTTTTGAAATATTTCCTTTCCTGGTCCGAATTAAGCCTTTAATGAAATGGATCTGTAGTTTTATATAAAAAGATTAAATATGAAGATAGGTAATGATCAAATAAAAATTGTGCTGCTAGATTACTTTATAACAACAGGCAAGTGCGTGTTTGTGTGCACACGCATGTAAGTATATAAAACATTTCAAATAAACCTCAGTTTTATCATCTCTCAGGTAGAATTAATGGACATTTGAAGACATTTTTCGAAAATCAAATCATGAGAATAACCTAAAGAACTGATATCCCTTAACCCGGGAGAACTTGCTGGGTGAGATTTTCTCTCACGCTTGGAGTAGAATCGCTACGGCCGTACTCTTAATTTAGGTAGAGGGGTCTCCGTTTGTCTAGCTGGAGTTTGGACGTTTGGTCACAGTTTGCCGGCATGCACAATCAGTTAGTACTGTCGTGAGCTTCACCCCTCCAGTTGTTCTTTGGAAAACGTATCCGGTGAGAGTTTTGCTCTACATGCGAGTTCTCCTGTTATATATTAAATTCAAACTCTAGCTGTTTACTTTTAGATTAATTTATCTGTAAAATGTAAAATCATATTTTGGGCAGTGGGAGAAATATCATAATTATTTCACTTCCATTCCTCTGGCAAAAGACTTACTTGCAAAAAAAACACTTTAGTTGGAACATTGAGGAAGAACAAACGAGAAATTCTGCCTTCATTTCTTGTGACCAAAAATAAACCTGTGCATACCAGCATGTTTAGTTTCACGAAATCTGAAACATTAGTCTCTTACAAAGCCAAAGCCAACAAAATAGTGCTAGTGTTATCAACTTTACATAACGACGATAATATTGATAAAACTACAGGAGTTGCAGCGAAACCCGAAATAATAACTTTCTACAATCTCACCAAAGGAGGAGTCGACGTTGTAGATGAAATGAAAGCTATTTACTCTGTTTCAAGGGTTAGCTGTAGATGGCCGCTAACTTTGTTTCTTTCATTTCTAAACATTGGAGGGATCAATAGCTTTATAATTTATAAGGCTAATACGGAAGATCTCGTTGAAAGAAGACTGTTTTTGAAGACCTTAGCTCTAAGTCTGATGAAAGAGCATTTGGTAAGACGTTCAGCTATACCAAATATTCCTTGTGATGTGCGTGATACAATGAAGCGAATTTCAGGAGTGCAAGAAGAAGACGTTCCAGAGAAAAAAATTCGAGACGGATTTTGTGGATTTTGTCCTCGTAAAAAAACCGCAGAACAAAGAAAGAGTGCAACGTTTGTAAAAATCCCATATGTACACAACTTACGGTCCACACTTGCCGGACAATCTATGATAAACACAAAAATTTTTAAACTTAGTTATGTTATCAAAAACTGTGATTGGTTAACTTGAGTTCCTATTTTTTGTTCATTTGATCATTTTTCTTATTGTACCTAACAATTACATTCCTATTTTATTTCGTCTCAAAAATTTAAACTGTATTTTTATGTTAAATTCTTCTTTCAGTTCCACATTGTAATAATTTAATCCAATATATAACTTTTTTTTACGCTATTTTGTGTTTACTTATTTGTTTACCTATTAAACATATTATAATAACGATATTTGGTGTCTAGAAATTGGTATACGCTTGCTTAAAGCAAAAACTTTCAGGGTGAGAGAAAATCTCACGCGCGAGTTCTCGCGTTTCACAATTCCTAGCGAGTTCTCCCGGGTTAAGAGAAATGTGATATGCCAGCATTGTCTACATGACATCTTGACTGGGAGATGTTTCAACACCCACCATGAAAGATTGTTGTCTTTGTAGATCTTTACTAGATGGGGAAAATATGTTATGTGTCAATTAAAGTTTTATGTCCCTTATTTGAAAATGTTTATATGAGCAATACCATACTCCATTTTCAACTCTAAAGGTTGTACTCATTAATGGCAGATATCTAACCAGGTAGACGCTAGTTTAGCGACAGAAATTCAAAATATCTCAGTTATTATGAGTCAGATCCAAAAATATAATAGAATCAATCTTTTTAAACATTTAATAATCTACAATTGTTATTTTAAACATTATTATTTTATTATATTTTCTTGTTGAGTTATTTGTATTTTCTTGTTGAGTTATTTGTATTTTCTTGATGAGTTATTTGTATTTTCTTGTTGAGTTATTTGTATTTTCTTGTTTTTAGCCTTAAGTAAACCTACTCTTTTTTCTATAATTTCATATTATGTGATAATCAAAAATAAAATCAAGACACAAGAAAAAAGAATCAGATTTTATTTAAGCCTTATTCCAAGAATTTCCGCAGTTCTATTAAATTTTTTTTCCCCCCAATCATGCATGCTCTTGGGAGCTTTTAGCCCTTTTCTCCCCTTCTCTGATTTAGTATTCTTCTTAAGTCTTAATAAATCTATTCTTTTTTCATCACATTTAATCTTAACATACAATTATATATTTCTTATCATAATATGTTAGTTTTTTAAATTAACAAGAATTATAAGCAGGGAATTACCGACTTACATATGTTTATTGTAAAAAGTATTCATATTAATTTGTGGAGGTTCATTAGGATACTCTTTTCCCCAACTTAGTTCAAGTAGGAACGATCTTGGATCTCCGTCTTCACCATACTGAAATAGAACAAGGGATAAATTTAAAAAAAAATTGAAGGCCATTTAAATATAATGAAACACTAAGGGCTCTAGCTAGGTTTATTTCAAAATAGTATATATTTTATTAAAACAACTTTATATTTTGGGAAATTATAAATTTTCATCAGTCTTTATAGGGTCTAATTTTACAGAATCATGTTTATATAAAAACAAAATAATAGGTGAATACAATAAAGATTGCCTTGAAATATAAGAACAAAAAAAACTTAACGTAATAAGTAATTTAGTATTTCAACTATTAGAAAAGTATATTTCTAAATCAAGAGACTTATAAATAAGGAGAAAATGAACTGATTAGAAATCCTGTATCTGTAGAGAGAAGGTAAAATACCAGTTTTTGAACTGGTTCAATCTACATACACGAGCTACTGACATGTACTTCTTAGTTTTATAATCCTTTAGCTATGATTTTGATGTACCAGATATAAGACAATGATATATTCGACATATGAGATAAAATGACAATAGCTAGTAGGGAAGTTACGTGGTTCTAGAAAGAAGAATTTCCTTCTATAATAGGGAGGATTAATCACGATGAAAGGTACCAGCAACAAATTATGACCCTCTCGACTGAATGTAAATTTGTTTTCAAAAGGTTACCTCAAATTTAAAACCTTTGAGAAATCTGAGGTAAAGGATTTATTGAAATGGTGATACAATGTAAAAACTAGCTTGGCCTTTGCCGGGAACAGGACTCAGAAGAATTCAAATGAATTAAACTTATGATATAAACCTTACTGCCGAAACGAAATATTAGGTTTTTACTTCCATTGACAGTCATTACAAAATGTCAATAGCAGTAATTATGGCACAGATAAATATAGTCATATGAACTTATTAAAAAGAAATATTAAAACAAGGTGGGTAGTATCGGACCCATAACATAGAAACAAGGTGGGTCGTATATGCCCCAACATTGAGATTGTTAACTAATTCTGGGGAAAGAGGCCAAACAAAACTTACCACTGACTTCCTGATTGGCCAACAAGTAAATTACAACTAAATGATAGGTAACCTAAGCTCCCACCGAATTTTATGGACTGCTGCATATGCAGCAGCATCATTAGCATAGGTCGGATCGACCCTTGTTGGCAGAGGGTTAAGAGTACTTATGCCAAAAATATTCATGAATACCTTGTACTGATAAACTGTGGGGGATAATTGTTTGAAGGCTGGATCACAGTCATAAATTGACAATATAACTTCTCTTTCTTCTTCTTGTAGTTCTTCCATGTTGCTAAAAATTAAAATTTAGCACATCTTAAGGAATTTTTGTGTTCAATAAATAGCTGGGCATTTAAACTTAATGCCTCGTTTCTGAATGGCTGATGACAATAAAATTTCGAGACATTATAGGCATACTGAATTGATAGAAACGATCTATAACAATGAATACAGTCAAATAACAATGTAATGAACTAAAACCATCCCTTGCTGTCAGGCTCAAAATTGGGAGGAGGTTTCATTTTAGCAGCAATATCGATTAAGGTTCAAATTTCGATTTTTCAATTTCTTGAAAATGAAGTAAAGTATAGTAAGTACATGGGTTAAAATTTATAAAAGTATTTAAAAGATGTCCCGTTGAAAGGGAATCATTATTGTTACAAAAGACAAAATACCCATAACTAGAATCAACAGTGGCTGAAAACATTGTTACATAATAAACCTGAGAGATCACGGAGTTGGTCAATATACTAGTTGACTAACCTAAGCGAGAATATATTTGTCATGCTGTTTGTATATCATTCGATAGGGAGCACAATAATGTTTTGGTCCTGGTAATATTCGGCATACCTGTTCGTTGTCCAGTTGGGTCTGATACATAATTGTGAGCAGACAGTTGGATAACTTACATTGCATACCCGACGTCACTCAGACCCAATTATGTTCGTAGATAAGTTGTAACTCTGTAAATAAATATTTTTATAGGTTATTATTAAATAGATTAGGTCTACAGCATACCTAAAAAGATTTAAAAGGGTTAACTTTTATTATATTCTTTAAACAAAGCACGGATATGAGAAAGAATCAGATATTAAAGAAATATTTTACATAACATAAAAGTACAAAAAAGGTAAGCACATGAAGGAGTAAATATATCATTCTAATAATACCAATCACCATCGCTGTGGGGCACAAAACTAAATAAATAAATATAAAAATTTATATTTCTAAAGGACTTGGGGGAGGATGGGCTTAGATTTAGGTAATTAGCCAGCTCAAACGGAAACGAACGAGTTAGAGTATTTATGCATTCCCATACATCAAAAACACTTAAATGTTCATAATTTCACACAATGCCTGCTTCATGGGTTCCAAAAGAAGACCAAATCCTTCTGCACCAAATGGCACCGTTATCAAAATACAATCCCAATCATCCCTCCCCGACCATTTACTAATATTAGACTACGAAAGCGTTATCCAATCACCTGCCCTCCATCAAGGTACGTATAAGATACGTACCTTTGGCCCTCCATGCTAACAGATTATCATTAAAGGAAACCAGCAACTAGCATTTTCACCATGAAGCAAATATCGAAAAATATCTCTAATTATGTACCTTACCCAAGAAATTTCGCGAATGAGGTTCACACAAAGTCCCCAAATCTGTACGCTGTTTGACTGCGAGCGCGTGGACGAAAGTATGTATTTATGTATGAATATTTGTCCATTAACGCTCTAGCAGTAGCAATTTTGGCTAAAGTGTAGTTTAGTCCCCCCCCCCGGTACGCCATCTTGTTTCGCCACCGTCTAAGGATCCAACAAATTAGGTGAGTTAAAAAAAATTAATATCCCCATCCTCGGTTAAAACCACCGTTGGCGTATTTTGGAAATTTTTGAATGCGGTCACTAAAGTCTAAAGTGTTAAAAAAGATAAAGCTAGAAAAACAAAATGGCCACGGTCGTCATTTTGAAAAGTGCGCCACCAAGGGGGGGGGGGACTAAACAACATTTTCACCGCAATTTTTATTCGATTGTTACCAAATTGGATATTTAAATGATTTATGTATAACTAAAGATCCGGTTCGTTAATAGCTGAAATCGTACCAGAGGAGAGTGGGCAAAGGGTGAGGGGGGGGGGGGGTCGAAATATCTCCTTTTATTATGAGGAAAATTGCACAGAACCAATATTGTTGCAAAATGAATTTCTATAAATGCTGTTCTATACTTTGTCACTATCACCTTGTTATTAATCCAGATATTTGCATGTTTATAAACTTACTCATTCAGTAAACTCCCAGTCCTACTCATGACATATTAAAAATATAAAGTCCGTCACGCAGGGGCACGTAAACTAAGCAGATTTCCCAGATGCTGTTAAACACACTAGTGATCTCACCTATTTGCCTATTCTGGCTGAAAACAAGAGCTTACGAATTACTCGCTTAATATTTGAGAAAAATGCATCAAAGAATAATTGTAGAGCATCAGTACTTTAACAACATTGGTATAACATTTTACGATCCGACTCATAATCACGGAGATATTTTGAATCTCACATCCCCTCCCCTCTATTCATAGTCCAATTTCAGCCAATAAAAAATATGATCTTTAGTGATGACTGAAACCCGAATATGATACAGATCAAATAAACATTTTCGAGACAACATAAAATCTCAATTGATCAGGTCATCACATAACGAATTTGCCTGTATCTCGCATAATAAAGTCACGAAATAGAATATTTCGTACCAAGGGCCGAAAGTGGGCGTTTGCCGGCCCAAGATATTTTTTGACCGAGACGTAGTCGAGGTCATGAAAAGTTCGAGGGCCGGCAAAAGCACTTTGGCCCGAGGCACGAACGCTATTTTTCACCATACTACAATAAATATTAATATGATATAACATTAATCAAAAACAAGATTTTCTTTTGGTTAAGTGTACCTCTTTGTTAGAAGGTTATCTTGTAGTTATGGGGACTTGATGAATGTTTAATGTATGGATTGTTTTACGTTATGTTATTATGTAAGTTAATAAAGAGAGATGAACATATGTGTGTTTCATTTAATACAACTGATATATTTCAAAATGCTAAAAAAAGTTAGTTCGTTTATTTTTGATTTATAGAAATGTTAAAAGTACAATTTTGGTACCTTTCTTTTGATTTTGCTGGTAACAAATCTGCCATGATTTCTTTTGCTCTTCTATTTATAGATTCTGATATATTATTAGCCATAATTACTAAATAACTAAACAACAATACGAGCAAAACAAACTAATATAATGTATATAATGAAATGAATGAATTAAAATAATAAACAGCTGATTTTGCGGCCCTAGGGCAAAATATTCATTTTCGGCGCTAGGGCGAAATATTCATTTTCGGCCCTAGGGTGGCGAAGTGTAGCTTTCGGACAGCAAATTAGGTGTGTAAAACAGGTGATTACATCGTAGTATGGTGAAAAGAATATTTGGTGTTTAAACTTAGAACAGAGAGGTTCATGATATACGAGGTTGATGTTAATATGACGGGAGTAGGAGTGGGTGTCTACCTAAGGTTGAAAACTAAAAAAGTCCGTCACGCAGGGGCTGCGTAAACTAAGCACATTTCCCATTTGAAGTTTTACAATAGAGAAATCTGCATACTGGTAACACAACTCCACCATGATTACATACAAACGGTAAAGAGAAAATTTTCAGTTAATTAAAATAAATTCCCAACTGAAACGGCTTCTGAATTGTAGGAATAATTTATATTTTTAAATAATTCAAATTTTAGTAGTCCAAGAACTAAAGAAGGGGGGGGGGGCGGATGAATAGAATGTACTTGCATAAATCTCACAAAGTATAACCGACCACGTGTCCCACAGACTTCATAAAAATGCAAATACCTCGGTTAATATTCAAGATAGAGAATAAATGTAAATAACAATATTTATAGTAAATTTAATTTGCAATAAGATTGGTTCTTTACAATTTTTCGATCCGACGTATACTATAGTAACGGAGATATTTCGAATTTTCGAAAAACCTGGATGGAAATTTGAAGAAAAAAATCGAAAATTCCGTCATGAGTACAACCTCAATAGCTGATTTCCCTTAAGGAAATCTGCTAAAATGAGGTCCGTTCAAAATTATCTATCTATCTATCTATCTATATATATATATATATATATATATATATATATATATATATATATATATATATATATATATAAAATTGTAACCTCTGTCTGTACATTGATTTTTTTCCGAAATTTCACGATAACTTTTCGTTTCACATGTCATAGACACCATATCTGCATTTTGTTTCTTTCGTGTCTGTTTGTTTGTTTGTTACCTTTTCACGCATAAAGGTCTCAACCGATTTTTATGAATCCTGGTATGTATATTACTATTAACCCAACTTAGACTTTAGGCTATGTTAATATTATCTCAGGCGAACAGCAGCGGGGGTTATAAAGAAGCCTGAAATTAAAAAAACCGATATTTCATTTCATATTGCTTTTTCAGCAAATATGCACATAACAAAAGTTGTTTAATTTGTTATTTACAGTAACTTTTGTTATATACACTTTTGTCGTATACCTAAGTATAAAGGCGTTATACGCTAAAAATGATAGCGGAATTCAACAATTTTATTTGGCACAAAAGACTATACCGAACTAAACCAAACTCGGTATGTGAATTAGCACTACCGTCTTCCTTATAATAAGCCATTCTAACATTTCTAGGGACGGGCAGGAGTGGGGGTTATAAGGGAGGCCTGAAATTAAAAATAGTGATATTTCGTTTCCTATTGGGGTTTTGGCAAATATGCATATGACAAAAGTTGTTTATTTTGTTATTTAGAGAAACTTTTGTCATAACACTTTTGTCGTATACCTAATTATAAAGGAGTTATACGCCAAAAAGTGATAGCAGAATTCAACAATTTTATTTGGCACAAAAGACTCAACCGAACTAAACCAAACTCGGTACGTGAATTACCACTAACATTTTCCTTATAATAAGCCATACTAACATTTCTAGGGACGGACAGGAGTGGGGGTTATAAGGGAGGCCTGAAATTAAAAATAGTGATATTTCGTTTCCTATTGGGGTTTTGGCAAATATACACATAACAAAAGTTGTTTATTTTGGTATTTAGAGAAACCTTTGTCATATACACTTTTGTCGTATACCTAATTATAAAGGCGTTATACGCCAGAAAGTGATAGCAGAAGTCAACAATTTTATTTGGCACAAATGACTCAACCGAACTAAACCAAACTCGGTATGTGAATTAGTACTACCTTCTTCCTTATAATAAGCCATTCTAACATTTCTAGGGATGGGCAGGAGTGGGGGTTATAAGGGAGGCCTGAAATTAAAAATAGTGATATTTCGTTTCCTATTGCATTTTCAGCAATTATGAACATAACAAAAGTTGTTTAATTTGTTATTTACAGTAACTTTTGTTATATACACTTTTGTCGTATACCTAAGTATAAAGGCGTTATACGCTAAAAATGATAGCGGAAGTCAACAATTTTATTTGGCACAAAAGACTATACCGAACTAAACCAAACTCGGTATGTGAATTAGCACTACCGTCTTCCTTATAATAAGCCATTCTAACATTTCTAGGGAGGGGCAGGAGTGGGGGTTATAAGGGAGGCCTGAAATTAAAAATAGTGATATTTCGTTTCCTATTGGGGTTTTGGCAAATATGCATATGACAAAAGTTGTTTATTTTGTTATTTAGAGAAACTTTTGTCATAACACTTTTGTCGTATACCTAATTATAAAGGAGTTATACGCCAAAAAGTGATAGCAGAATTCAACAATTTTATTTGGCACAAAAGACTCAACCGAACTAAACCAAACTCGGTACGTGAATTACCACTAACATTTTCCTTATAATAAGCCATACTAACATTTCTAGGGATGGGCAGGAGTGGGGGTTATAAGGGAGGCCTGAAATTAAAAATAGTGATATTTCGTTTCCTATTGGGGTTTTGGCAAATATACACATAACAAAAGTTGTTTATTTTGGTATTTAGAGAAACCTTTGTCATATACACTTTTGTCGTATACCTAATTATAAAGGCGTTATACGCCAGAAAGTGATAGCAGAAGTCAACAATTTTATTTGGCACAAATGACTCAACCGAACTAAACCAAACTCGGTATGTGAATTAGTACTACCGTCTTCCTTATAATAAGCCATTCTAACATTTCTAGGGATGGGGGTTATAAGGGAGGCCTGAAATTAAAAATAGCGATATTTCGTTTCCTATTGGGGTTTTGGTAAATATGCGCATAACCGAAGTTGTTTGTTTTGTTATTTAGAGAAACGTTTGTCATATACACTTTTGTCGTATACCTAATTATAAAGTCGTTATACGCCAAAAAGTGATAGCAGAGGTCAACAATTTTATTTGGCACAAAAGACTCAACCGAACTAAACCAAACTCGGTACGTGAATTAGCACTAATGTCATCCTTATAATAAGCCATACCAGGGGGGTGCCATTCGGCAGGTGCGCAGATCGTGACTTTTTTGCGACTTTGGCGCATTACGTCATCCATTACCTAATTGAGCTTTGTTTACATAGTGAGCATCTCTCTTTTTGTGATTTATTTTGATTTTTTAGTGTTATAACTCATTTTTTTCAAAATGCCGAGTAATTGTGCTGTAGCAACATGTTCCCACAACCCTAGGAAATCAGGGAAGTCAGTATCTTTTTACCAGTTCCCGAAAAACCCAGAAATTAGGAAACAGTGGGTAGTCCTGTGTAGACGAGGTGATTTGAACTTTAATCCTGATAATTCACGGGTTTGTTCAGAACATTTCAACGACAGTGATTATGAAAGGAATTTACAAGCAGAATTGTTAGGCTATGTTCCTAATAGATTGAAATTAAAAGAAGAAGCTCTGCCTCACCTGAATTCACCAGTGTCGTCCTTAAGTAAACAAACTTCTACTTCTGACTCAAAAAGTGAAACATCTAGACAATGTAGGAGTGAAAATATATAAACGTGCCCTGTGTCACATTAATGAGATTTCTCCCAAAAAGAAGAAAAGTGATTTTTCAGCTAATACAGAAGACTACATGCCAATGACAGTTTTTAAAAAGGTAAGATTTAAAATGTAAGAAAGAGAATTATTTTCTTGTAATGTATCCTATAGAGCTCTATAGGAATTAATTTCCCATGGTCCATTAGTAATGATATTACATGTGTCTTTCACAGCAATTTATTCTATAGGCCAGTGCGGTTTAAATTCATACACTCCACATATATCAGCAACAACTGTTTTCGACAAGACAGACTACATGCCAATGACAGCTTTTGAAAAGATAAGATTTAAAATATAAGAAAAAGAATTATCTTCCTGTAGTGTATCCTATAGAGCACTATAGGAATTAATTTCCCATGGTCCATTAGTAATGATGTTACATGTTTCTTTCACAGTTATTTATTCTATGGGACAGTGCGGTTTAAATTCATACACTCCACATATATCAGCAACAACTGTTTTCGACAAGACAGACTGCATGCCAATGACAGCTTTTAAAAAGCTAAGATTTAAAATATAAGAAAAATAATTATCTTCTTGCAGTGTATCCTATAGAGCACTATAGGAATTTATTTCCCATAGTCCATTAGTAATGATGTTACATGTTTCTTTCACAGTTATTTATTATATGGGACAGTGCGGTTTAAATTCATACACTCCACATATATCAGCAAAAACTGTTTTCGACAAGACAGACTACATGCCAATGACAGCTTTTGAAAAGATAAGATTTAAAATATAAGAAAAAGAATTATTTTCCTGCAGTGTATCCTATAGAGCACTATAGGAATTAATTTCCCATGGTCCATTAGTAATGATGTTACATGTTTCTTTCACAGTTATTTATTATATGGGACAGTGCGGTTTAAATTCATACACTCCACATATATCAGCAACAACTGTTTTCGACAAGACAGACTACATGCCAATGACAGCTTTTAAAAAGGTGAGATTTAAAATGTAAGGAAAGAATTATTTTCTTGTAGTGTATCCTATAGAGAACTATTGGAGTTATTTCCCATGGTCCATTAGTAATGTTATTACATGTTTCTTTCACAGTTATTTATTCTGTGGGATTTTAATGCATAGGCTCCAACATCAGTGCCATTCTCTTTACAAGAATTTAACTGGAACCGAGGCATCCCTGCGACTCGAAATATATGCATCTTTTTAGGACAAGAAGGATTACATGCCAATGATATACTTTAAAAATCTTGTACCTGAATGGACTAGTTGATGTTTAAAATAATTTACTAACATATTCTAGTAACTGGTATCTTAGTTTATTGCTTGGTTTGTTCAATGTCATTGACTTTAATTTCTTTGTATAATATTAGGCATAACTGTTTTCATGTTTTGAACATTTCATCTTATTATAGTACTTTGTATTGTGTTGATTATGTAGAAAAATTACGATTTTAAATATATCTCAATTTTAAGGAACTATTGTGTATTTATTTTTAATGGAATCTAATTTGTACATGGTTTATTTAAAGTAAAATATATTCAGCTAAAGTAATTTGTACCATTTATTGACCTATACCATTTTATAAATTTTGTATTCACCAAATTAATCAGAAAACAGCGTATTTTGGTCGTTTTTAAGCTGGTTGGGGGCGTGGCTAGGAAACGAGTGACGTAGCAGGCTCCCTGCATTTTGATTGGCTATTCGTCAAATGGCACTACCTTATCTTATACGTACCTTGAGCCATACTAACATTTCTAGGGACGGGCAGGAGTGGGGGTTATAAGGGAGCCCTGAAATTAAAGATAGTGATATTTCGTCTCCTATTGGGGTTTCGGGAAATATGAAGATAACAAAAGTTGTTTATATTATTATTTAGTGAAATTTTCTCAACAATTCTTTGGAGCTACAAGGTACCTCACCGGAAAAAACTAATTCAAATGTATGTTAATATTTTGTGCTCAATAATTCAAATTTATGCATAATGCACAGGAAACAGGAAATATGACAAAATGGAGAAACGTAAAGTCTTACATAAAAAAATAATTTTATTATTAACAAATCCACAGAAACGACGGGTATTTTAACTAAACACTGGGACGGGTAAATGTCAAAATATTATACAAAGTAAAGCCTTGCCAAAAAAATACCATCACCATTCAGCCACAAATGAATTCCCGAGCGAAGCCGGGTATCTGAGCTAGTATATATATATATATATATATATATATATATATATATATATATAATTGTAACCGCTGTCTGTACATTAATTTTTTTTCGCGAAATTTCACGATAACTTTTCGTTTTACATGTCATAGACACCATTAATGCATTTTGTTTCTTTGGTGTCTGTTTGTTTGTTACCTTTTCACGCATAAACGGCTGAACCGAATTTTATGACACTTGGTATGTATATTACTACTTACCCAACTTAGCCTTTAGGCTATGTTAATATTCTCTGAGACGAACAGGAGTGGGGGTTATAAGGGAGGGCTGAAATTAAAAATAGCAATATTTCGTTTCCTAATGCATTTTTGGCAATTATGCACATAACAAAAGTTGTTTATTTTGTTATTTGGAGTAACTTTTGTTATATACACTTTTGTCGTATATCTAAGTATAAATGAGTTATACGTTAACAACTACTGCAGAAGTCAAAAATTTTATTTGGCACAAAAACTCAACCAAACTAAACCAAAATCGGTATGTAATTAGCACTAACGCCTTCCTTATAATAAGCAATACTAACATTTCTAGGGACGGGCAGGAGTGGGGGTTATAACGGAGGCCTGAAATTAAATATGGTGATATTTCGTTTCCTATTGGGGTTTCGGCAAATATGCACATAACAAAAGTTGTTTCATTTGTTATTTAGAGAAACGTTTGGTATATACACTATTGTCGTACACCGAAGTATAAAGGCGTCATACACTAAAAATTATAGCCGGAGTCAACAATTTTATTTGGCTCAAAAGACTCAACCGAACTTAATGAAACTCGGTATGCGTATTAGCACTAACGCCTTTATTATAATAAGCCATACTAACATTTCTAGGGACGGGCAGGAGTGGGGGTTGTAAGGGAGGCCTGAAATTAAAAATAGCGGTATTTCGTTTTCTATTGGTTTTTCTGCAAATATGCACATGACACAAGTTGTTTATTTTGTTATTTAAATTAACTTTTGTTATATTCATTTTTGTCGTATAACAAAGTATAAACGAGATATACACTAAAAACTAGAGCGGGAGCCAACAATTTTGTTGGGCACTAACAATTGAACCGAACTTAAAAAAACTCGGAATGTGAATTAGCATTAATTCTTCCATGATTATAAGGTATATTAAAATTTTTAGGTCCAAACGGGAAATGAAAAATTGTGATATTCCGATTCCAATTGGTTTTTCAACGATTTTCTATAAAAATACAATCATTAGTCAGTCAACGATGATTTCCCGGGTATATTAGCTAGATTGTATATACAAAAAAAGTCCGTCACGCAGGGGCTGCGTAAACTAAGCAGATTTCCCACGTGAAGTTTTACAATAGAGAAATCTGCCTAATAACAACTGTAATAGAAAGAAACCTCTAAACCTAAAACATTATTTAGGGCGTAATAACCCAGTAGTTTCTAGCCCCGAAACACAGTTAACCTAACCTCTAAACCTATTCACGAGGGACGGATAGTTATAGAAAAGGCCGCCAGAGCTCTCGGCGGAAAGTCCGAACATAGCCTACTGGTACCACACGCAGAATACAAATGCAAATATCTCGGTTAATATTCAAGATAGAGAATAAATGTATAGAACAATATTTATAGTACATTTAATTTGCAATAAGATTGTTTCTGTACAATTTTTCGATCCGACGAATAGTAACGGAGATATTTCGAATTTTCGGAAATCCTCCCCTCTAAACCCCCCCTCCCCGTGGTCCGATTTCAGCCGTTAACGAACTTGATCTTTCTTTTGACATAAAACAGCTAAATATCGAGTTTGGTAACGATCAAACAAAAATTGCGACCGCTAGAGCGGTAACAGACAAATATATATATATATATATATATATATATATATATATATATATATATATATATATATATATATACATACAGTTTTGAACGGACCTCATTTTCGTCATCTACTAGGTAGGATCGATGGACATTTGAAGAAAAATTTCGAAAATTCCGTCATGAGTACAACCTCAATAGCTGATTTCCCTTAAGGGAAATCTGCTAATACGTACATTATAGATGATATTTAATTATAATAAATGATATCCATGATTATGATTTGAATTATTCACAGTGTGTCAAACAGTGGAGAGGGAATGATTAGAGACTTATTTTCATTTATTCTTCAAATCTATATTTTTTTTTTTTTTCCATAAGTCGCCCATTGACCGTTACAGAGAAAAGTTCGCCCAGCCGGAACAGTTGTACACACAGAAACATTGCCAAAAACCAAATAAAATCTTTCCACCTCAAATGATTTCCCGAGCGAAGCCGGGTACCTTGGCTAGTATATATATATATGTCTGTTAACGCTCTAGCGGTTGCAATTTTTGTTTGATCGTTACGAAACTCGATATTTAACCGTTTTATGTAAAAAGACAGATCAAGTTCGTTAATGGCTGAAGTCGGACCAGAAGGGGGGGGGGATTTTCGAAAAATCTCCGTTATTATGCATCGGATCGAAAATTTTAATAGAACCATCTTATTGCAAATTAAATTTACTATAAATATTGTTATATACATTTATTCTCTATCTTGAATATTAACCGAGATATTTCCATTTTTAGGAAGTCTGTGGGACACGTGGTCGGTTATAGTTCGGCCATTTCCGTAGCTCCTCGGCTCAGGTGGAAGCTTCTTCTAACCTTACCTGTCGTCGTTTCTAACCTTACCTTACCTTCGTTACTTTGTGAGATTTATGCAAATACATTTCTGTCCATCCGCCCCCCCCCCTTCTTTAGTTCTTGGACTACTACAATTTGAATTATTTAAAAATATAAGTTATTCTTACAATTCAGAAGCTGTTTCAGTTGGGAATTTATTTTAATTAACTGAAAGATTTCTCTTTACCGTTTGTATATAATCATGGTGGAGTTGTGTTACCAGAATGCAGATTTCTCTATTGTAAAACTTCACATGGGAAATCTGCTTAGTTTACGCAGCCCCTGCATGACGGACTTTTTTAATAATATGACCAAGATTGTACCACCTGTGCAGATCCTCAGCTGTCAGAAAGGCAATATCTGCTTTTTCGAGCTCCAGGGGTTCAATATTGGAAGAAGTGGCACCTTCCTCCATTCTAAGGGGACTTCATCAACTCCAAATCTATTTGAAATTTAATGATTGTAAAACATGAACCCAATTATTCACTGGTCTTGTTTAGGTTTTCACTGATCCTCATGTAAATGTTCCTGCTCCTGTGAGGCCTTCCCCACAATCTATGACCTTCTGTCAAGTTTTACACGTTTCTGCTGGAGGATGGTTTACTGATGATAATAGTTCAAAGAATAACTCTTTTTTTACAACTTTAGTAAGGAAATTTTATTTACATAAGCACTATACACACAAATTTTTGGAACACATACCCTAGTCCATACCTATGACAGTATATACTTCTGAAATGTTCTTAAATTATTTCTGTTAGATGCTGGTCAACTACAGTATGATAGAAAATTCATGTTAATTTCTAGCTATTGTTTCGGGACCATCCGAGAGTTGGGTGTTAAGAATTTTCTTTCTCATAAATCAGTCATAAGCAAAATTTGAGAATTGTGACAAATTTTTCAGATTTCCTAACTTCTGTTACTATTTTACAAATTATAAGGCTTATCCATATCTTTTAATAGGGAATATAACAGAAGTAGAGATTGCAGTGCTATGGGAGCACGAATCAATTTATTTTTCTATGAAATTTGCTATCTCATACAAGAAAACGGAAACTTCCTGCCTGGGAAGAAGAGCCTTGAGATAAGGACTTGAATCCACCAAGGAGCAGGTCAGCTAACGTATCAGAAGCATTGTCAAATTATGAAATCGCATGGCAAACGTATGGTGACAGGTTTTTAGTTCAGTCTATCGGTCTGCGGTCTGCCTCGTGACTAACACAAATATGCTAGCACTGGCTCAGACCAGTTATTTTGTGTATTTCATATTACCCTGTATGATTTTATTTATTTAAATTTGAAATATATAAATACATAACTAGAGATCCTAAGTTTGAATCTTAGAAATCTGCAGTCCCTGTCAGCTTTTCTGGAGAAGTTTTCAATTATTTTAAGCCTGAAAAAATTACTTCTGATCCTTGTAATTTTAAGGAATAGCCGGTTTAAAATATTAAAAATACGGTATTATTTTATTAAAAAGCACAGTTAAAAATAAAAATGTTTTATGTACACTGCTCTTCAAAAGTTTATGACTACTTAAAGTTTTTGAAAGGGTTCTATTTATTTAGGAATAAATAACACCAAACTCAAAATTGTAGTTTAGGACCACATATTATTCATATCAATTATTATGGTTTAATTACTTAAAGCTTTATATTCTGCTAGTTATAACGACTACTACAACTAATTGGGTGGGTTCTCTGCGGGTTACCACTTTTTTTTTTCTTTTCTTCTTTTTGAGGTAGGTACTAAGGATGTTGTTTTATTAGTGTTTTTCACTCAATGGGCTCTTATTGGCCAAGTGGGCATCAAACCCACGCTCTAGGTTTATTAAGTGAATTAAGACCAGCACATTAACTCATGTGACTAAACTGGGGAAAAAACTTTCATTGCATTCACTATTAATCAGTTAAGAAAAATTATTTAACCATGATGAATTAGAAGAATTTAATATTTTACTAACATTGATAATCCCAATGTTCTGCTGCCATAATCTATGGTACTTCATAAGAATAAAAAATAACACTCTTTGTTCAGTTTTAGCAGATTTCCCTTAAGGGAAATCAGCTATTGATGTTGTACTCATGATGCGATTTTTGGAATTTTTCTTCAAATATCCATCGATCCTACCCAGGAGATGATGAAAATGAGGTCCGTTCAAAACTGTATGTATGTATATATATATATATATATATATATATATATATATATTTGTCTGTTACCGCTCTAGCGGTCGCAATTTTTGTCTTATCGTTATCAAACTTGATATATAATCGTTTTGTACAAAAATAAAGATCAAGTTCGTTAATGGCTGAAATCAGACGAGGGGGAGGGGGGGGGGTTTAAAGGGGGAGAATTTTGAAAATTCTTAATATCTCCGTTATTGCGTCGGATCGAAAAATTGCATAGAACCAATCTTATTGCAAATGTAATGTTCTATAAATGTTGTTATGCACATTTTTTCACTATCTTGATTATATACTGAGATATTTGCATTTTTAGTTTTCGGTCTTCAGTAAAGCCCCACTCCTGCTTATCTCATATTTTCAATATTCTATTATGTTATGAATCACTTTATTTCAAGCTTAAATACCAAATATTGTTCTCATTGAACTTTAAAGTTTTGAGATAAATGCAAATCTGTGGCGCACGTGGGAAATCTGCTTAGTTAACGCAGCCCCTGCGTGACGGACTTTATTATTTACATTCAGGTGGATTTTCTAGTTGGGATTAAGATGTGTTTTGTGATTAGTTTAATTTAATGTCCTCATATCCTGAAGTTTAAACAGTTCAATTCACAGTTTTTTTATTTCATTTATTCCCTTAAAAATGGGATAAGAAGATCCATTTATAATTTTAAAAAGCCAGAGCAAGAGAAGACTGACTGTCCCTAAGCTTAAAGGTGGAGACTACAATGTCACCAGGATCGCAGTTTCTGTTGTTAGTATTAAACAAAGACTTGGGAGACCAAGTTATCGATAAATGTCAACACCTAAAACCACTTTCATAGCCTGGTAATAAGTAAAAGAGATCGGCTATAAGTGGAAAGTCATGCTCCAAAGGACTTAACAGCCAAAGACTAAAGAAACCTTCTCTGGACTGATGAATCAATGTTTCATCATGTATTTGGATCAAAACGCTGGATTTTGGTACGTCCTACACAATCAGAAATATTTATTTCTCACTGCATAATTTCAACAGTAAGGCATGAGGAAAGTTCAGTTATAGTGTAGGGCTGTTTCACTAGCATTAGTCAAGGAGACATTTTATTAATTTCAAGTCCCAGCACCTTAATCTGATTGAGCTGCTTTGGTAAGAGCTTGATAGGAAAGTACTTGTGATAATATCGCACCCCGGCGAGAAAAGTGACACTTCTCAAAAATCGTCATCTTTTTTTTATATTTGAAATCCAAGCTTTAGACAATCCTCTAAACATTAGAATAGTTTGTTCTTATGAGGTTCTAACGATTGAAAAATTGAGCAGGCTCTGTAAGATATTTAATTATTATAAAAAGTATGATTAAAATTATAGCGATTGCGTTTTTTGGCTATCCTGAGAAATGGCTTTTTCGAGAAGTGTCATTTTTCTCGCAGGGGTGCGATATGCTATTTCAAAAGCTAGACAAGGTCATTGAAAGAATGCCACAGTTGGCCAAATTTCCCATGAAGAATTTATTGATGAAGAAGAAGTCAAATTTTTTACTTTGCCCTCTTAAGCTGTAATATTGCATTTACTATTGTTGTATTAAAATTTCATTTGAAAATAATTTGAGTTTTGATTTATTCATTAAAAATATATAGAATTTAAAAAATAATAACAAGGTGATCATTAACTTTTGAACATCAGTGTATTGTAAATCCATGGGTTGAGTCCAACAATATGACACATTTTTTTAAGCGAATATAACAATTAATTTTTATATGGTAATCAATGAATAAAATGAAGGATGCAAAATGTTTATTTACAATCAGTGTTTTGTACTTTAGGTCTCTAGCAAAATTAAAAAGGTTACAAACTCAAATAAAAAATGAGAGCCTCCTTATCAATATGTAAACTAATAATAAGTTGGTTACTTTGGTTAATAAAAAATGAGTTTACTTCCAGCAGTGTTCATATCAAAGCCTTAATTTAAAAGAAAACTAAAGTAATATATAATATGCATATTGGTTACTAACTCATATAATTTCCATAACTTAAAAGAAATAATATTTCATTGTAAGTCAGAATAAAGCTTACTATAAATTCGGGTTTTAGACAGTGACAAAAATCACTTTCAGCAGGCAATTCTACAGAACACATTCTTATGACTCTTTGAGCATCTTCTTGGTGGTTGGGGAACCAAGATGTTTTTAAAACTAGTGAAATAAACTTTCTGATAAATTAACCCTGAAGCTATACGATTTAATGAAATGAAAAATTCAATTATAAAAGACATTAATAATAAAGTTTTAAGCACATAACTACTATTAGACAAACAATTATGACTACATATTGTAACCTAATAGATGTGTGCATAACGATGCCTTCTAACTGTCTTTCAAATAATTGCAATCAAATTAAAACAAAATATATATATATATATACTAATATCTTTTCATCTTTTATGGATTGTACACTTGAAAACATATTAAAAAAACCAATATCATAAAAGTAGTTCTTAAAAATTCCACTAGTTTTCCATTTATAAATCATTCTTCAGAAGCCATAGCATTTCTGTACTATCATTTTTAGCTATTAAACATATCTGTTTTTTTTTTTTAAATAATAGATTTATAAAAAATACATTTATGTACCTGAAGGTTTCAGTAATTAAAAATTAATAATAAAATGTGTATATAAAAGACTCACTTGGGATGGGCAGATCATTAATGAGTTAATCCTAACTTATGTAAAAATAAAACCACCTTATTCTTCTTGATCAAAGAGTTACATGGGGGGGGGGGGCATTATACTCATAGAGAAGCATGCAAACTAGAACATAAAACTAACTTACAAAAGAACTTCGTGCAAGAATAGCTACATCATAACCAAATTATCTGTTTAGTTGTGAGGTTTAATATGTATGTTTATTAAAAGCTGTTACATGAAACTAGTTGAGATGAAAGAATAAAATAAATTCAGTTATTAAATAGCTATTACTGATTTACTCATCCTTTGTGAGTTGTTAATAGGGTTATTTAATAACAATATAATAAATATACTTATATAAACAAAAATATTGGAAACTGATAAATGAAAACTTCAAGGGAAGCTCCCACTTTTTCAAAAAACAGACAAAATGGTACCAGTCTTTTACAAAATATTATCAATACACACAGATTCCTCAAAGATTTCTAATTAAATTGTTAACTATTGCTTTGAGAATTTGTAAAAAAGTATATTTATATAAAGAATGTAAATTAATTTTTTATGTTTATATGAGAATTACCTTGAAAAAATAAGTATATTCTAAATTCTATACAGAATAACATTACTGAATTTACATGGAAGTTAAGTACCAAATAATAAAAAATAAATCTATACAAATTACATGTAAATACATAATTATTTACAATTGAATCCTAACATACAGCTTTTGGCTGCATCTACGACAAATACACATATATACAAGCTAATAATACATTAAATTTTAATAACATTCTGTAAAAGAAAATAACTAATTTAAAATAAAGTTAAATAGAATAAAAGTTGTACTAAGCGTGTGATGATATTTAACAATACAGCATTGAGCACTTAAACAAAATAGACTTATTTAACAAGTAAAAATAAACCAAAATCTGCCTATGCAATGTACAAATATTTTTACATAAAACAGGTGGGGAAGTGTCATCAATGCAGTTATTTATATGCTTTGTTGGTTGTCAGTTTGATCTGTGTACTAGCATCACTGTTGATTCTGAAACAAATAATGAAAAATTATCGATAAATAAATGCTTGAATAGATTGATAGTGGGAGTTTATAATCAAGAAACACAATAATTCTAATTGCAACTACATTCCACAATATTCCATATCACTAAATTCAGCTCTTTCCAGACATCTGAGGAGTGGTCATGGTAGTGTATAATGAATAACCAAAATGGAGGTGCGCCGGGTCTGAGGACAGGAATTGTAATAACTAAATTTATGTTGTACCATTACAGAGCTATAAAAACTTCTATCCATTCCCTCAGTACCAACTCAAAATCATGAGAAAATTGAGAAGCTACTTGAATAAAGAAGTAGGAATCTTTATGCCACCACAAAGTGGCATGCCTGGTCGGTCAAGGACTGATTAGCAAAAGATTTAAGTCCATGAAAAAAATTGCATAGAACAAAAAGTAAATTAAATTTGCAACAAGATTTGTTACAAAAAAAAGTCCATCACGCAGGGGCTGCGTAAACTAAGCAGATTTCCCACATGAAGTTTTGCAATAGAGAAATCTGCCTAATAACAGCTGTAGTAGTAAGAAACCTCTAAACCTATTCACGAGGGACGAATAGTTACGAAAACGGCCGCCAGAGCTCACTGCGGAAAGTCCGAAAATGCCACTGCTGCCGAGCACATGCAGAATACAAATGCAAATATCTCAGTTAATATTCAAGATAGACAATAAATGTATATAACAATATTTATAGTAAATTTAATTTGCAATCAGATTGATTCTGTAATATTTTTCGATCCGACGTATAGTAACGAAGATATTTCGAATTTTCGAAAATCCTCCCCTCTAAAACCCCCCCCCTCCCACTGGTCCGATTTCAGCCGTTAACGAACTTGATCTTTCTTTTTACATAAAACGACTAAATATCGAGTTTGGTAACGATCAAACAAAATTGCGACCGTTAGAGCGGTAACAGACAAATATATATATATATATACATACACAGTTTTGAACGGACCTCATTTTCGTCATCTACTAGGTAGGATCGATGGTCATTTGAATTAAAACTGCCAGTTGATTGTATTTTTTAGCAGATTTCGGCTTAAGGGAAATCAGCTATGGCGGTTGTACTCATGACGGACTTTTCGATATTTTTCTTCAAATGTCCATCGATCCTACTTAGTAGATGACGAAAATGAGGTCCGTTCTGTATATATATATATATATATATATATATATATATATATATATATATATATATATATATATATATATGTGTGTTTTATCTCTAGCGGTCGCAATTTTTGTTTGATCGTTACCAAACTCGATATTTAGTTGTTTTTATGTACAAAGAAAGATCAAGTGCGTTAACGGCTGAAATCGGCCCTGTGGGAGGGGGGGGTTAGAGGGGAGGATTTTCGAAAATTCGAAATATCTCCGTTACTATACGTCAGATCGCTAAATTGTACAGAATCAATCTGATTGCAAATTAAATTTACTATAAATATTGTTATATACATTTATTCCTTATCTTGAATATTAACCGAGATATTTGCGGGTTTCTTAAATTTGGGCCGATAACGGATTTTTGAATGTCCCGCCGGAAGCTAGTTCGTTCCTTTGCCGTAACTGTTCAGTCTCGCATGGAGATTTCTCTATTGTATAACTTCACGTGGGAAATCTGCTTAGTTCACGCAGCCCCTGCGTGACGGACTTTTTTTCCTTAATATCTCAAAAATTGTGTACAATAGAGAGAGTACAGACAAACAATTAAATTTTATATGTATATATATATATAGATATATATATATATATATATATACACGAAATTTTAAAAGTCAAACGGATCTTAGTTTGACACTCATTTACTGATTCGTGAATTAAGATTTTAAGGAATTTTCATCTAATTTTGTCACGAGATCAACATCACTAGCTAGTTTTTTTAAAGAAAGCCCATGTCTATCTTAATTTAAATTTTAATTGGTAAGGAGCCCTTTAACCAAGAAACACAGTTAACCTAACCTCTAAACCTATTCACGAGGGACGGATAGCTATGGAAAAGGCCGCCAGAGCTCTCGGCGGAAAGTCCGAACATAGCCTACTGGTACCACACGCAGAATACAAATGCAAATATCTCGGTTAATATTCAAGATAGAGAATAAATGTATAGAACAATATTTATAGTACATTTAATTTGCAATAAGATTGTTTCTGTACAATTTTTCGATCCGACGAATAGTAACGGAGATATTTCGAATTTTCGGAAATCCTCCCCTCTAAACCCCCCCTCCCCGTGGTCCGATTTCAGCCGTTAACGAACTTGATCTTTCTTTTGACATAAAACAGCTAAATATCGAGTTTGGTAACGATCAAACAAAAATTGCGACCGCTAGAGCGGTAACAGACAAATATATATATATATATATATATATATATATATATATATATATATATATATATACATACAGTTTTGAACGGACCTCATTTTCGTCATCTACTAGGTAGGATCGATGGACATTTGAAGAAAAATTTCGAAAATTCCGTCATGAGTACAACCTCAATAGCTGATTTCCCTTAACCCATTAGTGCCCACGAGCAGCTTTAGCTGCATCAGTTTTTGAAAATCCACCAGTAGTGTTGATGTTGTTATTTTTCTAAGTAATTTGGCTTAAAGTGAAGGGGGAACATTCCTTGAGACAATAGGGGTGAGAGGTGGGGTACCTGTTACAAAGAAAAGGAGCTGTGACTACCTTTTTCACCCTTTTCCCATCTTAGGTTAGTCCTCACTCAATCCTCCTGCTGGAAAGAGGTAAGGTGTACTTGTAATCATTATTATTTTGAAATTTGGATTATATATATTTTGTCTATAATATTGGTAGTTAATATGTGTAAAATATGAAGAAGAAAAAAAAAAAAAAACTAGCCCAAATTTGATGTTGAATTTTGCATGCGTCTAAAGCTGCTCGTGGGCACATAGTGTACTAATTATTTTCATATTTCTTTTTCAGACTAGAAAATTCTTTAGCAATTGCTGCTCAATAATATTTAATTATTAGTATACTATTGTTATCAGGTTATCATACTCTTCCAAAAAGACGTTTATTTTGGAGTACAGATGAAGATTGTAGTATCCCATTTGTTAGTAATGCTATCAGACGTAATAGGTTCGACGATATTCTGAGATTATCTCCATTGTGCTGATAATTCTAAAATAGTTCCAGGAACTCACAAGCAAAAAAAAATTAGTATTCCTATTCCTCTCGCATTATATGAATACAACCAGCATATGGAGGGAAGTTGATCTAAATGATCAGTTTGTATCAATGTATCGGACTACAATAAGAACTAAGAAATGGTGGTGGCCATTTTTTGGCTTGGCGGTTGATGTAAGCTGTGTGCAAGGCTGGCTATTGCAGCGAAGGCTAGGTCGCAATATTCCGTACTTAGATTTTCGACGAGAGGTCGTCATATATTTGTTGAAACATTTTGGGGCACCCAGAACTGGGCGAGGTTTTAAAAAATCGTATACAGCTCTTGACAGTATTCGAAAAGATAGGACAGATCATTTGATTATAAAAGGTATTTCCAAAAATAAACTATGTGTCCAATGCAAGAGAAGAACCATATACCTCTGCAGAAAATGCAGCGTTTCGCTTCACCCTGAGTGTTTTGCCCCTTATCATGAGTAGAAGAATGGGCAAAAAATCTATATATGCTATTTGTTTTATTTTACCTCCTTCGGTTATTTGTTTATATATTTTTTTATGTGATTTATAATTTTTTTATCCATATTTGATTGTTTTATTATTAGGTAGAGTATTTGTTGTTATTATTAGATAGAGTATTTGTTTATATTATTATTTTTGTTTTATTATTAGATAAAGTATTGTTTTATTATTAGATAGAGTATTTGTTTCACCTTAGTTTTGTTCCAAAAACATCTGAAAATTATTACATTGTATTATTTGAGTTTCTTAAACAATAAAAGTGTTTTAAAAATTATATTGTTTTAATGAAAATCCTAAAATGCTTTTTAATGAGGCAATAAATGCAGGTAGTTCCAATTTAGTGCACCAAGTGCCCACGAGCATCTTTAGCTGCAGCCAGATATTCAGCACATCCCTTACCATAAATTTTTTAAATTATTTTTCCCATTGTCTATAAAGTAAAACAATAGTAAAAAATAAAAAAAAAATAAAATCTATCGATTGGGCACTAATGGGTTAAGGGAAATCTGCTAATACGTACATTATAGATGATATTTAATTATAATAAATGATATCCATGATTATGATTTGAATTATTCACAGTGTGTCAAACAGTGGAGAGGGAATGATTAGAGACTTATTTTCATTTATTCTTCAAATCTATATTTTTTTTTTTTTTCCATAAGTCGCACATTGACATTTAAAGTTAAAAGTTCGCCCAGCCGGATCTGTTGTACAAACAGAAACATTGCCAAAAACCAAATAAAATCTTTCCACCTCAAATGATTTCCCGAGCGAAGCCGGGTACCTTGGCTAGTATATATATATATGTCTGTTAACGCTCTAGCGGTTGCAATTTTTGTTTGATCGTTACGAAACTCGATATTTAACCGTTTTATGTAAAAAGACAGATCAAGTTCGTTAATGGCTGAAGTCGGACCAGAAGGGGGGGGGGATTTTCGAAAAATCTCCGTTATTATGCATCGGATCGAAAATTTTAATAGAACCATCTTATTGCAAATTAAATTTAATATAAATATTGTTATATACATTTATTCTCTATCTTGAATATTAACCGAGATATGTCCATTTTTAGGAAGTCTGTGGGACACGTGGTCGGTTATAGTTCGGCCATTTCCGTAGCTCCTCGGCTCAGGTGGAAGCTTCTTCTAACCTTACCTGTCGTCGTTTCTAACCTTACCTTACCTTCGTTACTTTGTGAGATTTATGCAAATACATTTCTGTCCATCCGCCCCCCCCCCTTCGTTAGTTCGTGGGCGACTAAAATTTGGATTATTTAAAAATATAATTTATTCTTACCATTCAGAAGCTGTTTAAGTTGGGAATTTATTTTAATTAAATGAAAGATTTCTCTTTACCGTTTGTATATAATCATGGTGGAGTTTGTGTTACCAGAATGCAGATTTCTCTATTGTAAAACTTCACATGGGAAATCTGCTTAGTTTACGCAGCCCCTGCATGACGGACTTTTTTAATAATATGACCAAGATTGTACCACCTGTGCAGATCCTCAGCTGTCAGAAAGGCAATATCTGCTTTTTCGAGCTCCAGGGGTTCAATATTGGAAGAAGTGGCACCTTCCTCCATTCTAAGGGGACTTCATCAACTCCAAATCTATTTGAAATTTAATGATTGTAAAACATGAACCCAATTATTTCACTGGTCTTGTTTAGGTTTTCACTGATCCTCATGTAAATGTTCCTGCTCCTGTGTGGCCTTCCCCACAATCTATGCCCTTCTGTCAAGTTTTACACGTTTCTGCTGGTGGATGGTTTTCTGATGATAATAGTTCAAAGAATAACTCTTTTTTTACAACTTTAGTAAGGAAATTTTATTTACATAAGCACTATACACACAAAATTTTTGGAACACATACCCTAGTCCATACCTATGACAGTATATACTTCTGAAATGTTCTTAAATTATTTCTGTTAGATGCTGGTCAACTACAGTATGATAGAAAATTCATGTTAATTTCTAGCTATTGTTTCGGGACCATCCGATGAGTTGGGTGTTAAGGAATTTTCTTTCTCATAAATCAGTCATAAGCAAAATTTGAGAATTGTGACAAATTTTTCAGATTTCCTAACTTCTGTTACTATTTTACAAATTATAAGGCTTATCCATATCTTTTAATAGGGAATATAACAGAAGTAGAGATTGCAGTGCTATGGGAGCACGAATCAATTTATTTTTCTATGAAATTTGCTATCTCATACAAGAAAACGGAAACTTCCTGCCTGGGAAGAAGAGCCTTGAGATAAGGGACTTGAATCCACCAAGGAGCAGGTCAGCTAACGTATCAGAAGCATTGTCAAATTATGAAATCGCATGGCAAACGTATGGTGACCAGGTTTTTAGTTCAGTCTATCGGTCTGCGGTCTGCCTCGTGACTAACACAAATATGCTAGCACTGGCTCAGACCAGTTATTTTGTGTATTTCATATTACCCTGTATGATTTTATTTATTTAAATTTGAAATATATAAATACATAACTAGAGATCCTAAGTTTGAATCTTAGAAATCTGCAGTCCCTGTCAGCTTTTTCTGGAGAAGTTTTCAATTATTTTAAGCCTGAAAAAATTACTTCTGATCCTTGTAATTTTAAGGAATAGCCGGTTTAAAATATTAAAAATACGGTATTATTTTATTAAAAAGCACAGTTAAAAATAAAAATGTTTTATGTACACTGCTCTTCAAAAGTTTATGACTACTTAAAGTTTTTGAAAGGGTTTCTATTTATTTAGGAATAAATAACACCAAACTCAAAATTGTAGTTTAGGACCACATATTATTCATATCAATTATTATGGTTTAATTACTTAAAGCTTTATATTTTGCTAGTTATAACGACTACTACAACTAATTGGGTGGGTTCTCTGCGGGTTACCACTTTTTTTTTTCTTTTCTTCTTTTTGAGGTAGGTACTAAGGATGTTGTTTTATTAGTGTTTTTCACTCAATGGGCTCTTATTGGCCAAGTGGGCATCAAAACCCAACGCTCTAGGTTTATTAAGTGAATTAAGACCAGCAATTAACTCATGGTGACTAAACTGGGGAAAAAACTTTCATTGCATTCACTATTAATCAGTTAAGAAAAATTATTTATACCATGATGAATTAGAAGAATTTAATATTTTAATAACATTGATAATCCCAATGTTCTGCTGCCATAATCTATGGTACTTCATAAGAATAAAAAATAAACACTCTTTGTTCAGTTTTAGCAGATTTCCCTTAAGGGAAAACAGCTATTGATGGTGTACTCATGATGCGATTTTTGGTAATTTTTCTTCAAATATCCATCGATCCTACCCAGGAGATGATGAAAATGAGGTCCGTTCAAACTGTATGTATGTATAAATATATATATATATATATATATATATATATATATTTGTCTGTTACAGCTCTAGCGGTCGCAATTTTTGTCTTATCGTTATCAAACTTGATATATAATCGTTTTGTACAAAAATAAAGATCAAGTTCGTTAATGGCTGAAATCAGACGAGGGGGAGGGGGGGGGTTTAAAGGGGGAGAATTTTGAAAATTCTTAATATCTCGTTATTGCGTCGGATCGAAAAATTGCATAGAACCAATCTTTATTGCAAATGTAATGTTCATTAAATGTTGTTATGCACATTTTTTCACTATCTTGATTATATACTGAGATAATTGCATTTTTAGTTTTCGGGCTTCAGTAAAGACCCACTCCTACTGATCACATATTAACAATATTCTACTATGTTATGAATCACTTTATTTCAAGCTTAAATACCAAATATTGTTCTCATTGAGCTTTTAAGTTTTGAGATAAATGCAAATACGTGGCGCACGTGGGAAATCTGCTTAGTTAACGCAGCCCCTGCGTGACGGACTTTATTATTTACATTCAGGTGGATTTTCTAGTTGGGATTAAGATGTGTTTTGTGATTAGTTTAATTTAATGTCCTCATATCCTGAAGTTTAAACAGTTCAATTCACAGTTTTTTTATTTCATTTATTCCCTTAAAAATGGGATAAGAAGATCCATTTATAATTTTAAAAAGCCAGAGCAAGAGAAGACTGACGTCCCCTAAGCTTAAAGGTGGAGACTACAATGTCACCAGGATCGCAGTTTCTGTTGTTAGTATTAAACAAAGACTTGGGAGACCAAGTTATCGATAAATGTCAACACCTAAAACCACTTTCATAGCCTGGTAATAAGTAAAAGAGATCGGCTATAAGTGGAAAGTCATGCTCCAAAGGACTTAACAGCCAAAGACTAAAGAAACCTTCTCTGGACTGATGAATCAATGTTTCATCATGTATTTGGATCAAAACGCTGGATTTTGGTACGTCCTACACAATCAGAAATATTTATTTCTCACTGCATAATTTCAACAGTAAGGCATGAGGAAAGTTCAGTTATAGTGTAGGGCTGTTGCACTAGCATTAGTCAAGGAGACATTTTATTAATTTCAAGTCCCAGCACCTTAATCTGATTGAGCTGCTTTGGTAAGAGCTTGATAGGAAAGTACTTGTGATAATATCGCACCCCGGCGAGAAAAGTGACACTTCTCAAAAATCGTCATCTTTTTTTTATATTTGAAATCCAAGCTTTAGACAATCCTCTAAACATTAGAATAGTTTGTTCTTATGAGGTTCTAACGATTGAAAAATTGAGCAGGCTCTGTAAGATATTTAATTATTATAAAAAGTATGATTAAAATTATAGCGATTGCGTTTTTTGGCTATCCTGAGAAATGGCTTTTTCGAGAAGTGTCATTTTTCTCGCAGGGGTGCGATATGCTATTTCAAAAGCTAGACAAGGTCATTGAAAGAATGCCACAGTTGGCCAAATTTCCCATGAAGAATTTATTGATGAAGAAGAAGTCAAATTTTTTACTTTGCCCTCTTAAGCTGTAATATTGCATTTACTATTGTTGTATTAAAATTTCATTTGAAAATAATTTGAGTTTTGATTTATTCATTAAAAATATATAGAATTTAAAAAATAATAACAAGGTGATCATTAACTTTTGAACATCAGTGTATTGTAAATCCATGGGTTGAGTCCAACAATATGACACATTTTTTTAAGCGAATATAACAATTAATTTTTATATGGTAATCAATGAATAAAATGAAGGATGCAAAATGTTTATTTACAATCAGTGTTTTGTACTTTAGGTCTCTAGCAAAATTAAAAAGGTTACAAACTCAAATAAAAAATGAGAGCCTCCTTATCAATATGTAAACTAATAATAAGTTGGTTACTTTGGTTAATAAAAAATGAGTTTACTTCCAGCAGTGTTCATATCAAAGCCTTAATTTAAAAGAAAACTAAAGTAATATATAATATGCATATTGGTTACTAACTCATATAATTTCCATAACTTAAAAGAAATAATATTTCATTGTAAGTCAGAATAAAGCTTACTATAAATTCGGGTTTTAGACAGTGACAAAAATCACTTTCAGCAGGCAATTCTACAGAACACATTCTTATGACTCTTTGAGCATCTTCTTGGTGGTTGGGGAACCAAGATGTTTTTAAAACTAGTGAAATAAACTTTCTGATAAATTAACCCTGAAGCTATACGATTTAATGAAATGAAAAATTCAATTATAAAAGACATTAATAATAAAGTTTTAAGCACATAACTACTATTAGACAAACAATTATGACTACATATTGTAACCTAATAGATGTGTGCATAACGATGCCTTCTAACTGTCTTTCAAATAATTGCAATCAAATTAAAACAAAATATATATATATATATACTAATATCTTTTCATCTTTTATGGATTGTACACTTGAAAACATATTAAAAAAACCAATATCATAAAAGTAGTTCTTAAAAATTCCACTAGTTTTCCATTTATAAATCATTCTTCAGAAGCCATAGCATTTCTGTACTATCATTTTTAGCTATTAAACATATCTGTTTTTTTTTTTTAAATAATAGATTTATAAAAAATACATTTATGTACCTGAAGGTTTCAGTAATTAAAAATTAATAATAAAATGTGTATATAAAAGACTCACTTGGGATGGGCAGATCATTAATGAGTTAATCCTAACTTATGTAAAAATAAAACCACCTTATTCTTCTTGATCAAAGAGTTACATGGGGGGGGGGCATTATACTCATAGAGAAGCATGCAAACTAGAACATAAAACTAACTTACAAAAGAACTTCGTGCAAGAATAGCTACATCATAACCAAATTATCTGTTTAGTTGTGAGGTTTAATATGTATGTTTATTAAAAGCTGTTACATGAAACTAGTTGAGATGAAAGAATAAAATAAATTCAGTTATTAAATAGCTATTACTGATTTACTCATCCTTTGTGAGTTGTTAATAGGGTTATTTAATAACAATATAATAAATATACTTATATAAACAAAAATATTGGAAACTGATAAATGAAAACTTCAAGGGAAGCTCCCACTTTTTCAAAAAACAGACAAAATGGTACCAGTCTTTTACAAAATATTATCAATACACACAGATTCCTCAAAGATTTCTAATTAAATTGTTAACTATTGCTTTGAGAATTTGTAAAAAAGTATATTTATATAAAGAATGTAAATTAATTTTTTATGTTTATATGAGAATTACCTTGAAAAAATAAGTATATTCTAAATTCTATACAGAATAACATTACTGAATTTACATGGAAGTTTAAGTACCAAATAATAAAAAATAAATCTATACAAATTACATGTAAATACATAATTATTTACAATTGAATCCTAACATACAGCTTTTGGCTGCATCTACGACAAATACACATATATACAAGCTAATAATACATTAAATTTTAATAACATTCTGTAAAAGAAAATAACTAATTTAAAATAAAGTTAAATAGAATAAAAGTTGTACTAAGCGTGTGATGATATTTAACAATACAGCATTGAGCACTTAAACAAAATAGACTTATTTAACAAGTAAAAATAAACCAAAATCTGCCTATGCAATGTACAAATATTTTTACATAAAACAGGTGGGGAAGTGTCATCAATGCAGTTATTTATATGCTTTGTTGGTTGTCAGTTTGATCTGTGTACTAGCATCACTGTTGATTCTGAAACAAATAATGAAAAATTATCGATAAATAAATGCTTGAATAGATTGATAGTGGGAGTTTATAATCAAGAAACACAATAATTCTAATTGCAACTACATTCCACAATATTCCATATCACTAAATTCAGCTCTTTCCAGACATCTGAGGAGTGGTCATGGTAGTGTATAATGAATAACCAAAATGGAGGTGCGCCGGGTCTGAGGACAGGAATTGTAATAACTAAATTTATGTTGTACCATTACAGAGCTATAAAAACTTCTATCCATTCCCTCAGTACCAACTCAAAATCATGAGAAAATTGAGAAGCTACTTGAATAAAGAAGTAGGAATCTTTATGCCACCACAAAGTGGCATGCCTGGTCGGTCAAGGACTGATTAGCAAAAGATTTAAGTCCATGAAAAAATTGCATAGAACAAAAAGTAAATTAAATTTGCAACAAGATTTGTTACAAAAAAAAGTCCATCACGCAGGGGCTGCGTAAACTAAGCAGATTTCCCACATGAAGTTTTGCAATAGAGAAATCTGCCTAATAACAGCTGTAGTAGTAAGAAACCTCTAAACCTATTCACGAGGGACGAATAGTTACGAAAACGGCCGCCAGAGCTCACTGCGGAAAGTCCGAAAATGCCACTGCTGCCGAGCACATGCAGAATACAAATGCAAATATCTCAGTTAATATTCAAGATAGACAATAAATGTATATAACAATATTTATAGTAAATTTAATTTGCAATCAGATTGATTCTGTAATATTTTTCGATCCGACGTATAGTAACGAAGATATTTCGAATTTTCGAAAATCCTCCCCTCTAAACCCCCCCTCCCACTGGTCCGATTTCAGCCGTTAACGAACTTGATCTTTCTTTTTACATAAAACGACTAAATATCGAGTTTGGTAACGATCAAACAAAATTGCGACCGTTAGAGCGGTAACAGACAAATATATATATATATACATACACAGTTTTGAACGGACCTCATTTTCGTCATCTACTAGGTAGGATCGATGGTCATTTGAATTAAAACTGCCAGTTGATTGTATTTTTTAGCAGATTTCGGCTTAAGGGAAATCAGCTATTGAGGTTGTACTCATGACGGAATTTTCGAAATTTTTCTTCAAATGTCCATCGATCCTACCTAGTAGATGACGAAAATGAGGTCCGTTCAAAACTGTATATATATATATATATATATATATATATATATATATATATATATATATATATTTGTCTGTTACCGCTCTAGCGGTCGCAATTTTTGTTTGATCGTTACCAAACTCGACATTTAGTTGTTTTATGTAAAAAGAAAGATCAAGTTCGTTAACGGCTGAAATCGGACCTGTGGGAGGGGGGGTTTAGAGGGGAGGATTTTCGAAAATTCGAAATATCTCCGTTACTATACGTCAGATCGCTAAATTGTACAGAATCAATCTGATTGCAAATTAAATTTACTATAAATATTGTTATATACATTTATTCCTTATCTTGAATATTAACCGAGATATTTGCATGTTTATTAAATTTGGGCCGATAACGGATTTTTGAATTTCCCGCCGGAAGCTAGTTCGTTCCTTTGCCGTAACTGTTCAGTCTCGCATGGAGATTTCTCTATTGTATAACTTCACGTGGGAAATCTGCTTAGTTCACGCAGCCCCTGCGTGACGGACTTTTTTTCCTTAATATCTCAAAATTGTGTCCACTAGAGAGTGAACAGACAAACAATTTAATGGTATATGTATATATATATATATATATATATATATATATATATATATATATATATATATATACACGAAATTTTAAAATTCAAACTGATCTTAGTTTGACACTCATTTACTGATTCGTGAATTAAGATTTTAAGGAATTTTCATCTAATTTTGTCACGAGATCAACATCACTAGCTAGTTTTTTTAAAGAAAGCCCATGTCTATCTTAATTTAAATTTTAATTGGTAAGGAGCCCTTTAACCAAGAAACACAGTTAACCTAACCTCTAAACCTATTCACGAGGGACGGATAGCTATGGAAAAGGCCGCCAGAGCTCTCGGCGGAAAGTCCGAACATAGCCTACTGGTACCACACGCAGAATACAAATGCAAATATCTCGGTTAATATTCAAGATAGAGAATAAATGTATAGAACAATATTTATAGTACATTTAATTTGCAATAAGATTGTTTCTGTACAATTTTTCGATCCGACGAATAGTAACGGAGATATTTCGAATTTTCGGAAATCCTCCCCTCTAAACCCCCCCTCCCCGTGGTCCGATTTCAGCCTATAACGAACTTGATCTATCTTTTGACAAAAAACAGCTAAATATCGAGTTTTTTATAGATCAAACAAAAATTGCGACCGCTAGAGCGGTAACACACAAATATATATATATATATATATATATATATATATATATATATATATATATATATATATACATACAGTTTTGAACGGACCTCATTTTCGTCATCTACTAGGTAGGATCGATGGACATTTGAAGAAAAATTTCGAAAATTCCGTCATGAGTACAACCTCAATAGCTGATTTCCCTTAAGGGAAATCTGCTAATACGTACATTGTAGATGATATTTAATTATAATAAATGTTATCCATGATTATGATTTGAATTATTCACAGTGTGTCAAACAGTGGAGAGGGAATGATTAGAGACTTATTTTCATTTATTCTTCAAACCTAAATTTTTTTTTTTTTTCCATAAGTCGCCCATTGACCGTTACAGAGAAAAGTTCGCCCAGCCGGAAGCAGTTGTACACACAGAAACATTGCTAAAAACAAAATAAAATCTTTCCGTCTCAAATGATTTCCCGAGCGAAGCCGGGTACCTTGGTTAGTATATATATATATGTCTGTTAACGCTCTAGCGGTTGCAATTTTTTTTTGATCGCTACGAAACTCGATATTTAACCGTTTTATGTAAAAAGACAGATCAAGTTCGTTAATGGCTGAAATCGGACCAGATGGAGGGGAGGATTTTCGAAAAATCTCCGTTATTAGGCATCGGATCAAAAAATTGTATAGAGCCAATCTTATTGGAAATTAAATTTACTATAAATATTGTTATATACATTTATTCTCTATCTTGAATATTAACCGAGATATTTGCATTTTTATGAAGTCTGTGAGACACGTGGTCGTTTATAGTTCGGCCATTCCCGTAGCTCCTCGGCTCAGGTGGAAGCTTCTTCTAATCTTACCTTACCTTCGTTACTTTGTGAGATTTATGCAAATACATTCTGTTCATCCGCCCCCCCCCTTCTTTAGTTCTTGGGCTACTAAAATTTGAGTTATTTAAAAATATAAATTATTCTTACAATTCAGAAGCCGTTTAACTGAAAGATTTCTCTTTACCGTTTGTATGTAATCAAGGTGGAGTTGTGTTACCACTATGCAGATTTCTCTATTATAAAACTTCACATGGGAAATCTGCTTAGTTTACGCAGCCCCTGCATGATGGACTTTTTTAATAAGATGACCAAGATTTCACCACCTGTGGAGATCCTCAGCTGTCAGGAAGGCAATATCTGCTTTTTCGAGCTCCATGAGCATTAGTTCAATATTGGAAGAAGTGGCACCTTCCTCCATTCTAAGGGGGCTTCATCAACTCCAAATCTATTTGATATTTAATGATTGTAAAACATGAACCCAATTATTCACTGGTCTTGTTTAGGTTTTCACTGATCCTCATGTAAATGTTCCTGATCCTGTGAGGACTTCCCTACAATCTATGACCTTCTGTCAAGTTTTACACGTTTCTGCTGGAGGTTGGTTTACTGATGATAATAGTTCAAAGAATAACTCTTTTTTTACAACTTTAGTAAGGAAATTTTATTTACATAAGCACTATACACACAAAGTTTTGGAACACATACCCTAGTCCATACCTATGACAGTATATACTTCTGAAATGTTCTTAAATTATTTCTGTTAGATGCTGGTCAACTACAGTATGATAGAAAATTCATGTTAATTTCTAACTATTGTTTCGGGACCATCCGAGAGTTGGGTGTTAAGAATTTTCTTTCTCATAAATCAGTCATAAGCAAAATTTGAGATTTGTGACAAATTTTTCAGATTTCCTAACTTCTGTTACTATTTTCCAAATTATAAGGCTTATCCATATCCTTTAATAGGGAATATAACAGAAGTAGATATTGCAGTGCTATGGGAGCACGAATCAATTTATTTTTCTAGAATGCTGTCTGGAAAGTAAAACCAATGTTATATAAATGGTCATAATCCCATTATCATGTAAAACTATGAAATTTGCTATCTCATACAAGAAAACGGAAACTTCCTGCCCTTCTTCCCTGGGAAGAAGAGCCTTGAGATAAGGACTTGAATCCACCAAGGAGCAGGTCAGCTAACGTATCAGAAGCATTGTCAAATTATGAAATCGCATGGCAAACCTATGGTGACAGGTTTTTAGTTCAGTCTATCGGTCTGCCTCGTGACTAACACAAATATGCTAACATTGGCTCAGACCAGTTATTTTGTGTATTTCATATTACCCTGTATGATTTTATTTATTTAAATTTAAAATATATAAATACATAACTAGAGATCCTAAGTTTGAATCTTAGAAATCTGTCAGCTTTTCTGGAGAAGTTTCCAATTATTTTAGCCTGAAAAAATTACTTCTGATCCTTGTAATTTTAAGGAATAGCCGGTTTAAAATATTAAAAATACGGTATTATTTTATTAAAAAGCACAGTTAAAAATAAAAATGTTTTATGTACACTGCTCTTCAAAAGTTTATGACTACATAAAGTTTTTGAAAGGGTTCTATTTATTTAGGAATAAATAACACCAAACTCAAAATTGTAGTTTAGGACCACATATTATTCATATCAATTAATATGGTTTAATTACTTAAAGCTTTATATTGTGTTAGTTATAACGGCTACTACAACTAATTGGGATGGGTTCTCTGCGGGTTACCACTCTTTTTTTTCTTTTCTTCTTTTTGAGGTAGGTACTAAGGATATTGTTTTATTAGTGTTTTTCACTCAATGGACTCTTATTGGCCAAGTGGGAATCAAACCCACACTCTAGGTTTATTAAGTGAATTAAGACCAGCACATTAACTCATGTGACTAAACTGGGGACAAAACTTTCATTGCATTCACTATTAATCAGTTAAGAAAAATTATTTAACCATGATGAATTAGAAGAATTTAATATTTTACTAACATTGATAATCCCAATGTTCTGCTGCAATAATCTATGGTACTTCATAAGAATAAAAAAATAACACTCTTTGTTCAGTTTTAGCAGATTTCCCTTGAGGGAAATCAGCTATTGAGGTTGTACTCATGACACGATTTTTGGAATTTTTCTTCAAATGTCCATCGATCCTACCCAGGAGATGACGAAAATTAGGTCCGTTCAAAACTGTATATATATATATATATATATATATATATATATATATATATATATATATATATATATATATATATATATATATTTGTCTGTTACCGCTCTAGCGGTCGCAATTTTTGTCTTATCGTTATCAAACTTCATATATAATCGTTTTGTACAAAAAGAAAGATTAAGTTTGTTAATGGCTGAAATCGGACGAGGGGGAGGGGGGGGGGTTTAAAGGGGGAGAATTTCGAAAATTCTTAATATCTCCGTTATTATGCGTCAGATCGAAAAATTGTATAGAACCAATCTTATTGCAAATGTAATGTTCTATAAATGTTGTTATGTACATTTTTTCACTATCTTGATTATATACTGAGATATTTGCATTTTTAGTTTTCGGTCTTCAGTAAAGCCCCACTCCTACTCATCTCATATTTTCAATATTCTATTATGTTATGAATCACTTTATTTGAAGCTTAAATACCAAATATTGTTCTCATTGAACTTTTAAGTTTTGAGATAAATGCAAATACGTGGCAAATCTGCTTAGTTAACGCAGCCCCTGCGTGACGGACTTTATTATTTACATTCTAGTGGATTTTCTAGTTGGGATTAAGATGTGTTTTGTGATTAGTTTAATTTAAGGTCCTCAGATCCTGAAGTTTAAACAGTTCAATTCACAGTTTTTTTTATTTTGTTTATTCCCTTAAAAATGGGATAAGAAGATCAATTTATAATTTTCAAAAGCCAGAGCAAGAGAAGACTAACTTCCCCTAAGCTTAAAGGTGGAGAATACAATGTCACCAGGATCACAGTTTCTGTTGTTAGTATTAAACAAAGACTCGGGAGACCAAGTTATTGATAAATGTCAGCACCTAAAACCACTTTCATAGCCTGGTAATAAGTAAAAGAGATCGGCTATAAGTGGAAAGTCATGCTCCAAAGGACTCAACAGCCAAAGACTAGAGAAACCTTCTCTGGACTGATGAATCAATGTTTCATCATGTATTTGGATCAAAACACTGGATTTTGGTTCGTCCTACACAATCAGAAATATTTATTTCTCACTGCATAATTTCAACAGTAAGGCATGAGGAAAGTTCAGTTATAGTGTAGGGCTGTTTCACTAGCATTAGTCAAGGAGACATTTTATTAATTTCAAGTCCCAGCACCTTAATCTGATTGAGCTGCTTTGGTAAGAGCTTGATAGGAAAGTACTTGTGATAATATCGCACCCCGGCGAGAAAAGTGACACTTCTCAAAAATCGTCATCTTTTTTTTATATTTGAAATCCAAGCTTTAGACAATCCTCTAAACATTAGAATAGTTTGTTTTTATGAGGTTCTAATGATTGAAAAATTGAGCAGGCTCTGTAAGATATTTAATTATTATAAAAACTATGATTAAAATTATAGCGATTTCTTTTTTTGGCTATCCTGAGAAATGGCTTTTTCGAGAAGTGTCATTTTTCTCGCAGGGGTGCGATATGCTATTTCAAAAGCTAGACAAGGTCATTGAAAGAATGCCACAGTTGGCCAAATTTCCCACGAAGGAGAATTAATTGATGAAAAAGAAGTCAAATTTTTTACTTTGCCCTCTTAAGTTGTAATATTGCATTTACTATTGTTGTATTAAAATTTCATTTGAAAATAATTTGAGTTTTGATTTATTCATTCAAAAATATATAGAATTTAAAAAATAATAACAAGGTGATCATTAACTTTTGAACATCAGTGTATTGTAAATCCATGGGTTGAGTCCAACAATATGACACATTTTTTTTAAGCGAATATAACAATTAATTTTTCATATGGTAATCAATGAATAAAATGAAGGATGCAAAATGTTTATTTACAATCAGTGTTTTGTACTTTAGGTCTCTAGCAAAATTAAAAAGGTTACAAACTCAAATAAAAAATGAGAGCCTCCTTATCAATATGTAAACTAATAATAAGTTGGTTACTTTGGTTAATAAAAAATGAGTTTACTTCCTGCAGTGTACATATCAAAGCCTTAATTTAAAAGAAAACTAAAGTAATATATAATATGTATATTGGTTACTAACTCATATAATTTCCATAACTTCAAAGAAATAATATTTCATTGTAAGTCAGAATAAAGCTTACTATTAATTCGGGTTTTAGACGGTGACAAAAATCACTTTCAGCGGGCAATTCTACAGAACACATTCTTATGACTCTTTGAGCATCTTCTTGGTGATTGGGGAACCAAGATGTTTTTAAAACTAGTGAAATAAACTTTTTGATAAATTAACCCTGAAGCTATACGATTTAATGAAATGAAAAATTCAATTATAAAAGACATTAATAATAAAGTTATAAGCACATAACTACTATTAGACAAACAATTATGACTACATATTGTAACCTAATAGATGTGTGCATAACGATGCCTTCTAACTGTCTTTCAAATAATTGCAATCAAATTAAAACAAAATATATATACTAATATCTTTTCGTCTTTTATGGATTGTACACTTGAAAACATATTTAAAAAAAACAATATCATAAAAGTAGTTCTTAAAAATTCCACTAGTTTTCCATTTATAAATCATTCTTCAGAAGCCATTTCATTTCTGTACTATCATTTTTAGCTATTAAACATGTCTGTTTTTTTTTTTTAAATAATAGATTTATAAAAAATACATTTATGTGCCTGAAGATTTCAGTAATTAAAAATTAATAATAAAATGTGTATATAAAAGACTCACTTGGGATGGGCAGATCATTAATGAGTTAATCCTAACTTATGTAAAAATAAAACCACCTTATTCTTCTTGTTCAAAGAGTTACATGGGGGGGGGGCTTTATACTCATTGAGAAGCATGCAAACTAGAACATAAAACTAACTTACAAGAGAACTTTGTGCAAGAATAGCTACATCATAACCCAATTATCTGTTTAGTTGTGAGGTTTAATATGAATGTTTATTAAAAGCTGTTACATGAAACTAGTTGAGATGAAAGAATAAAATAAATTCAGTTATTAAATAGCTATTACTGATTTGCTCATCCTTTGTGAGTTGTTATAGGGTTATTTAATAACAATATAATAAATATACTTATATAAACAAAAATATTGGAAACTGATAAATGAAAACTTCAAGGGAAGCTCCCACTTTTTCAAAAAACAGACAAAATGGTACCAGTCTTTTACAAAATATTATCAATACACATACAGATTCCTCAAAGATTTCTAATTAAATTGTTAACTATTGCTTTGAGAATTTGTAAAAAAGTATATTTATATAAAGAATGTAAATTAATTTATGTTTATATGAGAATTACCTTGAAAAAATAAGTATATTCTAAATTCTATACAGAATAACATTACTGAATTTACATGAAAGTTAAGTACCAAATAATAAAAAATAAATCTATACAAATTACATGTAAATACATAATTATTTACAATTGAATCCTAACATACAGCTTTCGGCTGCATCTACGACAAATACACATATATACAAGCTAATAATACATTAAATTTTAATAACATTCTGAGAAAGAAAATAACTAATTTAAAATAAAGTTAAATAGAATAAAAGTTGTACTAAGCGTGTGATGATATTTAAAAATACAGCATTGAGCACTTAAACAAAATAGACTTATTTAACAAGTAAAAATAAACCAAAATCTGCCTATGCAATGTACAAATATTTTTACATAAAACAAGTGGGGAAGTGTCATCAATGCAGTTATTTATATGCTTTGTTGGTTGTCAGTTTGATCTGTCTACTAGCATCACTGTTGATTCTGAAACAAATAATGAAAAATTATCGATAAATAAATGCTTGAATAGATTAATAGTGGGAGTTTATACTCAAGAAACACAATATTCCATATCACTAAATGCAGCTCTTTCCAGACATCTGAGGAGTGGTCATGGTTGTGTATAATGAATAACCAAAATGGAGGTGCGCCGGGTCTGAGGACAGGAATTGTAATAACTACATTTATGTTGTACCATTACTGAGCTATAAAGAACTTCTATCCATTCCCTCAGTACCAACTGAAAATCATGAGAAAATTGAGAATCTACTTGAATAAAGAAGTAGGAATCTTTGGATTGTAATGCCACGACAAAGTGG
Organism: Riptortus pedestris; assembly: GCA_019009955.1. Classification (NCBI taxonomy): domain Eukaryota; kingdom Metazoa; phylum Arthropoda; class Insecta; order Hemiptera; family Alydidae; genus Riptortus; species Riptortus pedestris. The sequence goes on along the minus strand of CM032228.1, from coordinate 80,926,468 downwards.
CATGCCTGGTCGGTCAAGGACTGATTAGCAAAAGATTTAAGTCTATGAAAAAATTGCAAAGTAAAAAAAGTAAATTAAATTTGCAACAAGATTTGTTAAAAAAAAAAAATACAATCAACTGGCAGTAATGTAATATTTTGAATTTTTTATCCCCCCTCCCCTTGGGTGGATTCTGGTCACTAATGACCTATGTTTCTTTTTCAGATAAAAGTTTAAATAGAAAGTTTTTTTCCTTAATATCTCAAAATTGTGTCTACTAGAGAGTGAACAGACAAACAATTTAATGGTATGTATATATCAATCTATCTATTTTTACATATCTATCTATATATATATATATATATATATATATATATATATATATATATATATATATATATATATATATATATATATATAAAATTGTAACCTCTGTCTGTACATTGATTTTTTTTCGCAAAATTTCATTATAACTTTTCGTTTCACATGTCATAGACACCATATCTGCATTTTGTTTCTTTCGTGTATGTTTGTTTGTTTGTTTGTTTATTTGTTACCTTTTCACGCATAAGCGGCTGAACCGACATGTATGAAACTTGGTATGTATATTACTACTAGCCCAACTTAGACTTTAGGCTATATTAATATTCTCTAAGACAAACAGGAGTGGGGGTTATAAGGGAGACCTGAAATTAAAAATAGCGATATTTCGTTTCCTATTGCTTTTTCAGCAAATATGCCCATAACAAAAGTTGTTTATTTTGTAATTTAGAGTAACTTTTGTTATATGCACGTTTGCCGTATACGGAAGTATAAATGAGTTATACGCTAAAAACTATAGCGGGAGTCCACAATTTTATTTACTGCCAGTTGAAAGCAGACTACCTTAAAACTCGGTATGTGAATTAGCACTAACGCCTTCATTATAATAAGCCATACTAACAATTCTAGGGACGGGCAGGAGTGGGGGGTATAAAGAAGGCCTGAAATTATATAATAGTTATATTTCGTTACCTATAGCATTTTCGGCAAATAGGCACATAACAAAAGTTGTTATTTTGCTATTTAGAGAAACTTTTTTTATATACACTATCGTCGTATACCGAAGTATAAAGGCGTTATACGCTAAAAATTATAGCGGGAGTCAACAATTTTATACGTCACAAAAGACACAACCGAACTAAATAAATTTACTATAAAGTATGTGTATATACACTATTCCTTATCTTGAATAATAAGCCGATATTTGCATGTTTATTAAATTTGGGCCGATAACGGATTTTTGAATTTCCCGCCGGAAGCTAGTTCGTTCCTTTGCCGTAACTGTTCAGTCTCGCATGGAGATTTCTCTGTTGTATAATTTCATGTATAAAATCTGCTTAGTTCACGCAGCCCCTGCGTGACGGACTTTTTTTCGGCTTAATATCTCATTGTGTCCACTAGAGAGTGAACAGACAAACAATTTAATGGTATATGTATATATATATATATATAGAGATATATATTTGCTCAACACTTCTTTTCAATATGAACTCCCAGGTACCTCAAATGAAAAAATTGATTCAAATGTATGTCAATATTTTCTCATTAATAATTCAAATCTATGCATAATGCACAGGAAACGGGAAATATGACAATATGCAGGACAGTGAAGTCTTACATAAAAAAATAATTTTATATTAACAAATTGGCTTCCCAAAACAAAAGTATTTCAAGTAACAACCATAAAAATGGATACTAACAAAATAATATTTGCTCTCATTCGTTTTGAGTGATTGCTTTCTGGGGAAAAGGTAAGACTCCTAAATATATATATATATATATATATATATATATATATATATTAGAGTGAAAGCAAAGGAAATTTGGTCTCAAAAGATCTTAAACTTAGAAGTTCTAAAAGAAGTTAATGAGAGTAAAAGTATTATCAAGGCCATGGTGAGAGTAGGGTTAAAATCTAAAGACCAAACAACGGAATTTATTTAGTGATGGAAGTCATTAAATAAAATCATCAATCTCACCCTGGCTAGAAAAAGGTGGTACACTCATTTAGAAAACTGATTCATGAATTAAGATTTTAAGGAATTTTCATCTAATTTTGTCATGTGATAACATCAATTTTAGCTAGTTGTTCTAAAGAAAGCCTATGTCTATCTTAATAGTGAATGAAAGACTATTGAACATTAGGATAAGGGGGCCCCAAAATTTTATTCTTTGAAGACATCAAAAATCTCATGTATTTCATGTGTAAGTATGGTGCCTTATCTTCAACACCACCACTGTTGTTCCTCTCCAACTACAATCTAAAAATCTTAGTGCAATAAATATAGGCTGACTACATAGTTTGAGCATAGAAAGATATAATTCAGTTAACAATTAAAAAAAAAAAAAAAAAAAAATGGTTGATAGTACATCGGGATAAACTGAAATGAAAGGCAGTCCTAAGCAAAGATTGGATTGGTTGGATAGTGTACCTGAAGCAGAATTTAGTGGAAAATAGGGATCTAAAGACTAAGATTAACTAAAAACTGTTGTGAATGCATACCTAGTTGAGGACCATGTCCTACAATTATGAGTTTTTAAAACTTGCCATACAGTATATATATATATATATATATATATAAGTGAAATCAAATAACACTGGAAAACATCATTTACTGTTGAGAGTAAGGTGTTGAAAGAGGATTAATCCTCTGAGGAATGAAAAATAACTGAGAAGGAACTTCTCTACGTATTCATATTATCTCTTTCTACATTTAGAATTTTGTAATTAATAGTAAAAATTTTACTATTTAATGTTTACTCAATTAATAAATACAAACCATATCATGTTGTGGAGGTAATGTTAAAACAGTAGATGTCTGTGGAACTGCAACAGCTACAATGGGAGTGGTAGATGTTGCTTGTATTCTAACTGGCTGCCTAACTCCCCCACTTCCTTGAAGCACAGCAGAAACCTGAAAAAAATTGAATAAATTCAATTCAAATAACAAGATTAACTGAAGCTATTAACTAAATTATTCCAAAATATTGTTTTCATTTTTACAGAAGTGGCTTATCTTCTTCTGAAAGAAATAAAATAAAAAAATTCCGTCAAGCAGGTGCCGTGTAAACTAAGCTGATTTCCCATGAGCTGGAAACAACAAACTGATGATTTCATCTCACCATCTATCCTTTTATTTCTCCGATCTATTCTTTATTTTAGCGACTGAGGTGGAAGTGAAAATGGGATAAGTAGATGTATTGAAGGCTGAAACCAAAAAATAAAGTATTTTGAATTATTATTTTCTTCCTCTTTCTGGACCAATAAGCTACAGATTTGTATAAAACAGTTAAATACCGAGTATAGAATTGATAAAATAAAAATCATATAGTTTAGAGTGTAAAATCATAAAGTGCTTTACAGGGCTCATGCCAAGCGAGTATGGTGGCCATACCATTCTGTCAATATCTGCTCACAAGAGTACAGTTAGATCATTTTTACCCAATGAGGAGAGGGGGAACCAGAAGAAAATGTTGTTCATAATTGTTTGCTACGGTTCTTATATGGGTTTGAGGAAGCTGAGGTGCATCTGAGCATCAAAGGTAAACGTTCAGTTTTGGTGCTATGTATTATGCAGCCCAATGCCAGTAATATGTTACCTTCTTTCTCAGGCCATGCACAGGGATAACTCAAGTGAACTTCTCTAAATTTATATTCTTTAATTTGTGCTAGTGGGGTCTAAAGCAGGTATTGCGATGGGGAAAGAAAGGAAATTTGCTTGCAAATTTTATTGCATGTGTGTTTTCAAAATATCTTATTTTCAGAAAGAAAAAAAGAATGTAATTGTGTTATTTAATTATTATGTCATGATATATTTATATTGTTTTGAATTAAAATACGGAAAACACAATCATGTATTTTTTCCTAAATTGTTGGTTTTTTTTACTTTTTGGAATTCAATTTTCTAGATTTTCAGTAGAAATTCTTTAATTCAATGATAATTTGACTTCTTAAACATGGTTCTGAGAGATTTTTAATAATATTCAATAATGTATATAGCAGATTTTAAATACCTGTGATAATAAAGCTTGTTGTTGCTGGGCTGTGCCTGCTTTGATGGCACCAACAAGCTGTGCTCCAGCACGATTACTAGGGTCAATAGTGGCTACTCCTCGGGTGGTACCTGTAGGGCTTGCAGTCACAACCTAAACAAAAAAAATAGATAGAGAATAATTAAAAAGAAGAAAAGAAAAGATAATCACGAATACAAAAGGAATTAAAATAAAAATAAAATTTAAACAAGATTTTTATTGTTTAGGGCATTAATCACTTAAAGAATTAAGCATAATAATTAATTTAGCTTGTTGAAATCACTGAGAATTTACTAATAATATTAAATTTTATTTATGTATTACGACACAGAGCTAAAAAGAGGTCTTAAGGTATCAAAAGGTAAAGGAGAGAGTCTTATTCTGTGTCATACAGGTACTAAAGATTGCTTTATACTAGGTTGCAAATGGGCTGTTAAATCGAAAAAGAGACTAGGATATTTCCTTACAGAAGTTGAAAAGAAATTTTCAGAATAGTTCACAAATAGTTTATTAGGAATCCTGAATGCTCTCTCTAGTATTATAATCCCCTTACCACTCGGTTATGGGAGAAAACATTTCAAACATAAGTTGCCAGAAATTGAATTTCTTAATTTCTAAAAGGAAAGGGAATCCTTAAAAAAAAAAAATGAAAAAAATAAATAAATAATAATGAATTATTGACCAAACTCAAATCATTAAAGAAGCCACAATCTATGAGGTGTTTTGTTATTATATATTTATGTAATTATAATTAATTCCAATTCATCATCATCTGCAAATGTTGCTTAAACTATTAAAACTTTTTACCTACAGTATGGCATTCTTAGCCTCTTACTCAGGAGGACGTGTCATTATGACTAATATTTAATGCTGTGTGTTTCTTTCAAATGCTTGAGGTATTGCTCACTAATTACAATATGACAAACTCATCATATTTATGAAAATCAATCAATATCCTCTGACCCAGCATTAGCCTACAAAGCGATTAGCAAGTTTCTTCACCATCTGGTTACGTTCTTTGCCTTCAGTTTCATCTCAATAATATCTTCTAAAGTTGTGGTAGGGACAGTAAATAATATCTCCTCAGCCTTGAAATCACTTTATTAACTTTTGCCAAACATGTTTCGATGCCATTGTGCCAGTCAATTCTTCAGGGGATTAAATTTTCACACTGGAGTAGTACTTGCCAGCCTTTAAACTACTGAAGAGACCCTTCTGCCATGAAATATTTTATTTTCTCGTCATCTGTATTTTCAATTTTATTTATATGTATGATTGACATGATGTATGACGATGATCTAAATCCGTTCAGGTGTGTTTCTTAGAGTCGACACATTTTTTTTTTCCTTAATTAAAGTTTAAGTATAAAGTGCATCTTTTTGGTAATTGACTTGAGTGCTGCTTGGCACTAAGTTAAATACGGTGCTAGACACAACAATAGTTGCCCATGTTGCTGCCATTGTTGAGGATGTTAGGAGCCACACGAAGATGTTGAGGATATGCATATAGGGCATTAGATCTACCAGAAAGTACTGTTCGATAGGCCATTCAGAAATACCGGGAGGGTGGATAATCACTAAGAGATCAGGTTCAGGGTGCCCAAAGGCAACAGACCAAAACCATGACCAATTTATTGTAATAGAAACCCTGAAAAACTGCCAGCAAACAGCTGTGGAGACTGTTCACAGGTTTGAGAGGGCAATGAGGTAATAAATGCAAACGTTAGGCCAATGTTCTTTTTACAGACAAGTCCAAGTTCACTTTATATGGACGAGAGACAAGCGTATGAGAGCGAGGAGATGACAAGCATGATGTGAGCATTCTGTGACCTGTAGCATCCATGAGAAGTGTGCAGCATGGAAGAGCTCCAAATACAGAGCTTCATATCTTCTCTAGATCGTCTCTCAATGCTCATACCTATTTTACGGACATTTTAGAAAGGTATGTCATGCCTTTGCACTGACTTTTCTGTATTACTTATTTGTTTCCCATACACGCACACCAGCACCTTATCCCAAAAATAAAAAAAAATGAAAGACATAAATCTTTTAATGGTAGTTTTAACAAAAATTGAAGTCTGCCATTTTTTTGCTGATGAGTTTATATTGACTGATTTGTTCCTTATGGAATGTTGACAAGATACTTTAGCATAATCTTTAACTCTCCTAAAGTAAGGGAATATTAATGTTAAGGAGATAATTCATTGCATTTTCAAAACATATCACACTAAAAGTTGGTTTTTTATAAATAAGAGTAGTACAAAATATACCTGAATAGCTTGTTTTAATGACTGTTGTGTTGCAGCAGATACAGGTATTACACGAGCTTGTTGAGAAGTTCCCTGAGCTTTTGTGAATAAAGCATGAGGTACAACTTGCGCAGTGCTCGTCTAGATTTAAAAGCAAACATAAAATTGTTAAATATTAATCCATTAGATACAAGACTATTTTACTAAGAACTACATTCTTACAAATAATTTTTTGCATAGCTTTACTTCATTGGAGTAACAAATACCTACCTGTCCAATCTGTGCAACTTTTTGCTGAGGAACTTTTCGCTGTTGGGCAATAATTTGTTGTTGAAGATTCAACTGTCGAATTTGCTGAGGGGTAACTGTGTTGGCTTTCAATCCTGAGGTTAAAGCAGCCTTCATCTAAAATAAAAACAATTAGGTTATATTAACTGACTCAAATATCATTTTGATTACTCAGTAAATATATATATATATATATATATATATATATATATATATATATATATATATATATATATATATATATATATATATTTATTTGAGGAATGAAAATGTTTGGCATTACAGACCAAATATCACTAATTCTTAATTCAAGTAGGTATTCAATTGGTTCTGGTGCTGAGGGGGCACTGAGAATAATGGGTAGAAATTCAAACTTAAGCCAGCTCAAATAAATCTTGGACCCGATATATCTAGTAATGCAGTATAGTGCTTTTTCTATTTATACCATCATGATCCCCTATTTATTAATGAAATCGTATATATCTGAAAAATATTTCTCAATCTCATTTCATTATGATTTAAACTTTTATTTTCTTGGAAGTGAAAAGTATGTGTTCCAAATACTTAGAAAACTTTAAAATATTTTGGCATGAAATTTTAATTGAACAAAATTTCACATTACATAAACTACTGTTAGTTTTATAGGCAGAAACGCTGTAAATATTTATTATAATTTCAATATTTGTATAAATAGAAAAACAAATTCTTTACATCAAATTCGTTTATCAGTATTTACAATTTATGAATTCTAATAAAATCAAGTAGCTCTACTGTACTTCTACATTAAATCCCAAAACCATTTTGTTAATTTGTCACTAAAACTTTCTTTTCACGGTGTCAAAGGCCAGTAATTCAGTCAGGGGAATTGCCAGTAATTTCTGGGCCTTCAATAGATGAAAAATATACAGGCAAAGAGAAAGTGGATAGAGGATTTAACTTTTTTAAAAGAAATAATGCAAAAATAGAATACCTGAGGTAGAGTAAGTCCAGTTACTGGTGCCTTCACTACAGTAGCAACCTGGCCAACTTGCCCAGATGCACTTGTCTGTTGAGCCTTAAAAAAGTAATTTAAAATTAAGTTTCTTACCCAAACTGTCTATCTCGTAAGTAAAATAATTCTAAAACGATTACATTTAATGAAAATTATAATGTTTAATGAAGGATAGGCTTTGGGAAATTGATTATTAATTATGAACTAGTGATGTTAACTTAAGTCATGCTCGCAATGAAAGTAAAAAGGAAGATTTCTTATTGCCCAGTCCACCTCACCCTAATTAAGTCTAGTGACCCTAATTAAGTCTAGTTCATTTTATAGTTTCTGCCCAGGGATAATGAAACTTCATACTGAATCCTTTGATATAAATAACATATTTGCATTAATACCCATCACCTAAAAATATGTATAGCTTCCTATTCTTCGTGATTTGTTTATATAGACAGATGCAGTTTTCAAATAACTTTCTTCTTCTTTTTTTGGACCCAATATTATTTATATATTCTTCAAATTTTATGGCAAGGGTCTCCAATAAAAAACCTTTTTTTTCGGTGCAAACTTCTCACAGAGGAGGTGAGGGACAGTCACAACGAATGTAAAAGGAAAACGAGCACTTCAGAAATGGATAGCCCCTGAGAGGTGGTAAATAAGCCACAAAACATGTAGGGTAGTTTCAATAAAGTTTGGATCGAAAAAAAAAAGTTTTTTATTGAAGACCCTTGCCATAAAAATTGAAGAATATATAAATAACTTTCTTATAATCTTCTATGATCTTCTATTCTCTAATAACTAATTTCTAGGATGAAGAGCACATTGAGGAAGGGGATATCTCTGGTTATTGGTATCTGCTCACACATTGTTTAACAATGAGCTTCTGGGTCACATCCAAGTATTTTTTGATAGAATGATATCACTCAAAGTTATTTAAGACTTCTTCTTTCTTTAGAGTTCAAAGAGAAATGTTATATTCTACTAAACTTAAATTTTATTCCCTTCACCTCCATATGATTCACAATTAAATGACCTACATGATGACTATTCATCCTATGCATAACCATTTACATTAAGATCCTTTATTTATATAAAATTAACATAAATTAAACAGGAAGAGATAAGGAAACAAAAAAAGAGCTAATTTAAAAATAATTGAATTACATAAAATCATTTTCTGAAGAAGAGTGTTTGTTGAACTCTTTGGAAAAATAGCATATATTACATGCAGTGAAGCGATTGGTAAATTAAATTAGGGTAAATAATTCCTTGTCGAAGGACTAGTTTATAAGGAAATTATGTGACAAGTTCTTCAAATAAACTCCGAAATTCCAGACCAGAAAACAGAGGAAACCTGCATTTTTTAAGTTTATTCCCAATGCGTGAAAAGGACAAAATGTAAAAGAATTACTTAATTTTGAGAAAGAGAACATTAAAAAAGTGATCTGGTTAGGAAGCAATATATATATTATGTAGTTGGCTTATAATGAAAACCTAGTAACTCAAATTTCAATTTTTTTTTTCAAAAGGTGGAAAAGCATTTTTTTAACACTTTCTAGAAATAGATTTCGAATAATTATCTTACTATTATACTTATTTCAAATTGATTAACTTCTACCAAAAAACTGTTCTTTCTATGTTCTGAAAACAAAAATTTAAAAAGTGTTTATTAAATTTAGTCGTGGGAATGACCTCAATTGCACAGTCCCTTTAGAAAATTCACTAAAAGAATATACAAAATTGATCGTAGGAATAATGCTTTTTGCTTTTATAGAAATATTCATCTAGATCCTATAATTTTTCGATCTATGACAGAAGAAATGAAACTAGTCAACTAATCCACTGTGGAACAAAAGGATTGGAGACTACAGAATAGATATTTGAAGAGAACTTGAAGAGATAGAAAAAAAGATTATTAATTTTAATGGTAAAAAATATAATAAACACCTACAAAATAAAGTAAGAAAGTAAATATAGCTACTACTACTTTATCCAGGCAAATGCAAAGCATTCAAGGCAATACAAAAAGATTACTCAATGGAAAGGTTCCATAGCCCAAAGGACAGAAAATCATACATTATAATAAGAGTCCTACACGATCAATTAGAAAAATAAAGGGAAGATGGCATGCATGAAGCATATGGAAATGAATTACCTGCATACTGGCCTGAGCAAGGATCTGTGCAGATGTCAGAGTACCAGCAGCCCCACTTTTGACAGCTTGCCGTTTCAGCAAAGCTACCACATCAGACTCTGACACCACTGTCCTTGTCAAACCACCGGCTTTTACCTTAACATAATTGAAATATGAATTCAAATAAAGATATAAAATTAATTATCAAAACAACAAAGAAGGACAGCAGTCAAAATCCAATATTAATTTATACATACTAAGAGGAACAAATAAAAACCTGAACTGTTTTCTTTGGGTTTTATTTTAAGAGATTTCATATTTTTCACGCAAATTTCAGATGATATATTGGCAATAAATTTTTAGTTTTTACAATTTTCTACACAATTTTATGACTGAAAAGATATCATCCAGAGCTAATCATCAGAGCAAGGAAATTTATCTTCTAAGAAATTCTTCTAACAATGAAAAACACTGTTGTTTGTTGTAGTCGACACCACTTTGGGGTGTAATGTCCGTTAGATGTATTTACTCTTGCATATACTGCTTTAAAGTTAACTTCCTAACCATACAAGGGGGAGGGGGGGCACTGTATAAGGTAATAGTCCTTCTGGAAGAACAAAAATAAAGAGCAATTGAAAGGTGGAAATTTAGGAAGAATGATACTCAGGAATTGAGAGCAAAACATTCGTTTATATATATAAACTATTCCTACTCAATAATAATAGTAATAATAAAAAACTAATTTCTGTTCATTTAATTCTTGGAAACCCATGTATTTTTTACATCGATGTGTGCTTTATATTTTGCTTAAAAATTACTTTGCCTTCATTTCTAATAAAATTGTTACAATATTAGTTTAATTATTTTAATTTTCAGCATTTAAATAACTTAAGCAGTATTTTGGAGAGTGAACATAATATAATACAACTTTTCTGGTCAGGTAATTACAGGAATTTAAGAACATCTCATGTCCATTATGAATGTTTACAGTAAACATGTTGGATCTCAATTCAAAATGATTGATTGATAATTCATTTCCTAATTTTTAAGAATTTTTACAGCATCAAGGAGAACACTTCACTCACCAACTGTTTATATAGTTGGCAGAATTTTTTAATCAGTCAAATGTGCTTGCAAAAGGAACCTTTGCCAGGCAATGCCCTCCCTGACCACTGTGAGATATTCGTAATTAAAATTAGTCTTAATGTGTCCATGCCAGTCGTTATGAGGCATCTGCCAATTAGAAACAGTAAAATTTTAGAGACGTAGTATTGAAGCCTTCAAAGAATCAGGATCAATCAAAATGCCTTATCCACTACAAAAATTTATTATGAAATGATTTATAAAAAAATTATTATGATTTATGAAATGAATATATCTTATTTTGCTCCGAAGTCCTAAAAATATCAGAATGAGAATTATTAAGTACTGTCCCACCCCTCTTCAAGTGCTGTATGTAGGATTAACCTCTTAAAGCTGCGGATGCCAACTCTTTGTCATACATACAAAACTCTCAGCAATGGATCTAACACTGTTTCGCTAGCTAAGTAGTCTAAAAGACACCATAAGCAGACTTCTTGGAAACCATAGGGTGTACTGTTGTCTAGCTTTTCATTTGTAAGATTATACATGTACATTATGCCCTTGTACTCGTTAGTGAAGAGCATTTTTCAGATGAACTGAATGAAATCTGTATACAGTATGAACACCACTAAACTAGCTTCCAGAAAAGGTATGTAAATGTGTAATGGCAAGTTGTCTTAATTCTAGAGTCCTTCCCATATCTCTGAATTGGAATAAGTATTCTACATCATATAAAAGTGTCTAATATGAGGAGCTGCATTAGTAATATTATTAAGAAAATTAACATTGTACATAAGTTAAGAAGTTGTACATACAACAGATACATTAGATTACTGTTTTCTGCTATTAGATTTGTCCATGTCAAAAATCATATTTTTAAATTATCTAATTCTATCTAAGTTATAAAATAATATTCTTATGAGAAACAGAATATTTGCTGAAGGTTCTTTGCTTCTTAGTGTCATGTAAGGTTAAAATACAAAACAAGCAATCTTATTTTACACTTTAAACCTTTATAACTCAGTGAGTATAAAATATATACATTTTTCTGAAGGTCGAGAGTAAAAGAATCATAAAATAGTAATAAATGAAAAACATTTTCAGAAAAATAAAAATGTTGTTATATACACCTTATTAAAACATCTTAGAGGCTCCTTTGTGCATGTGGTTACATTTTTGGCACCTTACATTTAAAGTCAATTTAATGGTCATTTTGATAGGTCAATCAAATTTCAGATATTTCAATAATTTCTGGAGTTACGGTATTAAATGGATAAGAAATACTATAAATTTTATATAAATCATTTTGGGCTCCTTTGTTGAAAATTTTGTCTTAATTATCTTCCAAAATTTGTGTACCAAAGTGTGGCGCACCCATACACACCACATGAATAGAACATCAATGATTCATTGTTTTTTTAGCAGATTTCCCTTAAGGGAAATCAGCTATTGAGGTTGTACTCATGACGGAATTTTCGAAATTTTTCTTCAAATGTCCATCGATCCTACCTAGTAGATGACGAAAATGAGGTCCGTTCAAAACTGTATATATATATCTTGTCTGTTACCGCTCTAGTGGTCGCAATTTTTGTTTGATCGTTACCAAACTTGATATTTAGTCGTTTTATGTAAAAAGAAAGATCAAGTTCGTTAATGGCTAAAATCGGACCAGTGGGATGGGGGGTTTAGAGGGAGGATTTTCGAAAATTCAAAATATCTCCCTTACTATACGTCGATCTAAAAATTGTACAGAATCAATCTTATTGCAAATTAAATTTGCTATAAATATTGTTATATACATTTATTCTCTATCTTGAATATTAACCGAGATATTTGCATTTTTATGAAGTCTGTGGGACACATGGTCGGTTATAGTTCGGATTAGATCGGCCTCTTCGGCTCAGGTGGAAGCTTCTAACCTTACCTGTCGTTTCTAACCTTACCTTACCTTCGTTACTTTGTGAGATTTATGCAAATACGTTCTGTTCATCCGCCCCCCCCTTCTTTAGTTCTTGGACTACTAAAATTTGAGTTATTAAAATATAAATTATTCTTACAATTCAGAAGCCGTCTCAGTTGGGAATTTATTTTAATTAACTGAGAGATTTCTCATTACCCTTTGTATTTAATCACGGTGGTGTTTAACTGCACATGGGAAATCTGCTTAGTTTACGCAGCCCCTGCGTGACGGACTTTTTGGGTATTCTTCTGCTACTGTGGTCAGGGTTTCACCTTTCTTTATACAAATTTTTTATGGCTCTTGGGTCATCTTCTACAGGCAAGTAGATGTCACAATTTTCATGAAAGCAAAATCGATGAGTGTGCCTTATGAAGATGGTGGGAAAGCCAACAAAAGTTTACACAAATCCTGATCACGAATACCTGGCAAAACAATGAAACTTTGACCCGCCCCCAAGTGAAGTGGGCTGAAGAATAGAATGTGATATGTATGTAATACCCACCCACCCACACAACACACACATACACGCTCATGCACACACACTTGATAGAAGATCATTTTTGTCATCTTCCAAGAAGGATGTTGGAGATTTAAAGAAATATTTGGAAAATGTCATGGTTATGACTATTGCTGACTGGAACGGAAATTTGGAGAAAAAAATGCAAATTTGGAAATGAACAATAGCCAATGAACAAAATATAAATCTCAATGAAGCTGTACTTATGATTAAGGATAATAAACACATCAACTTCGTACACTAAAAAGTCAGAGCTTAGATTTGGACCAATTTTGATTTGTAAATTAAAGGACAGCAAACTACTTTTTCTATTTCCTTACCTGTGGAACTCTCTGTGTAGCAGTATTAGGAGAGACTGCAACTGAAACCTTTTGACCAGCAACTGTACCTCCTCTTGACTGTATAACTCGTAAATGTTGTTGTTGTTGTTGGTGCCTGAGGATTGCTTGCTGTTGTTGCCTGTATACCTGGAGCTGAGCTGCATTCAATGTTTTTGTATTTCCTACATAGGAAATTAACATTATGACATGACATATACAAATGATATAATTTCATAAATTGAAAATATAATCCCTTCAAAATGAACAAACACAACAGAAAAACTATTTCAAGTACAAAGTATAAAATAGAAAAAACAAAACAACAACAATAAAACAAATATTCTGCAATGTTTATTCATTTTATTTGTAGTACTATATTTATGTTATTTATTTCTCAAATACTCCGAAGTCTTGTAAATTATTTCCAATTATTTAAGAATAAAAAACAGTAAGTTAATTTAATATTAATAAATCAATAATGTGATATTTTAGCAATTAAACTAGCATCTCTATAATAGTTATATTTGAATACTTAATGATTATGTAAAAACATTTACTAAAATTTGATTCAAAGATCTCTCAGACATTCGGTGCTTTCATTTATCTTCAGATCAGTATTTATAAAGAGAAGTCCCACCAGGCCTCTTTCTCATAACTTCTTTTCCAATAGATGCTAAGCAATGTTCTATGTTTTGATATTTTTAATTAAAAATCTTCTTCTTGAGTTGTTCTATTCACAAATTAACTTTATGTTGAACGAAACCTTTAATGTTTTTTTAACGACTAATCATGAAAGGTGGATCCCATTCCCTAATCAGTAAAAGATTTCTTGAGCTTGCTCAACTTCAACTTAGTATGAATAAAATGAAAATTTTTGGTTTTACAGCTCATGAAGGCCAAATGACTTCATCATGAAAATGAAAAGATAGAAGTCCAAACTGAAAGACCAGTAACTACACAACTGAGTAATTTTAGAGTGTGAAGACCACTCTTCAACCTGGAATATCCAGCATGGGAGTCGATTATGTGAGCCACATGCGAAAATAAACACTGTTGTTTTCCAATTAGAATAAATACCAAAATTAAATTCTTGGTGATTTAAGAAATGATAGATGTCAAGCTTGCACAGGGTTTAGGTTAACCCTGTGAGTTAATGTGTTAGGTCTTAATCTTACTTAGTAAAGCCAGAATGGTGGGTATGATTCTCACAAGGACAGTAGAAAGTTATTTAGTGACAAATTCAGTAGATAAAATCCTTAAAGTCCCACCTGCAGATAACCCACTCAAATTAGCCATAGTAGCACAAAGTGGATGTTAATAAATAACATCTAGCTTGCACAATTTAGACTTCATTATGTAGATTAAAGTGTAATAAAATAAAATTTAAAATCTGAATGCCAAATTGCTAGGCCTTTCTTTAGTGATAAATATAAATAGTAAAATTTTAGCATCACACCTTTGGTTGTAGGTGTTCCAGAGGCAGATGATGTTTGAACGAGACTGGATGTAGGTGATCTTTGAACTGGACTCTGAACTCCCTGGCTAGTAGGAGTTGTAATTGTCCTTCCTCCTATCTCCTGAAACAGCAAGAAACAAATTATAAATAAATTATTATAAAATGTACGGGGTGTGGCTATTAAATAACGAGACTGATGCTGTAAAACAATTTATTTTTATTTCATACATTTTTACTTATTATCATCTTCAATATACACCCCTCCTTTATCCCTACAACGCTCCATGCGAACCTTCCATTGATCGAAAGAGTGCTGGAAGTCTTTTTCTGTCAGCTCCTTCAGGACGTGTGCTGCTTTCTCTTTCACAGCTTCAACAGACTCAAATCTTGTTCCTTTTAATGCAGATTTCACCTTAGGAAACAGATAGAAGTCGCATGGCGCAAGATCCGGTGAATAAGGCGGATGGTCTAACACTGGGATGCTGAATTTGGCTAGAAACCTCTTAACAGACAATGCGGAATGAGCCGGCGCATTGTCTTGGTGGAGAACCCATGACTTGTCCTTCCACAATTCAGGTCGTTTTTTCCTTATTCTTTCGCGGAGTTCAGCAAGAACGTGAAGGTAGTAATGTTGATTAATCGTTTGACCTTCAGGAACCCAGTGAAGGTTCCCAATCCCATGAATATCGAAAAAAACAATCAATATTGCTTTGAATTTTGATTTGCTCATTCGAGCTTTTTTGGCTCACTCAAAAATACGTGTACGCGATAAACATTCATTACCATACACTTCTTTCAATAAATTATAAGTTTCAGTAGCGGTTTTTCCAAGTTTCACATGAAATTTCACAACAATTCGTTGCTCTACTGTTACACTTAACATTTTTCCGGCGAAACAAAAAAACAACTCTAATGCGAACGAAGGCTACGGCTGTACTGATTTGTTTACAGAAGCGAGAGGCACTATATTCGAAAGAGGAAGCTTCACGATAACAGCTGTTAGTTGCTGGCGTTTGACGCATGCGGACTTCTTCTGTAGCAGCGTCAGTCTCGTTATTTAATAGCCACACCCCGTACGTTGGCAGGAATAAAATGTTTTCAACAATAATAGTAATTAGTCAAGTATTATTGGGAGAGTACACTTTTCATCTGTGAGCAACTAGGAACTTGGGCTAAAAAGCTCATCTTATTCCATAATAGACAAATCTGTTCATTATTGTGAAATTACAATTAATTGTCATGATCTTCCCTACTAACTGCTGGTGGTATAAACTAAGCTGCTATGACATACTATTGATCTCATCTCACCAATGTTGTCTGTTTCTAAACATCATCCTAATATAATATCCACATTAAGCTTAAATATCTTGTGTTCAGCTTAAATATCAAGTTTTATTTACATATGGTTCTTACTAAAGAGAATATAAAGAATAGAATATGAGATGTGTGGAGAACCTGCTTTGTTTATGAAGTCACAGGATGACTTTTCCCCCCATTTCGTGTATTGCAACAAGACTTATGTCAATTCGACAAATTAAATAAATGCTTAGGAATGTATAAAAAATATTAAAACAACCTGAACAGAAACAGCTCTTGGAGGAGTGGCAGCTGTTTGGGTAGTTACAACTGCTGTAATTGTAGGCGAAGCAGAGGCAGATGATTTAGCCAGAAGATGTTGCTGCTGTATCCGTAAAACTGCTAGCTGCTGTTCTGTAGGAACTACACCCTGCAGAGGAATAGGTAAAGAAATGTATTATTTATATTACTAATTACCCTTTAAGATTTACAGCATCAATTAGCTACATACAGTATACTATGACAGATGAACCAGCTAAAAAAAAAAATTATTTAAAAATTCTAATGACCAAAATATTAATTTTACTAGAGATCCCAATTTATAAAGCTTAATAACTACACACACTATTAATTTTATCTTCTCAAATAATCCATTTGAAGGTGAATAATTTCAGTAAATGTAAGTTTACAATAGTTGCACACAACACAGAACACAAGCACACACACGCACACATACACACGCACGCAAGCACACACACACACACACACACACACACACACAAACACAAAAATTTGCTTTCCTAAAAACTCTTGTGCCATGTCTCTATTTTTGTGAAGTAAGAATGAGATTGATACTTCTCACTCTTGCTCCTGCAATTTATCCTCTATACGAATCTCTACAAAGGAGAATAATTTCATGATATTTTAGGGAGACATATTACTGATAGGATACATGACAAAGTGCATTAAGTTTCCATCTCAAAACCGCATGGATTTACTTTAAATAATTGGTGATGGAGGTTGGCAGAGAAAATGAGCAGCTGGGTCCCGACACACATGTGTGTGCACGTACACACACACGCATGTATGCACACACACACACACACACACACACACAAAAAGCAGAGAGTAAACAAATGATGCCTCCAGTTCATCCAGGAGTAGCCTCACCAAGACAATGTGGATATTTCATGTTTGTCTAATTATTTAACGAAATTTGCAATAAATATATATTTTAGGAAAGCTGAACTTCATGGATGAATCTTGAGGTGTATGGAAACATTAGGCAGAATCTCTACCTACCTAAATGAAGGTCTTCAAACCAATAACAATCTTAAAGTTTGTGAAATAAACTACATAATAATTCAATCGAATTAAATACAATTAAGCTAACACAGGGAGAGCGCGGCCTTCCCCCCCACCAATTTGAACGAAACTTTTTCAGTGTGTAGTACCTAATGAAAAACAAATTCTGTTAAGAGAACGCACTTCTCATGTGTTTATCTAAAAAAAAATGTTAAGGGTTAGCCTGAAACTCTTGAGGTGTTCCATATATTGAAAGAAAATTTGAATGCTTTCTGCCAAAAATATAATAGGTATAAGGAGATATTTAATATTATACTAGAAATATATCACTATTAATTGAATACAAAAGTATATAACAATTATCAATAATAATGCTGATATATTGATAATAATTTTAAACGGTTTTATTTAGATTTACCCATTTATTTGTAATCCTTTTATTTTACAATGAATATAGATATTTAACATTTTCAAGCTCTAGACATAAAAATATTCTTTAACAGTTTTATACTTTAGAGCTATATTTATATTGTTGCGAAAATTAAATAGATGAATAATCCTTCAGAGAGAGAGAGAGAGAGAGAGAGAGAGTCGCATATTTGTAAAGTGTGACGTAGATCAAAGAAACCGACAGAATGTCCTAGTTCCTACTAGTACCTTCCAGCCAGGCGTCGAGGGGTCCAGACAATTCCCCTTTGATGTATGCCGACAACCTATATAAAGAGAGGCCAGCTGCGAGCCAGTCAGTTTTATTCTCACCTGTCTTGATGTTCACATCAGTGCTACAGTGCGACTTAGTGCAGTGCGGTAAAGTGTTTTTATAAGAAGAACAGTGTTGTGCCGTGACTGTAAGTAACAGTTTAGTGTCGTGTTTAAGACAGTGCAGTACCGCGAAGTAAAGGACAGTGCAGTGCCGCGAAGTAAAGGACAGTGCAGTGCCGCGAAGTAAAGGACAGTGCAGTGCCGTCTTGTTGTGAATTTCAGTGACCGTGAGTGAATTATTGGACTGTGTAATCTGAAGAACAGTGACGCTATCAGTGTATACTGTGAGTAGTAATTAAGAATAATTACCAAGTTTATTGTGCATTGTGAAATAAATTGTGCAGTGATAAAAACTGTGAAACTTGCGAGTATTTAATTTTGCAATCCAAAAGAACTCTTATTAAAAACGTTTATTACTGGTTTCGGTAATAAAAACGTAACAATATGTATATGCTTGGCCTTGCATCAATGACATATATTTCTATCATCAAGTTAAAAAGAATGAATTTTAATACAATCCTCTCTAGATGATATTTTACGATTCTCTTAAAAAAAAAAAAAACAAAAAAAAAAAAAAAAACGAGTAGTTTAGGAGAAGATTGATAAAATTTTTAACATGATGATAGACATATACGTCAGTGACCCAAGACTAAGCACAGTGAAAATATAGCTCTAAAGTATAAAACTGTTAAAGAATATTTTTATGTCTAGAGCTAGAAAATTTTAAATATCTTTATTAATTGTAAAATAAAATGATTACAAATAAACGGGTAAAGCTAAATAAAACAGTTTAAAAATATTAACATATCCGCATTATTATTGATAATTGTTATATACTTATGTATTCAATTAATAGTGATATATTTCTTGTATAATATTAAATATTTCCTTATACCTATTATATTTTTGACAGAAAGCATTCAAATTTTCTTTCAATACATGGAACACGTTAAAAACTAAATTCCAATAATTAAAAAAAAATGTTTTACTTATTTATTAATATTAAATAAAAGCCTTAGAAACAAAAAGAATCCAGATAAAAACATAGTTGCTTCTGGCGAGATTTGATCTCGAGATCTTGTGGTTACAAAAAGACGCTACCAATGAGCCACCGATTTCCCTATGAAATACATACCTTAGCAACACCTCAAGACTTTCAGGCTATCTTTAAAAATTTTTTTTTAGACGAACGCGTGAGAAGTGCGTTCTATCGCTTTAGCAGAATTTGTATTTCATTAGGTACTATACACTGAAAAAGTTTCGTTCAAATCAGTGAGGGGAAGGCCATGCACTCCCCTTGTAAGTACTAATTTTTAAGTAATACAATAACAATATATGAAATGATGAGGGCCGAGGCTCAAGTCACAAATGGCATCATGCAAGGTAGTTTCATTTTTCCGAGAGCAAATTCATTACCTGTTGAGTTAATGCTTGTTTTTCTTTGGCAACCCTTTCTGCTCTTTTTGCTGCTACTTCCACAGGTGTGAGTGGACGATCATAATCTATCAAATTATCAGCAAGAACTTCAGCATGCTTAGGATTCTTCATGGCTGGATCAACGAGCAGTGGCTTCACAGTTGGAGTGCGACGGTTAGAAACAGAACGTATAGCATCAAAACGAAAACTCATAACCTGACTGAGAGAAGAATTATTGTCTTGTTGGAAAAGTTGTGAGGTTCTTAATGGTCGTCCCGATTTCACCTATAAATACATAATGTAGCATTTATTTTAATGGATCAATAAATGTAAAAATAAAATTTAATGCTTAAATCTTTAATTAGGATTGGGGTTCAGGTTAGCCATTTGATTTATGGTGTTAAGACTTAATACACTTCGTAAACCTAGAGCCATAGGTTCAATTCTCTGATGGGCAATAGGAATTTATTCAAAGTAGAATACACTAAACAAAAACCTTGGTCCTACTCTGCGTAGGCAATGGTGGTAATGTAGTTAACCACATTCGCCTTAGTAATTAATTATTTTAATACATGAATACTTTTTTTAAAAAAATGTTTATTTAATATAATATTCATACCTGAGGAATTTTGTGGAGAGCTTTACTTTTTTTCTGTTTTTTAGGGCTATCGAATACTAACTTTCCTTCTTCCCTAGGCATTATCACAGATTCATACCTGAAATATATAAAAACTTATCAATGAAAATCATCTTAAAAAATGCTGTCCTGCAACAGCTTCACTTTTAAAGGCTGCATTTAAGTTCTTCTAAATACCATTGTTGAAGTTCTTGGGGAAGAACAGCAGAGAAAAAAAAACCAATGACCTATACAAATATTTTCTTCTTTTGAAGCTAAAGTTTCATTATCAGTGCTTTAGATTTCCACTAAACTTTGCCAAGTAGGATTTAGACCATTAAGTGCAACTTGATGTCACTACTGAATTCCCTACATAACTTGAATGGAGGATATTATTATTAAAATTGTAGGGAAAACATTATTATTATTATTTTTTTTTTATTATTATTTGTTAATATCCACTTTATGAAACTATGGCTAATCAGGATGAGTTGTCTACAGGCTATCGTGCTTTCTATCCAGGATAGGATTTTATCACTAAATAAAATCCTATTTCTCATCACTCAAGGATTGCTTGTGCAATGCCTTAACTCACAAGGCTAACCTTATTGAGGTAATACCCTCATAATAATAAATAATAACCTTATTGGATATTGAGGTAACTAGGCTACAGGTAACATTAGAATAGGATACAGATGATGAGTTTAGAGTCTCAAAAGATGTTTAAATAAAATATCCTGTACAGGTCATTGGTGGTATTATTATTTCATCACACTATTTTAGACATAAAAAAATGAATAATAGTAACATGTTCAAATGAGGCTCTTACTTGCTTGACAACTATGAGGAAAAAAGTAATATCACAATACAATTATACCTATTCCTACACTGCTTTGGAGATCTATAAGTCCTAGATGTCATATTCACAACATCTGCTACAAAATCCCAATTTGGAGTGTGACCTGGAGATAGAATTACTAAATTCAGAGTCAATTCTTGATATTGTTGAATTGCCTAAAAAAGAAGCATGAAAGATAAATTAAGTCTAGTAATTTATCAACTGAAAAATAAACATATATCAGGTTCCTCGATAATTTAGTTTAACATAGTAATCATTTCTAACTTACGACGGTTGAAATGCTATCACCCAATTGAAAACCAAATTGTTTCATTAACAATATATTTAGCTCTGCCCAATTATTTTTAAATCAAATTGAGCAAACAATTTTCATCTATGTATTGGAAATTCCATAGTAGTAGCTGCAGTTATCAATGGGATGGCACTATTGTAGTCTACTATTTCCTTTTCTTTTCCTGCCCAATAAATTTGATTTTAACTAACTTATATACAAACTGATGTTGATCCGTGAATTGATTTTCGTCTATCAATTATATCAAATGGAAACAGTGTTGTTTCAAAACCATTCATTTAGATATAGAGTCAATACATTCATAAATACACAAGGATAAAGACATGAAATAACAGTAAATTTAAATGTCAGTCTTGACACAATTTTCTCAAAACTTGAAAAAGGAAAAAGTATTTACCTGAAGAATAGACCAATCTTCCTGAATTAGCCAATCAGGTACATGTTCTGGTTCAGGCATAGGCTTGACAGGCAAAGATGGCTTGGCAATTGCAACTGCTGGTCTCATTAGCCCTCTATATCTCTGCAATTTTAATTCCTGCCTCATTTTTATAAGAGCGGGTGTAGGCCGATCAAACAGAGAACGTGGAGCATGCAAAAGTGAGGAATCCTCCTTCTGTCGAATTTTTGTAGGATTTCTACCTATAATGGAAAAATAAGATATAGTATTTTATAGTACTACCTGCTATCCTGTGGTAATGACATCATGTTTTGTTTTTATTAGAAATAAAATTAACTAAAATAATGTAATGATTTTTCAAGTAATAACAATCTAAAACATTTGATAAGTAAATGAATAACAATCCTATTTACGAATGAAAGGAGCGATGTCAGAGACAAAAACGTTTTCCAGCCAGAATTAAAAGGATAGTAGATATGAATTAAAAACATTAAAAAAAAAGTTGATTTCTCTCAAGATTACACAAACGCACACAAATATAACTATGAGGTTAATGGAATCATGTTCTTGCAAGGGCCTACCTATGACAAGGATAAATGTGCTAATTACCCACAACCTTGAGTTTAGATTTGTTTCAAAGATCACTTCATCACATATGACAAATAGGCTGCAGGTAGAGCTAAGAAATTTTTAAAGCTTAGTCACCATGTCAGAACTTCAGATAACAGCCAATAAACACAACACAAAAATAAAACAAACAAACTTATATGACTCTATCCTTGGAGTTATTTTGTGAACCACCATTGATGAATATCAGAAAAACAATTTTTGATATTAGAGGTGTTTTCATTTTTTCTTTTTATTTCAAAGAGATTTTTCTCAATATGATTTGATTGAAATGACGATTGTTGGGCTGAAAAACTGTGCCATGGTAAAAACAGGCTTTGAAAATTGTAAAAGCCAAGAATAGTAGAACCATTGTTCTCTCAAATGGAAAAAAAAAAATGTTAATACAATTATTTGAGACCTTTCCCACTCATTTGAATGTAACAATGTAAATATTGATGTGTGGTTTCATTTATAATTTTTGTATAATTAACTTATTTTTCCACACAAAGAGATTACAAATTTTTTACTAGTGTTTATTCCTTTGTTGAACACATAATAGGGAAAGTTAAAATTCACCTTCTGGGAGTCCTGCATCAAAACGGCTTCTTTTCTTTTCCTTTTTAACAAAAATTGGAGGCAGTTGCGTCTCTTGCATGACATTAGGTTCATATAAGAAATTAAGGGCTTGATCTATATAGATGTCACCTTCTTCTTGGGGTGGAGTGGGTGGGCACCACATCTGGAAAAAAATATACATGTATGTTCATAGTAATTAAACAACATACTTAATCTGTTGTTCATTTTAGAAGGAAAACAAAGTAACTTACCGGCATCAAATCTCTTCCATCATTAGAAACCCACAACTAAAAGAAAGAAAGCAACCGTTAAAATATAGCAATATTACTCTATGAAAGTTGATATTATATTCACATCAGGTAGCTTCTTGGAAATTCCAAACAAAAGTTTATATTTTAAATATGTAAAAACATCTTCAAAATAGAATAGACAATAGAATACCTGTATTATTGTTATTCAATCATCTCTGGGACATCACATAGGAAAAAAGAAACAAATACTGTTTCTGACTAATCTTTCTAATTTCCTCTCAAAAATTAATAAATAATAACTATTTCCTAGGCCTAACTGTAATAAATAACAGTTGTACTCTATCACATCATTCTGCTAAATGATAAACATAAAAAAAAAAAAAAAATATCTGCACTCCCATTCCTCACATAATTCCTGTAGCCATCCATAATTCCATTTCTCTCTTTATTTTTTTCTGAACACAACCTCAGCAAATAGTGTCATAAACCATACAAGAATGAATTATAAATTACTCTTAAAGAAAGTGGAATTCAAAAAGACACATACTTCTTTTACACACAGTTACTTTTATATTGTAAAAATTTACTATTATACCATTAAAAAAATTGTCTATCTTTGTGTTAAAAGGTGGATTCCATATTGAAACCACGACTTTTGAGACTGCATGAGTTGATGCCAATTTCAGAATCCTCATGGGTTTATTGCTAAGACATGTATGAATCATTGCTTGAAATTATTGGAAGGAGTAATATCTGGCAATTATACCATTTTGGTAGGATAGTTCAGTATAGTGTGTAGTCCGCTTTGCAACACGTTGCCAAACATCACCATACAGTGAATTTGGTTTTGTATGCTAGGTGGAATTTTAACCACAATTGGCTACTTAAGAAGAACTTATAGCTTGTAAACTACTGATCAATTAATGCCTTCCAAATGATTTATGAAATTGTTATAATCTAAAGTTAGGTAATTGAATATGCAGTCCCACTACCTTTATTTGGTGAACTAACTGACAAGAATAAAAACCCTTTAGCTACTGAAGCTGACCAAATACAAACATTTATTATTATTTAATAACATCCACTTTTTGCTACTCAGGCTAATTGAGGCAGGTTATCTACAGGTTACCACCCTTTTCTAGCCAGGGTGGGATTTTAGGATGTTATTTAATGAATTTCGTTACTAAATAATTTCCTTTGCCCAGGCGAGAATCGAACTCGCCACTCTAGGTTTGCCATGTGAGATAAAAGTCAACGCTTTATTAAAACCCTCTTTTCAACCATGCTTTATATTATCAAATACAAACATACTATAATACTAAATAATAGAAAGGATGATTGAAAAAAGGGTTTTAATTCAAACTAACAAAATAACTTTAGAATTATTTTAAAGTATTTTGTTTTTCTATCAAAAACATCCTTATTTATTGATTTGCCAGTCATATTATTAGCCATGAGTCTGTTCCCAGAAGAACATATTAAAAGTCAATATGTAATATAATGGTCTTTTCATAGAGACATACATTTCTAAAAGTTTTTATTTACAGGCTAATGTTTTGATATCAGTACTCAGTGTTACCATATGTAAATATCACCCTCTATGACGCAATTAGATGTTATCTCCATGGGAGTATTATTTCTTTTATAACCTCTAGATTGCCATTCTAGGAAATGACTCTCTACCCAAGACATGTGTAAAAAGCAATCAAAGTCAAACATGTATTATTTTTCAATGTAACCGTCACGATGTTTACTTCAAGTGTTTCAATGTTCTATAAGTATAGATACAAATATACATTCTATAAAAAATTCTGTTGGTAATGATTGAAAGAATTATCAAATGGCAATATGGTGTTAGACATTGTCTCACATAAAAAAATACCAGAAGTCAAAGGTCCTTCTCCCATTACTTATTACTGATTCCAGAAAAATGTTGACTTTTAAGCATAATTAAATAAAATCACTGTTTTCTGACATACCATGTTTTATGTTCCCCAGAAAATTAACAAGAACTTTTCATACTCTTGTCAAATAGTTGATAATATCTCAGGTCCAATTTTCTGTATTGAATTTTTTAAACCTGCCTAAATTTTGAATGTCTTTTAATATACCATTCAACCATTATGTATTGCTAAAACTATACTTATATGCTAGAGATTTTGAATTATTTTTCATACTAAAACAAAACCAAACTAATATTGTAGCTATTTTTTATTTTTTGTTCCTTTGGCGGAAGTTGAAAATAAAGACGAAAACAATGTTTTTTAAAGTAACATTTCATTGGACCCAGTGGCAGCATAACACATTTTCGACAGGGTTATTTCACTCCTGAGTGAAATATCTTGTCACATCTACCAGTCTTTTAATATTTTTTCACAGTGATTTTTTGCCTGCCTAATGTCATTTATTGGGCTTAAAAAACATAGTTGACTTTTTTGTCAATATTAGAATCATTGGCAAAATAACATTCTGATACCAAAAAGCTGGCAATTTTTTTTTTAAGGGAAATCAGCTAACAAATATGGCATTTTCCTACCTAGGAAATGATGAAGAAAAGGTCCATTCAAATATATAATATTAACCTTCCTTCCCCTTAGTTGATTTTGATCAAAAGGGGGGAGGGGTACTCAGCGAGACGTTACTATTCCAAACATGGAATTTCTACACTCTAAGCCTACCTTTTTTTGAGTTATGTGAGAAACATATTTATATCACGCTGAAACTAGTCAAAATGGATCCAGGGAAGGTCTAAATGGATAATTCCATTGAAACTGAAAACCATAAACATTCCTGATTACAATAATACTTTTTTTACTTCGTATCAGGAAACTATATAGAAAAAAGTCATATCAAAATATGATCCCCTTAATTATGTTATATGATCAAAATAAACTAAAATATACATTTCACCATTTTTCATTATGTTAATTATTATTATTATTTATTAACGTCCACTTTTTGCAACTTAGGCTAATCGGGACGGGTTATCTACAGGTTACCACCCTTCTCTAGCCAGGGTGGGATTTTAGGACGTTATTTAATGAATTTCGTCACTAAATAATTTCCTTTGCCCAGGCAAGAATCGAACTCGCCACTCTAGGTTTACCATGTGAGATAAAGGTCAACGCTTTAACTCGCATGGCTAACCTGAGCCCCTCATTATGTTAAACAAATGCCATATAGTAATGTATATTTTATGCTAACAGTTAGTATTCGAGATAGAGAAACCATGTATAGAACAATAGTTGTAGTAAATAAAACTTTCAACTAGATTAGATTTAAAATATTTTTTGATCCGACTCATAGTAACAGACATATTTTCAATTGTCAATTATTTGCCCCTCTATTCCCACCAAAAACCCATCACCCAGGGCCTATGAAAACTAAGCAGATTTCCCACATGCTGTTATGGCACTACTGATCTCATCTCATATAGTCTCTATTTCTAAATTAAAATTTGATGAGTTGAAGTGGGGCTTTACTGAAGAATGAAAAAAATAAAATACGAAAAACTCGCTTAATATTTCAGTTATGATGTTCTGAACAACAATTGTAGAGCATCAATAGTTTTGACTCATCATAACAGAACCCCTCCTCACCCCTAATCCTGGCCTGGTTATAGTCCATTAATGACCTTGGTCTAGTGTTGAATGAAATTGTTAAATATTGAGTATGATATAGATCAAATAAACATTTTGAAGTCAAATCTTAATTAATAACGTCATCACAGAATGTATTTGCTTGAATACCATATAGTAAAAATCTGTACAAAATAATATTAGGTATTTAAGCTTGGAATAAGACATTTCATAATATATTCGCTTCTTTTAAAAGTAGGTAGTTTACTTAAAGGCTCAAAATTAAAATGTACAAAGATTTATTCAAGATAGAGAAAAAATATTAAGAACGCTATTTATTTTATTAGAATATTAAATTTACAAGAAGATTGGTTATATATAAACATTTCGGGACTCATATTAACAGATATTTTGAATTTTCGATTTTCTCCCCCTGTCCCACGATTTGTCGTTAACGAACATGATGTTTAGTTTTACATAAAATGCTCTTCACTATCTAATCTCCATTTCTTCTGTTGTAAGAAGCCTATGAAAACAGGAATTTAATGTAATCTGGGCATGAGGTATTTAGTGACTGGGATTCTTACAGTGAAAATTGAATGAATAAAAGTGGGGGTCAACTAAAGGCTGAAACCAAAAAAAGTCTATCATGCAGGGTGCATAAAGTAATAAATTTCCCAGATACTGGAATGACGTACAGATCATCTTATCTCACCACCTATTCTCTATTTCTCCCAAAGTAAGAAGCCTTTGTAAACAGAAATTGAAATATGTTGAGCATGTGATGTTTAGTGATTCAATTACTTAAAGTAAAAATCAGACGTAAATTAGAAGTGGGGGTTTACTGATACAATAGAAAACATAAAAATACAAGTAATTCGCTTAACATTGGAGATAAGAACATTTATATTTCAAATATTATAGAACACTAGCTCAAATACCCGGCTTCGCTCGGGAATTCATTTGAGGCTGAATGGTGATGGTATATTTTTGGCAAGGCTTTATTTTGCACAATATTTTAACATTTACCCGTCCCAGTGTTTAGGGGTAACACCCGTCGTTTCAGGGGATTTGTTAATAATCAAATTAATTTTTTATGTAAGACTTCATTGTCCTGCATATTGTCATAGTTACCGATTCGTGTGCATTATGCATAGATTTGAATTATTAAGGAGAAAATATTGACATACATTTGAATTTATTTTTTCAGGTGAGGTACCTGGTAGTTCATATTGAAAAGAAGTGTTGAGCAAATTTCTCTAAATAACAAAATAAACAACTTTTGTTATGTACATATTTGCCGATACCCCAATAGGAAATCACTATTATTAATTTCAGGCCTCCCTTATAACCCCCACTCCTGCCCGTCCCTAGAAATGTTAGTATGGCTTATTATAGAGAAGGCGTTAGTGCTAATACACATACTGAGTGTTTTATTTAGTTCGGTTGAGTCTTTTGTGCCAAATAAAATTGTTGACTCCCGCTATAATTTTTAGCGTATAACGCCTTTATACTTCCGTATACGGCAAAAGTGCATATAACAAAAGTTACTCTAAATAACAAAATAAACAACTTTTGTTATGTGCATATTTGCTGAAAAAGCAATAGGAAACGAAATATCGCTATTTTTAATTTCAGGCCTCCCTTATAACCCCCACTCCTGCCCGTCCCTAGAAATGTTAGTATGGCTTATTATAAGGAAGGCGTTAGTACTAATTCACATACCGAGTTTGGTTTAGTTCGGTTGAGTCTTTTGTGCCAA
Source organism: Riptortus pedestris (assembly GCA_019009955.1). NCBI lineage: Eukaryota > Metazoa > Arthropoda > Insecta > Hemiptera > Alydidae > Riptortus > Riptortus pedestris. Next base: position 80,897,705 of record CM032228.1, on the reverse strand, counting down.
ATAAAATTGTGAACTCCCGCTATAGTTTTTAGCGTATAACGCATTTATACTTCCGTATATGGCAAAAGTGCATATAATAAAAGTTACTCTAAATTACAAAATAAACAACTTTTGTTATGTGCATATTTGCTGAAAAAGCAATAGGAAACGAAATATAGCTATTTTTAATTTCAGGCCTCCCTTATAACCCCCACTCCTGTTTGTCTTAGAGAATATTAATATAGCCTAAAGTCTAAGTTGGGCTAGTAGTAATATACATACCAAGTTTCATAAAATTCGGTTCAGCCGTTTATGCGTGAAAAGGTAACAAACAAACAAACAAACAGACACCAAAGAAACAAAATGCAGTTATGGTGTCTATGACATGTGAAACGAAAAGTTATCGTGAAATTTCGTGAAAAAAATCAATGTACAGACAGAGGTTACAATTTTATATATATATAGATTAAATGTTTATCGAGTTCTATAAAATGTTTTGATCTGGCTCATAATAACTGACATATTACGAATTCTCTCTATCTTCAACTCCCCCCCCCTCTTCAATTTTGGAGCCAAAAACATAAAATCTTAATTGATGACCTCATTAATACCTATAGCGTATTTGCATTTATCTCACTAATAAAGGCCCGTATCTTTTTTTGGGATATTTCTGATACTTTATCTCTCACACCAAAATGAATATTTTTTTTAACTTATCAAAGCACTACAATATTGTTTTAAATTAACATACTCAACTATAAGCTTTGACAAACATTTGATATGATTCTCCAGCAGTTTTGTTCAAAAGTACCCGGAAACATATTGTTTAGAATTGAAAATCTAAACATTAAGTGGTTTCTAATCCCATTGTCTTTTCAAAACACAGGCCACATAAATCATAATCATGGATAATATTCTATATTATGACCCATGTAAGAATAAAAGATTCTTTCCATCAAAAGCCAAACCCAAGCACACTGCCTGTTTTATGTTCCTAATAACTATTATTAAAAATGCTCTTTTGTATGTCTCGGTTATAAACAATATATTCATGATGGTACATAGTAGGTTCAGAATAATGAAAATATTAACAGAACAATGTTCATGAATAATAGAAATAACTGAGCACACCGTCCCAGCACTTTCACTCCCCTTCAGTATTCATATTTTTAAATTATTTATTTATGAAAATTAAAGAAATTCACATTTCAAAGGATAAGATAATTGTTTTAAAAGTAAAAGTATCAAATGCCATAACAATGTGAGATCGGGAAGCAGAAGCGATAATAAATAGGTTTGTTTATTCCCATCAAAATACAGCTAACACAAACCTTACAATTAGATGGGAAATTTCTTCTATTACAGTAAAATGATTTCTACTCACTTCTTATTTTCCAGTATTAAAATGGAAGAGCTTTATGCATACAACTCAGAACATCAAAGTATTTCTCCGCCAAGACAGGCAATAGTTTGAGGCTAACTGTTATGGACAAGAGAAAGAGGGCCTACTTGAGGACATCCCACTCCTCCCTACATGCAAACTAGGAAACTAATAGTGTTGATTTAAGTTCTCAATTTTGTTTACGTTATCTTCACAATAACAACAACGTATACTCAAATATTTTTAGCATTTTGTAAATGAAATCAAATTTCCATATACATTAATTAAAGGGAAAACTGATTTTTAGCAGATTTCCCTTAAGGGAAATCAGCTATTGAGGTTGTACTCATGACGGAATTTTTGAAATTTTTCTTCAAATGTCCATCGATCCTACCTAGTAGATGACGAAAATGAGGTCCGTTCAAAACTGTATATATATTTGTCTGTTTCCGCTCTAGCAGTCACAATTTTTGTTTGATCGTTACCAAACTCGATATTTAGTCGTTTTATGTAAAAAGAAAGATCAAGTTCGTTAACGGCTGAAATCGGACCAGTGGGAGGGGGGGGTTTAGAGGGGAGGGTTTTCGCCTCGAAATATCTCTGTTACTATTCGTCGGATCGAAAAATTGTACAGAATCAATCTTATTACAAATTAAATTTACTATAAATATTGTTATATACATTTATTCTCTATCTTGAATATTAACCGAGATATTTGCATTTTTATTTAATCCTCGGCAGCTAACGGACATAGTGTCTTTCCCGCCAAAAGCTAGTTCGGCTGTTTCATTAACTGCTCGGCTCTCGGCTTTCTATTGTAAAACTTCACGTGGGAAATCTGCTTAGTTTATACAGCCCCTGTGTGACGGACTTTTCTACTTAGTAGAGGGATGCAGTAATATACTTTGCTCTTTATGTAACCTGTTACTGGTGATTATTTGTTCATGTATTTTGTGATATTTTATGAATGTGAGGTACTGTTTTTATAACTTCACACACAGGAATTAACTGTTGACTATATCAATACTTCTATACAAATTAATTGCTTTATACATTGTTCCCTTGTAGCCCCAACTCCAGTTTATACCAAAGAATGTTAATGTAGCTTACAAACTAGTACAAGTTAAAACTAACTCACAAGTTTCACTTAGTTCGGTTCAGTCATGTGTGCCCTATAAAATGACAACAGCAAAGTGTATGAAAAAAAGTTGTTTAAAAAAATAAGCAATTATTGTTGAGAGAGTGTTTACGAAACAAATAGTCACAAAATACCTAGACTTTTCATATCAGGGCCTCCTTATAACATCCACTCCTATAGGTCTGGTAAGAATATTAGTACAGCCTAAAACCTAACTTGGGTTACTGGTAATACACAAATCCAGTTTTGCCAAATTCGGTTGTTGTTTAAGAAAGAAAAAAGGACCAACAAACAGATGGCAAAGCCAAATATAGTTGAAAAAGTTTCGATTTCATGTGAAACGAAGAAGTAACCTGAAATCTTCAGAAAATAAATCACTTTATAGACAGAGGTTATAATTTTATACACACCCTCCCACACATATACATACCAAATTTTGTGACGGCAATAAAAAAAACAAAGGACTAAATAATTATTTTTTCTAGTTAATGTCAAATTAACACTGTCTATTTTTAGATTGTACAGCCAGTACTGTAAGGAGAATGAAAGGTTTTTGAAAGGCCTTAATTTTGTAGGGGGAACTGATTTTTATTTGTTTTTGGCTAGTCAACCCAAATAATACATTTAATTATAAATGCTGATCTGTTCTTTCCAAAAGAACATTAAATTTGGAAAATAAAACTACAATGCAACGATTTAAAAAGTCTATAAGTTTTGATAGATAAAAATAGCACTTCTAAAATAAGTCTTTTTGTTTATTAATTTTTTTTCTTTGTAAAAACTGAAATAATTTAGTTTTTTAACTGGCACACAGGACTGTCTCAGGTGATTTGTTTTACCCTGTTATTGGAAGAAAGAAAGAATTAACACACAGGAGATGTAACAATTCACATCAATCGAGCCATCTAGGAATGACAAGATCAAGAAATTAATCCAGGAATGATCAGTGATTTTCATTAATAGCGCAGTAGTATTTTTCAAATCCATAAAAATGGGGGAAGCAAATAGTGCAATGCTATCCAGGGAAAACGTCTAGAGTAAAATTGTAAGAACTGGCATAAATTAAATAATTTAGATTAAAATATATCATGTGGATTATTCTATGTAATATAACGACCTAAGAAACTTCTGTATCTGTATTATATAAAACCAAAAATTTGATCAGAAAGAGGTGATGAATTTAAGGAACAATGTTGAGCCATGTTTTGATGCCTTAATAAAACTTGCTCTATGTGCATAATTCTCTTGGTAACGGCAAGATAGGCAATGTTTTGGTGCCATATATATTACTGTTGAATAATTTAAACTAAAAAAAAATTTGCCATTTGGTTAAATACAAAGATATAAAATATATAAAAATTTGTTCTGAAACAACAAAATAAGCATATGTGCCCCTTCAGTACATGACTGAGATATACACTGAAGCCAGATACAACAGAGTGCACAAAGAGCAGATATGGACACCAAAACAGAGCCCAACATTAATAGTATTAAATACCAAGCAAAATCATAACATAGAGAATATTTACTTTATTTATACATATAATGTACATTACTGTAAACATGTAATTAAATAAAGTACTTTAAAATAACATACTTAGAGCACATCTTTTATGAGGACCCCTTAAAAAATAAAAATAGAACAATCTATACTTTTTATTTACAATATTTCACAGGAAGATGTACTTTCTAAATAGTAATTTGTCACAGTAATAAGAGAATATACATCTTAATCAATAATCATTTACAACAAATTGAAACCATTTAAGGAGTCCAAATAAAATGTGCTACATGATTTTTGTACACAAATGAGACAGTCTCATTAAGAGTAATCACTTTTTAACATGGCTAAACATTGCTATAAAATGAATCATTCAATAATGCAAACCATGCATATGGACAAATATGTACAGTCGAATTATTAAAAGTATAAAAAAGATACTTTTTCTTAATCCTAAAAAAATGGAAATATCATAAATACATATTTAACAATACTATAGACATATTCAAAATAGATGTTCCTCGCTATACGAAATAAAAAATATTTACAAAGATGTCCTCATGGGCATCTACAGTATTTACATTATGTCCAGCAAAAATATAAATACATTACGAGTATGAAATTTATTATTCTATGTATAAAAAAAAATATTTATATTAAAAAACACTTTGTTGTCTAAGAGAACATACAATTTATATTAAACATCACAAAATTGACTACAAATTTATATTCTTCCTAAAAGGATGAATTACCAGAAAAAAAAGTTAATTGGTCACTCTTTTCAACGAGATACAAAATGAACAACGACTAAGAAAAATATAAATATCTTACATGTTATAATGAATTAATGAGATCAAATTCAATATTAAATGAACAAACAAATTTTAAAGGTAATGCGAAAACTCGATAATTAGGTAATTAAATTATAAGAAATTTCATAGGACTAAGAACACTTTAAAGCTATGTTTTAAATTTACTCCCTAGTTACTTTTCTATGACAATATCACGAAGCTGAATTTACAGGGGTTGCTACAAGACACCCTTCTGAACGACGTTTTATTTTTCCAAAGCGACCAACTTTTTTGTTAACATGATTTATCTCTGGTGACGTAGCAGCAGAGGCACGCCGAGTACGTATCACAAGGTTAGGATTAGAATATGGAGAAGGAGTGGTTGGATTAGATGGTGGAGGAGTAGGAGCTCGCCTCTTGGCGGTTTTGAGCCGTTTCTGCTGCTGACCAGGAGAAATCTTAGACCCAGGGTGAGGACTTTCATCTAACGTCCAAAGATCAATTGACACTCTCCCATGGGATCTAGTCCGTGGTGTACCATCATCCCCTCCCCCACTCCCACCATTCACTGTATTTTTAGCCCCTCCCATGGAAGTCCTACAAGGTTTAATGACCTGATTTCTAGCGTCGACAGCCGAGTAGGTGAGATCTTGTTCATTCTCAGCTCTGTCTGTAGTTTCATTCTCTCCCCTCAGAGCAGCCAGCCTGCCTGCTTCCCATTCTTTCTTCTGCTGCTCTAACTCTGCTTCAGCAGCAGCAAGTTGTTCTTTGCCCCAAACGCCTTCAACCTCCTCCATGAATCTCATAGCATATTTCTCCACACCATTTAACTAAAATCAGATAATTATGATTAATTTGTTTATTATTTGTGTATTGAGACATGTTGAATGAAATATTAAATATATTGTTTATTGATTTAATACCTGTTCCATAAGTTGATCAAGTTCCATTTCAGCTTTACTTTTTTCAGGGAGAGTGCCACTAGCTTCATGGTCAATGGGTATATTTTCATCAAACTCTGCTAACTCGGCAGCTGCTTCAGCTTTCGCGACTTTAGCTGCCGCAACATCTGTCTCATCTTCAGCTTGTGCTAAAGCACTTTCTAAAGCTCCCAAAGCATTCTTATCGTCACCAGGTGTCTGCAAATAAAATAAAATTATATGGGGCATTTTAAATTAATGCAAATAAATATACTTTTGTAAAAGTTTAGACAAAAAAAAATCTTTGCTTCTTATCTAAATCAGATAAAATAATAATTCTTGTCCAACCAATTTTATTTAACATAAATGTCCAATATTCTTAGGAGTAACATGTATGTCAAGGATCGGTAATATTTCAGCAGATGCAATGAGTTGTATCTAGCCTACATTTTAACCATCAGGCTGCGAGTGGTGGGAGTATTCGGTAGTGCAGGATAATCTAGCCCCTGCAGAGTCTGGTGTGCTGAATACTTTCTACATTCTAATGCTAAACTTATAATTCCCATCCCAGACATTTTAATTATGTTCCAGTAATTAACTCCAAGCAATACAACAATAGACACATTTGGCTGTCTATCATCAGGATCCTCATCATAATTTGAAGAAAAATCACCTTTACTTTCACTCACACCCACAAAAAATTCTTCATCAGAAAATATTTTTTTCTGGGCATACATTTTGTAGCACTCGACTGTTTTCTTGAATGGCAGAAAATATACTGACTAAATATGCATGGGTAAATTGCAGAAAATAAGAAACGGTACTTGAAAGTGAAAAAGGGACTGAACGGGTATACAGTGAATCCCAGTATTGGGAAGCTAAAAATGGGAAAGTAAACCCCTGTGCCATCTATCAGCTTTAAAGGATACTGCAGCTTCCATAAACAGCCAACAGATGGAAATAGAAAAAGAACGAATATAATATAATAGTTCATAGGAATCCATTGCTAAACATGTCAGTAGCACATGGTATATCAGGCCCCAGACTGATATATCACCTAGTAGCATCCTGAGCATTAAAGTAGTTAATAAACCAAAAACACATAAATCATTATCGATTTAAATTCAAAGCAAGAGTCTCCTCATGACATATTGAAACTGATGACAATAAACTTTAAATATCAGACTAATTCATATTTCATAACTTGATCAACAAATTGCTAGGGCTTAACACCAATTTAAGCTTCAGAGAAATTCCTTGTGGGGAACCCATAAAACAACCAAGATTTACCGTTTCAAAACGTATCTTAACCTATGTATGAGAAACGCCAAGTTTCTCTGTGATGTCATGAGTAGAGCTAAAACAATCTCCAATGATAATTTCTTTTATTTGGTCAACTTCAACATGATTTGGACAGCCAGAACATTTTCATACCAGTGAAAAATGTCCTGCACAAAATTTTGTAAACCAATTTTGACACTGTACTTCTTTCTCTTAGGCTTCGATACTGTACCCTGCAAGATTTCGTGTGCATGTGATGAATTTTTTTTTCTAGGAAAACAAAAAAGGAGAATATAATGAAACAGCACACTTTGTGCTTTCATTTCAAACAGAATGTAAACACAAACTAAATTAAACATTTGACCACACACAATATTTTCATGAATTTATTATAATGGGGGTAATTAAAAACCACAATTTCTAAAACCATCAAATTATATTATAAATATATATATATATATATATATATATATATATATATATATATATATATATATATATATATATATATAAGATTTATTGATTCTAGAGGAAAAAATAATGTCACAAACTATTTTGAAAATCATGATTCTATAAGTCTAAAATTCTCTAAGGAATATTTTCAGCACCCTATTTTAGTAAAAAAAAAAAAAAAAACAAGATTAATTAAACAAATGAAATAATACAAAACAAATGTAAGATAGTTATCAGCACCTGAACGTCTTCTGAACTAGGCAATGGCTTATCATTATTATCTTTATGTAGAACCTCTGCCATTCTTCTTGAAGCATCGTTTTCAGAAACATCAACATTAAATAAATCTTGAATGGTGGTCTGGAAACAAAGAAATATAATAATCAGATAATAAAAGAAAAAAAATATTAAAATTTATTGAACTGAATTAAAAATACAAAATATGGAAAAAAAGTCCGTCATGCAGGGGCTGCGTAAACTAAGCAGATTTCCCACGTTAAGTTTTACAATAGAGAAATCTGCCTAATAACAGCTGTAGTAGTAAGTAACCTCTAAACCTATTCACGAGGGACGAATAGTTACAGAAACGGTCGCCAGAGCTCTCGGCGGAAAGGCCGAACATAGCTGACCACACGCAGAATACAAATGCAAATATCTCGGTTAATATTCAAGATACAGAATAAATGTATAGAACAATATTTATAGTACATTGGTATGAATTTGCAATAAGATTCATTCTATACAATTTTTCGATCCGGCCATAATAACAGAGATATTTTGACTTTTCGAAAATCCTCCCCTCTAAACCTCCCCTCCCACTGGTCCGATTTCAGCCATTAACGAACTTGATCTTCCTTTTTACATAAAACGATTAAATTCCGAGTTTGGTAACAATCAAACAAAAATTGCGACCGCTAGAGCGGTAACAGACAAATATATATATATTTATATATATATATATATATATTATATAGTTTTGAACGGACTTCATTTTCGTCATCTACTAGGTAGGATCGATGGACATTTGAAGAAAAATTTTGAAAATTCCGTCATGAGTACAACCTCAATAGCTGATTTCCCTTAAGGGAAATCTGCTAAAAGTTAGCTGGAATGAAGAAAAACAATAAAGACAAAATACACAAATAGAAAGCTATAATTGAAACAAATTGAATAGAAAAATTAGAAATGTCAATAAAAAAAAAATTAAAGCATGGATTTAAAAGAAAACAGAAAAATAAGGAATAGTCCGTCACACAGGGGCTGCATAAACTAAGCAGATTTCCCTCGTGAAGTTAAGTAAAAGATATATATACATACTGATAACACAACACCACCGTGAATAAATACAAACGGAAATAAGAAATGTTTCGGCCAATTTCAATAACCAGCCTACAGGAAGCGTTAGGTTAGAATGTAAACAAACAGGTCTGCCCGCCTCACACCGAAAAGAAAAACATTACTGAAATATATCAGAATATAACAAATTAATTTCATTGAGAACTATTTACTATATCTAGTACTGTAATTAAAAATGAGTCAGAATAATTGTTATCTCAATGATTCAAAATTTAGTAGTCCAAAACCTTGACGGGGGGGGGGGGGGGTCACAAGGACGTATTTGCATGTATTTCGCATAATAAAGGTCTCTTAAATAAAATTTTTGGTATTTAAACTTTGAAAAATGTGATTTATTATGTAGCAGAGTATTGTTTATGTAACATGAGTAAAAGTGGCGGTTTGCTGATAGCTGAAAACTGCAAATATCTCGGTTAATATTCAAGATAGTGAATAAATGTATATAACAATATTTATAGTATACTAGCAAACCCAGCGAACTCCGTTTCACCACCAGATGGCTTCGTTTTATGTAACATTTTGTTTGGTGATTAAAAGATTAAGACAAATTTTTTTTTTGTTTTATATTTGAAAAGAAAAAAATTGATTTCATTTCACAACAGTAATGAATTAATTTCGATTACAAAAATGAAGTGTTATTTAGTTGAACTTCTCTAAGTAAATGAAAGTGTATCCAAAGTAAATACTGAATCGAAGCGTTATACGTGTCCGCAAATTATCCGTTTCATTGAAGTGCTCTTTGGTAAACCACATTTTTTGTTTTTTGGTCTGACGTTAACACAAACAAAGCGGATGGTTTCCCAACTCGTGAACACGCAACGTATAACTGCCCATCTGAAAAACAATGATTTTCTAAATTTATCCCGCAAACACTAAGCGGTTGGCCTTGCGACTTGTTAATTGTCATTGCGAACGCAAGGCGAACTGGAAATTGCAATCGTTTGAAGTCAAACGGAAGATCAGTCGGAATCATTGGTATTCGAGGAATACATACATTTTCACCTGCGTACTTTCCGTTAATAATGGTTGCCTCAATCAAATTCGGCATAAGTCTTTTTACCGAAAGTCGAGTACCGTTGCAAAGTCGCAGTGGATTCAAATTACGCAATATCATAATAACTGTACCAACTTTTAGTTGCAAGTTATGTGGTGGAAATCCTGGTAACTCCAGAGAGTTCAAAAACTCCTTGGATAATTTACTACATCATCGGGATTTGTTATGGAATCAACGGATTTGTATGTTACCAAATCGCCAGCAATTTTTGATTGAATGGTGAAATTCAGTGCGTGTACATCATTATTCTTTGCTGCAAGAATTGCTCGTTGACTTAACCAAGCCTAATCCTGATAATTCTCACTAATGTTTGGGAAAACATTTTCAATAAGAGCTAATTGAGAGTCTACTAATCGGCAAAAGTCGTTGGTAAGAGTAATTAATCCAGATTTCGCATCAACTGGGACTTTTCCATTTCCAACAGCTAACAATTGTTTGGAAAATTGTGCAGCACTTTGATCATTTTGAAGTTGAACTCTCATATTAGTGGTTAGCGATAATGTTTTTACGTTATTCCATAAAGGTGATGCCTTCAGGCAAGGATTCAATTCATCTGCAGGCGTTCCACGGGGAATTACTGGCAACGTCTGCCTGAAATCGCCCGCCAACAATATCATCAAGCCGCCAAAGATGTTGTTATTTCGCCGAGGATCCTTCAGTGTGAAGTTAAGTGCTTCAAGTGATTTCTTATGTGCCATTGTGCACTCATCCCAAACAATGAGCTTGCATTGCATCAACAATTTTCCCATTGCACTGGATCGGGTAATATTGCATGTTGGAGTATCAATTGTGTTTAAATTGAGTGGCAACTTAAGCGCAGATTGTGCAGTACGGCCGCCATCTAGAAGAGTCGCCGCAATTCCAGATGATGCTAACGCCAAAGCTATGTCACATCTTGATCGAATAGTGGCCAAAATCAATGAAATGACAAATGTTTTCCCTGTTCCTCCAGGTGCGTCCAGGAAGAATAGACCACCAGTATTATTGTCCACCGCTTGCATTAATGTATCGTATACTTGTTTTTGCTGTTCATTCAGCAACGGCACATTATTTCGAACGAATTCCTGCAATGTATCAACATTGTATTGCAGCTCTCGATTTAATTCTTGGTTGAATGCATCGATTTGGCGCAATCATTCCTACTTCAATCAGTAGCTTGTTTGCAATAGTCAAGCATTGATCCTCAATCAGAAACAATCCTTCATTGTAGATTTCATTGGTTATTTGGATGTCAGGATTATTCGTTTGAATGCGCAAGCGATGCAAGATATCTTCACATATGTCGTCTTTGTATTTGTTCCATAACTGAATTGGTTGAGTAGGAAAACATGTGGTGATGATAATTGCGAACAGTGTTCGTATTTGGTACGCATTTGATGAAACAACTTAATCCGCAAGTGTTAAATCCCAATGAGAATCGTTCTCCAGCAAACCCAATAGTTGACATGCTTCTCGATATGTTTGGCATTGGTGGCCATTCACAGTTTTCAAATGCGCAAATGATTTTGGTCCACGTACATTTACCAACAGCAGTCTCAAATTAAAACATTCATCATTTCTATGATGAACAGTATACGTGCGACCTAGTGCATCAGTGGAAAACACCTGTGGCCAATCTGGAACTGGGGTTCCTTGTTTGCGACGTTGGAATTTCTTTGTTGATTGATTCCAAGTGTAATACTTGGGCATTTCATCGTACATCAGCGTCGCCGCGAATGGATCTGCTTCACACATTGCAAAGAAGCTAGTCAATGTTGTCGATGGTGGTCTCTCAGCTCGTTGTGCCGCATTAGCCTCAGTGAAGTAAACTCTTTGGCCATTTTCCAAATGCACTGCTAAATGTACAACTGTGGGATATCTTTCATGAATTTGAAATGACAATAATCGCCACAGTGCTTCATTAGTACTGACTTATCTGCCCATTTGGAAGTTGCTGATTTCGTCATTCGCATTTTCCGACGCAATACCAAACACAGCCATGTCGCTGCCTTTTGTGACGTACTTGCACAAATATTTGATTGATTTGGCCGAATGACAACTCTCAACGTTTGCAAGTGTTTCGAAAATTCGTGATAGCAGCGGGCAATATGGTACAATGAATTCATTTCTGATCTCAATCTCTTGATTTTGAACTTTAACTTTGATAGTTCGACCATTATCTTCTTTTGAACGCCGACGATAAACTGGATATCCATCGTTCCCTGTGACTGTTTCAGCAACTAACGGTCGCGGATATCGTTTTGTGCACTTTCCATCAGCCATGCAAGGTGATAATGGATTTAATGCACCGCACGGTCCATGCACCATCTGTGTCGTCACAATGTCGTGTAGATGGGGATCAGTGACTGGATCAGGAATTTCAGCTGATATGATGTCATCCACTTCATTTGAATGTAATTTGTTCAGCAACCAAATTAGGATATGAGCATGCGGTAGTCCACGCTTCTGCCATTCCACCGAGTACATATAACAACGTGTGTCACCAAAAACTCGATACTTAGTAAGCACATCCATCATAAGCTTGAGTTTTTGCTGAAATACTCTGGCGATTATGTCATGGCGATCTTGCGGTTTTTGGCCCGGTTCCAACTCACGTTCAATTTCCGTCCACTTCGGATTGCATGTGGTGCAATGTGCAATGGTTTCAGTGGCTGTGGTGGTGTAAGTAATGGATCCAGTTTGACTTTTCCACTTGCGCAGCACAATCCAGCCGTTTCTCTTTTGAACTTTAACGCATTGCAATATCGGCATATAGTCGTCATTTGTCCAATATCTAAATTTTCGTCATCACTGTATTTCGCAGTGGGATCATATTGGAATGCCAATGATCTTCGTGTGCTCACGCGTTGTCTCAATCGGAAATTTTCTCTTATTATATTTTGTCTTTCTTCGCTTAAGTTCTGTGAATACACTTGTTGCTGGCTTGCATGTCTTGTGCGGCGGCCGATGTTCGCAAGTCGTCCTCTAGGCATTTTGGACTATGGACAGAGTGGTGAATTTAACCTCAAATGCACGATCCACATAATTTACACAGTTCAACTTACCACCTTAAAGACAAATGCCTGCTGTTGAAATTGAATAAAAATTTGCACAATACACGTGATTGATTTGATGGTTTCCAATTGAAATGTTAGGAAACGAATAACTTATTTTTTTTTACTTTTTTTTCACAATTTCACAGTGAACACAATACCGGTTTGTCACATGAAATTAACTGAGCAGAGAACAATGAGCAGCTGTCAAACAATGTATCATGCACCGGCGCCATCTACTTAAAATATTGGTTTGTAGTACATGTTATGTATCAGAGATGGCGCTGCATGTGAAACATATGTTTATTAAACTGCAAAGGTTATTCAACAGATAAATAGAATAGGCAATAGACCTATAATTTAAAATTAATATTTATTGTGCAATTTTTATTGTTACTTATATTACTACCTTTTTGCGGTATTGATTGCTTAATTATTGACAAATTTTTGTTCGTTTTGATTTAATAAATACAGGTTAAGTAAGTATACAATATACAATGAATGATAGTATAATGAGGAATATTCCAATAACAGCTGTTACTTTTCTGTACTTTGCGTACTCAAACGATGCACTGAAAACACATGTTATTTTAACAGTATAATGAAAAAAGATTTTCCCGCTTTTCTGTTGAAATTTTTCCTGAATTTTCTTTGCTATAAACCTCATGGAGCCCGAGACCTTTCCAACGAATGCAAAACCGTGGAAATCGGTTCGTGCGTTCTGGAGTTATAGCGTCAGGAAGGAAAACCCGACTTATTTTTATATAGTAGATTTAATTTTCAATAAGATTGATTCTATACAATTTTTCGATCATATGCATAATAACGGAGATATTTCGATTTCTCGAAAATCCTCCCCTCTAAACCCCCCCTCCCCCTGGCCCGATTTCAGCCGTTAACGAACTTGATCTTTCTTTTTACATAACATAAAACGACTAAATATCCAGTTTGGTAACGATTAAACAATAATTGCAACCGCTAGAGAGGTAACAGACAAATATATATATATATATATATATATATATATATATATATACAGTTTTGAACAGACCTCATTTTCGTCATCTCCTGGGTAGGATTGATGGACATTTGAAGAAAAATTTCGAAAATCGCGTCATGAGTACAACCTCAATAGCTGATTTCCCTCAAGGGAAATCTGCTAAAAAACTCTTAGAATGTGAAATATAGTTTTTCATACATGAGAATTTGTAAGCATATTTAATTAACCCATTATATGCCAACGACCACCAGTTTGGCCTTCTCCCCGTGCTCATTCAAACTCGGACTGAGAATTGTTGCAAGGATACCCACTAGATGTCAGGAGAAAAGAAGGAATTAATTTTGAATTTCGATGGATCAAAGCAGAGACACACCCTGTCCAGATGCCTGCACAGTTAGCAAAAATATTTGCTCAAATTACTCAGTTGAAGAGTTATGAGACAAAAGGGACAGGAACAGGTAATGATCCAAACACTTTCCCGGCCAGGTATAGTTCCGGCTTCCTCACGGCTGGTAATCCCTGGGCAGGCCGACCCCCTTGACAGGCAAGGGCCACAATCATGGCCTTCTTCCGGAATTGTTTTTAAACTATTCTGTTACTATTATTATTATTTATTAACGTCCACTTTTTGCAACATAGGCTAATTGGGACGGGTTATCTACAGGTTACCACCCTTTTCTAGCCAGGGAGGGATTTTAGGATGTTATTTAATGAATTTTGTCACTAAATAATTTCCTTTGCCCAGGCGAGAATCGAACTCGCCACTCTAGGTTTACCATGTGAGATAAAGGTCAACTCGCATGGCTACTACTATGGTTACTATTAATAGTCATTTATAAACTCCCTAATACAATTTTTAAACAAATATAATTGTTTTGATAGCCAGCAAAATGCGCCCTATAAAGGGTTAAAGCACTTAATATGCACTACCCTTAACAAGTCATGAGTACAGTAGTAAGGCAAGTACAGATGTTCTCTCTATCTACATTCAGTAAAGTATGTGTTTAACAGTGAGTGAAGTCATCATTCATGTATTTCACTATGTAATGGATAGGTCTGACCTGCCTAACCAATAAGAGGGAGTGCATTAGAAGCGTATGCCATTTAATGTATATTATATTAATATATTAATGTATATTGTATCTTCTGTAAGGATGGAATCCATGCTGAATTTGGATAAAGGTAGCCCAGGCAATGGTACTTCACTGGAAACCTCTCACGGACTATCCACTCTATACGTATAATAAACACCCCAATTTATTCAGGTATTCACCACTCTCCCCATACCAGGTTCCTTTGTAGGACATAATAAATGCCCGATATCAATAAGTAATAACATCAAACTCAACATCTCTTGGCCGTACATCGACCAGTCATGCTACACTACGCCTTGCTCTCCTTCTTGTAAGGAACTAACTGCAGTGACCATGCTAACATTCAGAACAGCAGTTTCTTGCTGTTAAATCTATGACTCCTTGATGCTCCAAGAAGACCAGTAAAAGAAAATAAAGATTGTTGTTTTTTAATTAATAAACAATAAACATTGTTTTAACCTTTACTCATAATGATTAAATAATCGATGAGTAAATTACTAATGGTAAAACAATTATTATTATTTTACTTTTTGCTACTAAGGGAAATTTGGACGGGTTATCTACAGTTTACGACCCTTTTCAAGCCAGGATGGAAGTAAAAATTTTATTTAATGAATTTGTCACTAAATAACTTTCTATTGCCCAGGTGAGAGAGAATAGAACTCGGTTTACCATGTGAGATTAAGACCAATGCTTTAACTCATATGGCTGACCAGAGCCCCTTAAAAAGCTATTAAAGGGTGAACAATAATCACTCATTGCCTAACAGCAATTCACTCCTTTTTCATTTATATTTATGCAAATAATTGCTTAACACATTGATCTGATCTGAAGGCAATAATAGATGAAAAGTCTTCTTGTATAAGGACAGAATTCTTTATATGAACCATAGTTTCAAAACCTCTACAACCAGGTCTGCAAGTAACCATTGATCTGTCATCCGATAAATCATACAGAGAGGGAGAGGGAGTGACATATCTTTGGCTTACATTGCGGAAAAGTTCCACCCAATGAAATTGAAAATAAATCCAAGAAACAAATAGAGAAAATAAAATACCTGTAAAATACTTACACTTTTGAAATAGGCCGTTGTGAAGTTTCCACCCTCAATAGCAACATCACCCAACATCCTTTTCTGGTTAGCTTTTTTCAAAATGTTCTCCTCAACAGTTTTCTCACTTACCAGCCTTAAAATATTAAATTTCAAAGTTAAATAAAATACAGAAAACACTTGAAGAATTTAATTAACAAAATCTGCAAAACTGAGCTCAAAATAAAACTTACTTAATCTTTAGATAAAAATGTAAAATATTATAAAACTATGTAACAATTCTGAGCACAATTGTCATTCCTCTTCCTAAACAAATTATTGGAATCATTAAGAATGGGACAGTACTTTTTTTAATCCTTCCCCATGATTTGGGAGGAGCAACACTCGGGGACTGATGGATTCATATATGAGCCAAACGGTATTGTGCTAAGCGGGGGAAGGACTCATATATGAGTTTGAACCGTTCTCTCTCATTGCTGTTTCACAGGCTATTTTTTCCTTAGAGGCTCCAGAGTTTCTGTTCATCGATTCCAAGCAAAACTATCACTTTTAGCAGATTTCCCTTAAGGAGAAGTTGAAAATGAGGACCATTAAAAAACAAAAAAAGAGTATGTTATGCAGGAGCTGGAAAAATTAAGCAATTTCCCAAGTGCTAGTATAACACTTCTGATCTCATATCACCATGTATTCTCTTTTTATATGTAAAAACCCGATGAGCAGGAGGGGAGTGAGGTTACTGAAGATAGAAAACCAGAATTTGCGAATAACTCGCTTAGTACTTAAATTACCAAAAAATGCATAGACTACCAATTGTAAAAAATCAAAAGTTTAACAAGATTGGTTCAATAACAATTATATGATCCAACTCACAATAACAAAAATATTTTGAATTTTCTAACCTCCCCCAGTAAACCACCACTATTACAGGTCCAACTTCAGCCAATAACAAATATAATTTTTAGTGTTGACCGAAACTAAATATGGAGTTTGGTAAAGATCTAATAAACATTTTTGAGTAAAGAATGAAAAATCATAATTAATAATGTCATCACATGTCTTATTTGCTCATATGAAAGTAATAGTTCAATGAAAACCACATTTGGTATTTAACCTTCAAATGAAGTGGTTCATGATAAAACAGCTTATAGTTAATATGACATGTGTGAGTTTACTGGTGGCAGCAAATTAAAATATGGAAATATTTCGGTTAAAATTGAATACAGTGAAAACATGTATATAATAACATTTATAGAACATTGCAATAAGATTGATTCTGTAGAATGTTACAATCCGATGCATAACAACAGAGATATTTTGAAATTTCCCCCCTCTCACTGGTTTGATTCTAGCCGTTAATGAACATGATCTTCATTTTTACATAAAACGCTTAAATATCAAGTTTTGCAATGATCAGACAAAAATTGTGATCGCTTGAACATTAACAGACATATATATAACATTTTGAACAGACCTCATTTTCATTATCTCCTGGGTAGGATCGATGGATATTTGAAGAAATTTTCTGAAAATCCCATCATGAGTATAACCTTAATAGCTGATCTTCCCTAAGGGAAATCTGCTAAAATATATAAACATGTATATGAGTGTGTTTGTGTACCTGGTATCGTTCTAGCAATTAAAATTTTGTTTGATCATTACTAAACTCAATATTTGAGCGTTTTATACAAAACTGAAGATCAAGTTCATTAATAAATTAGATCAGGAGAGGATTTCTTTTTAAAAGATTTAAAATGACCCCATTATTATGAGATGGATCAAAATATTGTATATAACCAATCTTTTTACAAATTTAATTTCCTGTAAATGTTGTTCTATACATATTTTTGGTACATTGAATACTAACACAGATACTTGCATTTTTAGTATTTAGTCTTCAATATACCACAGCTTCTTGTCATGCAATTTTTACTTTGAGTACCTGAGTCAGTAAATATATTGTATCAGCCGATATAATGGTTTGTGTTTAAATAAGCTATAGTGTACTGTGAGAGAAATAGAGAATAGATAGTGAGATAATACATCTGGTAGAGGGAAATCTGCTTAGTTAAAGCAGATTTACACAACTAGGGATCAAATATATTCTTGCTGTCCTTATTCATTTCTATTATAGTTTGTGAGTCAAACATCTTAAATATCAAAAATAAAAACAGAAAAATAAATAAATAAGAACATTAGAATTTTTGTACAAAACATTAGACATTTTTGAAAAAAAAAAAAAAAAAAACTTTAAAGAACTAAAAATATTTTTTGTGGGCAGTGGTGTGTGAAGGAGAATGAAAGTCCAATTCCTCAATATAAAGTAAATTATATTTTATATTAATTTTTTAATGTATCATAAATGACAATATGCAATTTTATTTTCACACCCACAGTCAGTATTAGTGTTTAAATAATTGTTTCTTATTATTTCTGAGCTCATTAAATATATCATGAAATAATAAGCTTAATGATACAGAAAATGACATCCAAAATATGCAATCTAATTAACACGACCACTAAATAAAAATTAAACAACAGGGGAAAAACAAGCTTGAATTAGTACTGAAACAATAAGTTAACTGGCAACGCAGGCCATAGGAGAGACAAAAGTATTTTTTAAGTATTTATATCCCAACAGGGAAAGGTAGGGAGCTCGGCCGCCTATCCCTAGTTCTTCCTTCCTACCCAATTCCCCCATATTCTATTCTAAGGGTCACTCCCTATAATATGCTAATAAAATAAAAATTATTTATATTTACTTTTCTGAATTCGCTTCTTTTAAAAATACTACTCATTAATTATAATTATAATCAATAACTATTACTTAGTGCTTTAATATATAGGTAAGTATTCTCTGGACAAAATTGGAATAACCAAAATGTATTTTCGAAGTCGAAATTGTTTTAGATAATAAAGAGAAGTAATATTCAAAATTTAATCTTATGTTAAATATGGTAAATAGTGATTAGAAAATTAAAAAAATACTAATTTGTAAAAAACTTCGAGTAATTAATAAGCATTTGAAAATTGTAGATGATTTAAGTCAATGCATATAAAATGGGTAACTAAGTTTACCTGTATATATGAACATCTCTTGTTTGTCCAATCCTATGACATCTGTCTTGAGCTTGAGCATCCATGGTAGGGTTCCAATCACTATCGTAAAATATCACAGTATCAGCACCAGTTAAATTAATTCCAACTCCACCAGATCGAGTAGACAGAATAAAACAAAATATCCTTTTGTCAGCATTAAATCGTTCCATGAGGAGCTGAAAAAGTAATTCCAAATAGTAATGCTCACAAAAAATGTAGGATGTAGAGGGGAATAATTAAGAAAAAAGATGGAAAGAATCAAATTAAAAGTATAAAAGCTGAGAGTAACCTCATTTGAATTCACAGAACAGCTTATATCTCTCATCCAAAACAAAGCTACTCCATATGTATCAAATACAATATTATATATTGGAATATTTAACAATAAGAATTGTATTATACTGGCAATTTGACAGTTAAGGAGGATGTCATTAAGGAACTCTTTGAAAGAGGAACAACTTCTTTTTGGTAAGAACAAAACATTTTAGAAATACAATAAAAAACATATGCTCCATACCTGTCGTTGATCAACTTTAGTTGTGCCATCAAGTCTCAGGTAGATGTGACCATGGAAGTTTAAGAAAGCTTCAAGAACATCTAACATCCTTGTCATCTGAGTAAAAATTAATACCCTATGGTGATCAGCCTTTAATCGTCGTAAAAGCCTATCAAGAGACTGCAATTTACCACAATCATATTGTATTAGTCTTCTGTCAGGGAACTGTGTTGACATGGCTGATGATATGCAGTGAAGTAGTCTAAGCTTAGGCCTCAACCATGAGTCAACAAGTGAAAGCTTATCATTTTCAGATGCTGTTTTTGAAGGTGGAGGGTGAGGAACATGAAGTCTCATAGGCTGGGAAGTTACAGGGGGGACAAACAGTACAAACCTGTACAGAAATGATAAAAAACATTTGTTACAATAAATAAATAACAAATTTGGAACCAAATCAGTACTTTAAATGCAAATAGAGTAAGATATTATAAGTTAGAGAAAGTTTGAAGAACAATTCAGAGTACTTGCCTTGAAAAAATATCAGAAAGCTCTGCAACTCTTTGCTCAATAGATTTAATGACAGTAGCTAGAGAAAATGTTTGTTTCCAATGCAGTTTCGGATCAAGTGTTGATGACATTCGGCAATGAGAAAATCCTGTCCACTTCCAGTCTTGTTGTACAGGCACTTCATTCAGTGTTAAAGACGATATTAAATCAAGTCCAAACAAAGGTAAGGCTAAACACCTTTGTTCATTAATCCTGGCAATAGATTCAAGCAACTCTTTTCGCCTTTTCTTTCTAAGTTCTTCCAATTCTTCCTACAATAACATTTGAATAAATGTATCAGTCAACAATGTTCAACATACAAACTTAACAAACGAAGAACAAATCTATCTTCCTTCATCCCATCCTTTGTGAAGTTTTTAATTTTAAATTAAAAACATAAATAAATAATAATTGCATAAAATTATTTTTATTTGAAAATTATAAAGAATCATTGAAGATATTATTTCTTTAATAAAAAAACTTCTGATTACTAGCATAAACATAGATGAAAGTTATGTATAATCACAAATGAAAGTAAAAAGTTGATTAACATTTAGTAATCCAGAGATAGATCACTGGGTCTTGTTTAGCTAGCATGCAACCATATAGATTGATCCCCAAGGAAGCAGAACATTCATTTACCATGGATTGGAAAATTTATCATCCCAATCAGAAATTTGCTTCAGTTTATGAAATTAATGAAGAATAAACTTTTCATTCTAAGCATAAGAAAACATATTCCTCATTTTCATGACAAAATACTGTGATTCATTTACTCCAGTCGTTGAACACAAATTTGAGTGTAGTTACCATCAATAACGCTATAAAAGATATTTCCTGGTCACTTACATCTCTTAGATCTAAGTAGGATGATGTAGTGGCATCTTCCTTCACTTTAGATGTTCCAGTACTCAATCTAGTAACCACTTTCTTTGGTGATGACAAAGAATTGAGAGATGTTGTAACCACTGAACCATTAGTTGTAATAGTTTCTGATGAGGAATGTTGAGAATTAATGGCAACAGAAGGAGTAGCAGTGGTTGTTGTAACACAGTTTTGCTGGAATCATAAAAATAAATGCATTATTAAAAATTCTTTATTTAAGAAATCTGGAATTTAATTATACAATTCAAAGTACCACAGCAGTTGTTGTAGAAATATTAAGTGGTGGAACCCTCATAATAGGTCGAGTAGAGTTAAGTTGATTTACAGGAGTAACAAATTTAGCAACACCACTGCCAGGTTTAGTAACTACAGTCAATCTCTGACCAGTTCCAGTCACAACTAAAATTGAAAAAGAATTAAAAATATTAAACTGAAAATTAAATAAGAAAATACTAAATGTTAAATGAAGAATATCTTTTTTCCATTACAATTAGGTCAGTTATAAGAAAAAAAAAAGAATCTTTTTTTTTTGTAATTAGCATTTAGGGTTCAATTTAAAATATCTTTATTGTTGCCTTATCTGCACAGCAAGAGAGGGAGTAAATAATATACGTTGTTGTTCACATGCAATCACTAGCTAATGCCTATCTTTTAGTCGTTCTATGATGAGGTTGATTGACAATTTTGGCCTCAAATGAAATATTCACTTAAAAATCTAGCACTTCTTCCTGCTGTCTTTATTCTTAGTTACTCTTATATGGAAGAAAAGTATAAATTGCATTTTTTTACCTCCTCTGATGCATTCTGAAAATTTAAGGACAACTCAGTTTACAGAGTAATTAATAGGTTAATTTAAGTATGCAATGTAATAAGAAAAGTAGTATTAAAAAATATCCCACCAATTTTAGCCCAAGTTTGCAGTATTATTTTGTTATATTCAACCTAGATTTTTTTTAAAAAAGTAAAAAATTGTTGTATTATAACATGAAATCCTTACACTGGCTAAAATTTCAGTCGATCAACGCAATACTTTTTACCTGTTACTATATGTCATTATTAACAAAAATAATGTTGGAATTCACTAAAACAAGTAATAAAAAAGCATGATTATGTACCAATTAGCTTTTTAATCCTTGATATATATTAGGATTATAATACTATTATCTCTTAATGTGTTTATAAAAGTTTTATAGTCTCAAATATTTCAGGAATGGAAAGACTTTTTCACAAACATATGTATACTGGTTGATCCGAGATTTGATGTGGCTGTCAAAGGGCGTTGGACAGTGGCACCCTTTCCAACGTAGCGGCCATAGGGAATGATATTACCACATACAGCTTAGCCGCCAACATGTTAAGTATTCAAAATTTTTGTACATAAAGATGTATATTATATAACATGCCTGTAGTGTGAGGAGTAATGACTGGCTGAGGAGATAAAACAAGCTGTCTTCCAGAAGGTGTATTAACTAGCTGAGCAAATTGAGGAACAATTCTGGTACTATCATTTTTTCCACTTGCTGCCAAAGAGATGGTAGATATTGCTTTAAAAAAAAAATTTCAAAATTAGCCATGTTAGTAATTTTAGTCAATTTGTTTTTTTTTCTTTTTTTATACAATCTGATACATTTCAAAATTACTCTACTTGATATGCCAGCTTTGTGGTATAGATGTCAAAATGAAAATATATGTCTGCTGGAAATATATATATATATATATATATTAATATCACACACAGTTTTTCAGTCTGATTTTAAAAATCAAAGACAAATAAATAATAAATTGGGCATTGCTTTTTAAATTGTTACTGACCACGGAGCTAAATAATATCACTTTTGTCAAAAGGAAAGAGTGTTTAATGCCTTAATAAAATGACATTCACAATTTCAAAAATGTAATTCCCAGACAAAGAATAATCGTGACTAAAAAAAGAAAAAAAAAAGCAGTAACAGAAAATCTACAAGGTATACACCACACTATTATGAATAAATTGTTAAGATTAAATCCTGTTTAAAATAAGTCGTGCACAACTTTAGACCAGAGTTTTTCTTTGGAATTACTATCATTATATTCCTAAAACTGTTTATTATAAAAGTTGTTCTCTGTTCTTTATTTTTAACAAGTAATTACTTATCGATAATTGTAAATATAAATGTACCACATCCAGTATTTTCAACATCAAACATTTGAAATAAGTATTTCAAGTCCAAAATAGGACTTTCTGGATCTTTATAATTGCTACAATTATTTAGCCGCAAGTGTCTACACTTTTACTTAACCCTATATGTTCTATTTTTGCGACTAAAAAATCCCACTACTGGAAATCACTAGTGAATGCAAAACCTATCGTCTTGAAATATAACATGAATATTCATTAAATGGATTGGAAATGAGAAATTAAATAAAAGCTAATTTTAATTTGAATTGTAATTTTTATGGAAATGATTAGATCTATGTAACAAATAACTGTAAAAGAAGGAGGGAGGAGGGGTCAGGTTAACCATGTGAGTTAAAGCTTTGCCTTTAGCCTCACCTAGTAAACCAAGACTGGAAAGTTCGATTCACGCATGAGCAAAGGATTTACTTAGTGACGGAATTCATTAAATAAAATCCTTAGTCCCCACCCTGGCTAGAGAAGGGTGGTAACCTGTAGATAACCCGTCCCAATTAGCCTCAGTTATAAAAAGTGGATGTTAATAAATAATTTAATAATAATTGTACTTTTGAAATGACACCTTGAAAAGAGCCTAGAGCCTTGAAATACTTTGAGGACAGTCGGAATAGTTTAACACAGGGATGAGCAACACGCGGCCCACGGGCCGCATGCAGCCCTTTGAACATGTCCATGCGGCCCGGCCCGCCAAGCATTTCTAATATTGAATTTATTTCATGGACTTTCTCCGATCAATATATTGTTATAAAATTAATTATAATAAAATGCTAGTACATACTAAACTGAAACAATTTTTTGTGGCGAGTCACTCACTTTTCGGCGGCTTGTTCAAACATACAATACGAACTCGCCGACTGTGCATGTTTAGCAGATTCCCTTAAGGGAAATCAGCTATTGAGGTTGTACTCATGATGTGATTTTCTAAATTATTTTTCAAATGACCATCGATCCTGGCAAAGACCTTGCCCTGAAGGTCTGTATTGGAAAGTTTTTCAATTTTATTAGAAATGATTATTGGTATATCGACAGATGGAGCACGAGTAATGTCAAGCACGGAAGTAGGAGTATCGGGAAGACTATTTCAAGACATTAAGAAGGTCACAGGAAGGGAAATATTCGTTAACCACTACGTAATTCACCAGGAAATTCAGGGCTTTGAGCACAAATTAAAATTGTGGAAACAGCATCTTTTGCAGAACAATATGTCTCACATTCCACATTTAGAAAAAGAAAACATTACAACTTCTCAAAAATACACACAATATATAGACATTTTAATCAATGAATTTCAATTACGATTCGCCGGAATGTTTTCCTCGCCATTTAATATCGATGTGGATACAGTTCCCAAAGTCTTTCAATTGGAAATGATTGACATGCAGAATAATACCGATTAAAAAAATGTATTTTTCTCAGTAAACATCGAACAATTTTATAAATCTTATGTGAGTCCTAAGAAATTTCCGCTTTTGAAAAAAAATTCAAAACAAATGATGTATATGTTCGGAAGTACGTAAGTTTGAAACAATTAATTTCAACCATGAAATTAATCAAAAATGTGTTGTAAATCATTAATAAGTGGTACTTTATGGCCCGCAAAAAATTTTAAAATTTATAATGGCCCGTTGATTAAAAAAGTTGCTCACCCCTGGTTTAACATATCATGCTGAAAAGATAATGCAGCTAGAAAGAAACTATTATCTATACCTTTAACTCCAGAGGGCTGCAGTAATTGAAGGTAATTAGGCAATGGGCCAGTCGAAGGCGATGTAAGTCTTAGCGTAAGAGGGCCTGAAACATAAAAAAAAAAATATGATATGAAAGGTCAACAGTTGAATTCGTAATAAAATTTGGAGTATACAAACAAGCCTAAGGTAAATACAGTTTGAATAGACTGTTTTTTTAATGCTTATTTAAAAAAAATTAATAAAGAAAAAAAAAAAGGAAAATAATGATAAAGTTCCTCTTATTTCATCCGCAAAAGTGGTACAAAGAGTTTCAGATGTCCTGGAAATTGGTCAAAGTGGAAGGAAATTTCTGATGCAATGAAATTAAACTTATACTGTAAAATGCACATTTCTTCAACAAATCAGGGAACATGGTATTAATAAATAGATTTCTCTCCCACCCCAGTGGATTGTTCAGTAAAATTTGATCTAAGGAGACCTTAGAAAAATCATTCAGTCCTAGGAACAGTGTTGTTGCTACTCCTTCCACAAAATACACTAAGAAACAGGAAACCACACATCAGTTGCCCTAGAGGCCCAATAGTTGACAAGTGTCATTCATTGCTCCTTGGGTCATTTTATGATGTACCTAGGATTACCCCGAACCAATAATGATATATAATTTTATTTTACATTATTATTATTTATTAACGTCTACTTTTTGCAACTCAGGCTAATTGGGACGGGTTCTCTACAGGTTAACACCCTTTTCTAGCCAGGGTGGGATTTACATTTACTACATAAACTAATGATTTTTGACTTATGACTTTAAAAAAATTAAGCATTTAAAATAATTAATGTTCAATTATAGTATATGTATAATCAATATGAAAAGTGTATAAAAGTAGCAACACAGGTAGATAATAATAAAAAAAAAAAAATATATAAAACCATAAAAATTTTATTTAAATGCATGAGAACTGTGTATCACGTAAAAGTACTCTAGGCATCCCACCTCCTAGCTCAAGCTTACCAGCTCCTCAAAGGTTAATATAAGTTTTTGTATGTACGTGTTTGTGTAAAATCTTTATACTAGATATAAAGATTTCTAATGTTAATGAAACTTGTGGTTTTAATAGTTTCCTTCAATTCTACTATATATAATGTATGCGGCACAAGAGAAATTTGTAAGAAATTGCAAGTACTGTAAGAATTTTAAATACCTGGGTTAATTCCTTGAGCATTCTGGCCAAGTTTTATTACTGGAGAAGTTCCAACTTTTGCAGCTGGAAAATTCAACTGAACCCTGTGGTTATTTACTTGAAGGATTGGTTTCACAGTATTTTGAGTCTAAAAATAATTTTAGTCATATAGTATTTAGCATCATTAGGTGTACCTACATCACTTAAACAAAACACATTTATAAACAGAATAAATCTTAAACCAATCCAGCTGAGTGACTACATAACTGAACATTTTTAATAACTAAATAATAAAGATCTTCCTTAAGCTAGATTTACATTAGGATTAAGTTACAGTTAGTGGCTAGTAATTAATAAATGTGTGAATGTTTTATTTGAGCACAAATTTAAATTAGGTTCTAATGGTTTGGAGTATTTTTAAGGTAATGTTACTTTGTATAATATTTTAAACACAACATGAGCACAAAAATCATTTTATAATATTTAGAGTTTAAAGATGTTAAAGAAAAAGTATTTTTTTTAATTGATGTTCATTTTACGCTAGTATGTCTAAAATATGTATGTTATACAATACAGAAACAAAACTTACTGTTGTAGGTGGTGTAGGTAGCACTCTTTTAGTAACATTTACTTTTACTCTACCCTTAGGGCAGAGGGGAGGTTCCGGAGGTGCATTATCTATTCCAACAACAACTTCAGGAGGAACTTTAAATTTTCTCGCTCTATGAGCAACATATGCCAATAGCCAAAGCTCATATTCAATAATTTGAAGATTGAGAAATATTAAATCAACATGCTGAAAAATAATAAAACATCATTAAAATTATATTTCAACTAAACTCACATAGGAGCTATATGAATGACATAAAGAATACATAACAATTTTAATTTTATCGACATTGAAAGTATTAGTCAAAACTGTAGTACTGGCTGTCATAATCTACCAATTTAATAGTTGAATCTCTGATATTCCACCTAAGAATAAATATTTCATTATCATCTAGAATTACTGTATCCATGGTAATAATCATTCCCAAACAATTCTCTGTCATTGGGACTGGTCAAGGGACTCATAACATGAATAAATAATAAGCTGATAGTTAGCTATGCATTGACGGTTTACCATGTAATATTTCAACCCATCGCACACTACAGGTGGTGTGATATATCAGTTCAGTTCACCGGTTTATTGCCTAGAGTCCTAAGTTAAAGTGAAACGGAGAGGCGGTTATAATTTTTCAAGTGTATGCTTTGTTCTTCAACGCAATTTATTTGTTGATTGCTGCATTTGTTTTCCAACACATTTTTTTTTCTTCAACACACTTTGTGTTCATCAATACACTCTCCAGCTCTTCAATTCTCCATAAGGATGGCCTTCCAAGGTTTGGAATAGCAAATGTTCTCCAAAAGCAGAGCTTTAAATTGTAATTATAAATTATATTTAAACTGAATTGATAATTCTTCTTTGTAATCATTGTCAACTCTATAAATATCAAATAACATTGAACCCGAAAAGTCAAATTTAATAATTCTTTTATAAAATTATATTCAATTAAAGTAAGTATAAATTTCATGAATAATAATCTTTTATTTATTTATTATTTACCTATATTTTAATTGCACTAGAATATGAATCTCTGTTACTTTTCTAGTAACTTCAAAATTTGTTTGATTTTTGCTGAATTCAATATTTAAACATTTTAAAATTAAAGATCAAGTTCCTAGTAAATAAAGGATGAAGTGAAAAATTAAAATATTGGTTTATTTGAATTATTCCCAGCTATATTTCTTACAATTTCCTAAAGTGGGGATATTTAATATTAAGGATGATTTGTAGTTAAATTTCCCTCTGGTATTTTAAAGTTCATCAGAAAATGATGAAATCTCAAAAGGAAATAATATCATAAAAACATTTTGAGGAACTTACTTTGAAAGGATCATAGTCGAGAGCACTCCAAACAAGTGATGGAACATGGTAATCAAGGGCTTCCATTTGGAATGGTGAAACTGTAGGACGAACTTCAAAAAGGTTAGGATGATTGCAAACTTTTCTTAATTGCATAAGAACATTAATTACACTTAATAGGCTCCCTGATGCTAAGGTTTCTTTTGTTCTGGAAGAAGAAACAAAAAGATAAAAGAGTAATAATAAAAAATGCATGATGATTAAAGTAATACAGAAATGTAATAGATACAGTGAAACGTCCTCAACAAATTTAAAAAAAAAAACACTTTTCTTCTACATTCAATTAAAGTCTCATAAAGAACTAAAACTTAACATAAGAGCCAAGTACAGAAAGTAGAGCCTTCCAATTGAAGATCCTTGTTAAAAATATTAAAGCATTTGAAGAGTGTTGAGTTCATTGTTTTAACTGTATCTATTCCTAAATGAGATGAGATTGAGTCAGAAATCTAAAATAATACATAAAGTAAGGAAATATTTAATCTTACTTTGCCCTTGACATAAAGTCATCATACAAATATCGCTGTCTATTAGAAAGTCGGCACATCACAATATGTTCATACTTCTTGGGCATTTGTGTTTCCACTTCAGATTTCAGCCTCCTTAATAGAAACGGCCTTAAAACCTGAAAATGGGGGAAAAAATAACTCTATTTATGCAATCTTTCAAACCAATGGTTTAATTCATTAAGTAATACATGAAAATACTGTTACCAAGCAAAGTTTACTTAACTAGGAATAAGTTAAGTACAAAATATATGCTGGGCTAATTGATCTAGCACATGTGCAAAAATTACTTGTCACAGGACAAAATAATTGATCTAATGTGCTCTTAAAATCATAATAAATAATTGAAAATATTTTATATATGCTGGTTCATAAAATATTTTTAGGATACTTAGTCATGCGCAAATAAAATTGTCAATTAGCCCTAATTATTTTAATCACAAAATCTCCTATTTCAGAAAATTCCTTCTCAGCAAACTTTTCAAGATTTCAATATTTCTCATAGCTACCTTTGACTCCTTAACACTCAGAAAAACATAGATTATCAAACAAAACTGGGACACCTTTGCCATCCACACATTAATTTCATGTGAATCCTTTTTTGAAATTCCTCTCCTTTTACTATAACACAGGATATTTGGTTTTAAATAAAACCACTTTAGAAATAAAAATACTAACTCCAAACAAAACTGCCTCAACCTTGACCTCATATTTTGCTCAATGACCTCAATCACATATTTCCCACCTTACAATGATGAACCATTTGAATACATACTGATGAGCCACATGATGAAATAAATAGGAAACTAGTGAGATCCGAACATGAGAGTCTATACTAAAGCAGCATAATCTACTTAGGACTTTGTTGTCATACCTGACGGTGAAGACCATTGTCACTGGCTGATGATTGAGTACATCTGGCAAGGACATTCGATGCGAAGGCATCACCTTCAAGCCCATCAAAAGTTGTACTGAGTTAGTTGTCCGTTAGTCAGTAGGTTTTATACGTCTTTTCCCCGTATTTGGTTGTTTATGTTTTTAGTCCAGATCTGTTTACTTACCTCTTAGATCTGTTATTTGATTTACTTAAGACTTCTTTGTTGGCGCTTTTAATGGGCACAATTTTTGTTTGATCGTTACCAAACTTGATATAATTGTTTAATGTAAAACTAAAGAGTTTTTAATTTGGGATACATGAATGAAAAACAAAAAAGTTTCCCAGTAGAATGGAGAGATACGATAGTTTAAAAAAAGGGCAAAAAATTTATATGTTAAAGTAATAGATGAACAGCGCCTCTCTCTTCAGCTTATAAGATCCTGCTCATGCTGCAAGACTAAAGGAGTCAAGATACAGAGAAAATACAATAGCAGATCAAATACAGATTACCTCTTCTTTATTTGGACAAATATATGAGAAGGCATAAGAATATCAACATCTCTGACAGCTACAGTTGTTGGAGACATTGCAGTAGTCAGAAGGATACCTCACAAGCTAGTCAAATTGGAAAGAATGAATTTGAAAAGGAATTTTTAATAATGTGAAATTCAGGGATGGTGACTATGATATTCATGAACTTACAACCAGCCAAAAAGCAGCAGAAGACAATATAACTATGGAAAACTTAAACATATGAAACGTTTAGAAGAGTTAAGCTGACTAAAGCATAGATCAAGCTCCTCTAAAAAAATCTATAGCTTTTGGGAATGAAATATTACATTTTTGTTTTAATCATTAACAAGTAAAAAATATATCCGTATTACAAGTTTACTGTGTCCAGACGATCCCAACACAGTTCAGTTATACTGAATAAATAAAAATACTTCTTTATAACATTTTTTTAGACAAGATTGATCATTATAAATGATAAACAAAAACTTTTTTGTGTTTTGCTTGTAGCAGCCTATTTTATGTTTAGATAAAGAGATGAGACCTCTGGGCAAATAAACATTTACTATAAAAAGATTATATTTTGTCTTTTATTATAAATCTAAAATGTTTCTCTAATTATAAATATTTCCGAGAACAAAGTCTTATTCTAATTGCTATAAAAATTATATGTTACAAAATAAAAAATGACTAAATCCAAAGACAGCTGCAAGAATAATAAACTCTATTGATGTACAGATGTAATATATATTTCATTAAATAACATGTCTCACCTATTTAATTTGGAAGAATGTAATCTGTAAGTTTAGGTTATTTCCACTGATTATCTAATACTAATAATATGAACAAAATTACCCAATGAAAATTAAAATTATTATCTGAAGGTTGCCAGTAATTTTATGACTTAATAATAGAAGTAAAAATCATAAAGGAGAAAATAAAATAAAAATACTTTACTTAAAATTGGGTAATTTTATATTTTAAGAATCACAAATAACAATAAAGTAATAGTTGTATAAAATCTAATTTGGTGCTAGGTATTAAGAGATCGATAACAAAATGAACATATAATAACACTACTGACTAAAACCATTTAACATTTCTGTAAATGTTAATTATTTTATAGTAGATACAGTTATAAAATATTCTTTTCCTTTCCAAGAAAAATTAAGCTGCCATTCTGAAAGTCAACCCCATTATTTCTCACTGTAAAGTATCTCAGTGTAAAGAGAACCAAAAAATATATATATATATTCTAAAAGTAATGTAAAAGGTAACAGTAAATCAATTTTTCAAATCATTCAAATTAGCATTAAAATATTCTTAATGTATGTTGGCCAAGACAGTAAATAACTTATAACCAAATAACTAATAAATAATTAATGACCATAAGCAACTTTCAGTTAGTAAGAAACGAGCAACAAACCTATGCTAATAAAATTAATAATATAAATATTAGTCTATAATATTGGTTAAATTATCCAAAATTAGATGTTAAGAGGAAGTGAAAATAGTATAGACAGTCTTGGAAAGAAAAGACTGTCTGTATCACGATTGTCAAAGATAGTCTCTTCAAAGTTCTTAACCCATTTTTTAATCACAAAGGCAGAAAACACTGGTCGATTCAAATGAACGAGGGCAAAAATCACATGCCTTTGTGCAAAACTACCATTACGGCAATATGCCTTAATAGCATATGCATTGGTGTTGATTGCTGCTAAACACTGACAGGCCAGGGACATGACCAGCTCCATTCCCACTACATAAAAAATCTCTCCTTAAGCCGTCCGACTTTTAGAATTTGTATTTACGCCTAGACAGATATCGCCTGTTAGTGGAGTAATTTTAAAAACTTATTTATTTTCAATTTTCTTTATTGTTTGCTTATTAAATTTGAGATAAAAATGCAATTAAAAATCTGTCTTTACTCTGTCCCTCCATTATTAACCATTGAATGGGCGTGAGTTTGAAAGTTACTTGACCAAGGATTTCAATGGAATATAAATTTTAGGGACTCACATTAAAGGTTTGAATGTATATTTAAACAGTAATGAATTTTATTTATCTTACATAAATAAAATGGACGTGTGAGATCCTGCGCTCGCCTGAGTGTTGTGTTTACTCGTGTACTCATTAATTAAAAAGCCATAAAAACAATAAAAGTATAAGATTCATGAAGTTTAGCTTAAATCAAACTTAAAAAAAGAAATTACACATTAGAATTAATAATACAGGCGAAACATGTTTTCAACAATTGGTAACTGGACAAGACACACTAACATGACTTGATTGAAAAATGGTCCTGGGTATCAAGTGTATAACACAGAAGTTTTAACTCTAATTATCAAAATAGATGAGTTTCCTTAAATATTTAAACCACAAATTAAGCTATAAATGAATTTGAGAGATTTACCATTAAATTACTAGTGTTATTCTATGGTCAAATCTGCTGATAGATGCTATCATTATGGCATCTAGCGATAAACTTGAGAATAGTATTATATATGTACTTAAAACCAACCCTCTACTTGATATGCCAGACTAATAACATTAAAAAAAATCATTAAATAGAGATTCAGGGGGTAGGGGACTATAAATCACCCATGGGTGTTTTTTTTAAATTGAATGTCAGTGCCACTATTTCGGTTGGGTGTCCCAACATTTAAAGAGGCACTTAATTTTTTTTTTTAAAATGAATCATTTAAAAAGTAAAAAATAAGAAACAGCATTATCCAAAAGACTGGTTTAAATAATGTCTTTGTATTTTCAAAATGAGCCAAGTAAAAAATAATAATTTCATAACAGACCCATTAGGATACGTCACCAGATGAGTGAGATGGTGGAAGTGGGAAGTCTGACAAAATTCTGTATACTATATCTTATCTGTGTAATTAATTAAATTAAAAATACTTAACTATCCTAAAATGGTACAGAATGGGTTTCTAGTTTAATATTTAATTTATAACCAGTACAGAGTAAAATAAAAATATTGTATAATGTTTGAATGATTAGAAAATTGTTTTACTTCAGAATGTTCTGATCCAAATAAAAGAACTACAATATTTTGACTCAAAGTACTTCGGGTGTTATATTATCTATGAAACGTATCTTTGAAATGTATGTGTGGGGTGAAAGCCGAAGTGGGGAGGGGATTGATAAATATATATATATATATATATATATATATATATATATATATATACTTCTAAAGAGAGTGTGCTTAATGAGAACTCCTATTGATGAATTACAATAAGGGGGTCATCTGCATAGTTTAAATGTCCCTTCCCACTTTTCGGCCCCACAATCAGCGGGTTAAGTTTTATTTTTTTGAAGAAATTATTAATCACTATCAAGAATTATTAAGTACAATTATATTTCTAATTCCTTACATTTATAATGATCCGTTAAAAAGATGTAAAGACTATGGTAGAAACGTACAGATAGCCACAGTAATGAAGTTATGAGCGTCAGTGAGACAACAGTGAAATAAATGCTATACATTTTTTCTCATGTTCTTACAAACTGAAACTTTTTTATTCTCAAGAAGGTAACACAGATATTCCATCTCAATTGGGTAAGCCTAAGAAGCAGTAGAAATGAATTCTTTCGAAAAATAATACAATTAGCTGTTCCCTCAGATTACCTTTAGTCCTGTTTGATATGTTGAAAAATAACCCTTTTTAAAAATATATATTAAAAGAAATATATATTTTCATTATATATATATATATATATATATATATATATATATATATATATATATATATATATATGGCATTAAATATATGACAAATAATCAAATTAAACTAATTTTTATTTGTATCTTAAATCTATCAGTTTCAAAATTCATGATCAATGCAGAGAAGTTTTAGTTTTAGAGAGTAGCTTTTAGCGGATATATAAGGTACACAATTGTCCAGGTAGGGAAGAGGTCAGTATGCAGTAATGCAACAAAAAAACACAAATTGCTTAGAAAACTGTTGAAAAGATGCATGCAAAACAGCAGCACTCAGTCATATAAAAGAGCATACCGAGTTATTAAAACACAATCCAGGGAGACATTTATGATTTTTTTTAAAGGTAATAATTAACCTCATTTCAAATACAGCAACACCAACTATAGCCTATAGTATTTTTTTGTTCTCTATTTTTCATGAATAAGTAATACATAACGAAAAAAAAAAATAATAATAATAAAATTTAGTACATCTCTTGAATAAAGAGGTTTAAAAGGGAAAAATATTCCCCTAAAAATTGAACAAAACAAGGCCATTAAGAGAAGTTAAAATAACAAGGGAATTAAAACTGGAAGAAGGTATGTTTAAAATCAAACTTAAATTAATTAAAAATAAAGGCCAACAAAAATGAAAAGAAAATGACTTAGTAGTTACTTATCTTCAATGAAAAACTTACATCCACATAAAATCCATTATCATAACTCGAAAGAACACTTCAATATGTTTCGTCTGTCCTGAAAAACCATTAATTTTGCCCTTAACACCAAGCACCAAATATCATGATAATAGTAAAAAGAATGTCATACTTTATGCAGTCTCTTGATGATGTTTTCATTGTACTCAGAACTTCCTTCAATCATTCCTGTCACAGGATTTGAAAACCATTCTTTAAACTCTCGATGTGATTCAAATACATTAGGCATCAAAAAATGCATGAGGGACCATAATTCCATTAGATTGTTCTGTAAAGGCGTGCCAGTAAGTAGTAATCGCCTATAAAAAAGAGAAAACAAATTATAAAAAATGGCACGTACCACATGACTACCTTTTAGTCCTATTAAATTATATAAACATGTTTTACTGTATTTTATTTAAAAAGATTTCATTTGTGTGTGACATTCGATATCTCCATCACAATATATGGGATCAAAAAATGCTGCTGAAATTTGCAAAATTTTATTCCCCCCTCAAAAAAAAATTGATTTAATCAAAACACTAGATGATTTGACAGTCCTAAATATGAAATTTCATATTTGAAAACATAGTAAGGCAAGTAATTTTTGAGTTATGGAAGATACATACATACACACAAATGTCAAAATGGATTTCCAGTTGAAATCTAAAAATCAAAACGTTTCATGATTGTAATACTTTCTTTAATTTGTAGAAGAAAGTAAAAATAAATCATAATAATTTAATAGCAAATTATGTGTAATAATAAATAAAATATTTTCCACTTGAAAATTACAACCTTTGGGTCATCAGCCCATGAAAAGTCAAGGCCTGCCACAGGAGAGGCCAAGTGGCCGTATAGTGGTGGCATTTCAAACTATTTTAAGCAATACCAAAAATTATTTAATGAAGTTTAACCCTTAATAATAGTGAATATGCATGCCTACAAAATATTAGAAATGGTCTGTTTGACCATAGAACTACTTTAAAAAAATAGTATTACCAATAAGAAATTGAGTATAATGTAAGCATGTGTGTGAAGATATAAAATGGAATTATTAATTATCTATCCCCCCCCCCACCAAAACCATCAAGGATCAGAACAGCACATATATATATATTATAATATATATATAAAATCTTTAGCATATGCAAAATTGGCAATTAAGCTGTCAATCTACCTCATGTTTCAACAAAATAATTTTGAGGAAAATCTTAGGATACTGTTATCACACACATTATACTGTTATTACACATTAACACGTTCAGTACGGCACGGGGTCAATTGACCCCGTACTTAACTGTCTCCCAGGACTATGACCCCGTGCCGTCCTGGAGAGTGGTATTGGGCTCTAGTCCGGTACGGGCTCATATAGCCCCGTGTTATTTCCCGTGCTTTTCCTCTGAACCGCTTGTTCTGTTATTTACATAGCTTATGTAAATGACAGAACGCGTCCTTCCCATTTCAGTTTTTTTTTTGCTGTCGTTTCAAAACATTAATCTGTATAATGTGTAAATCACGTGGCCGACAATTAGTGGAATTAGCTTTATTAAAAAAGTGTTTCGGGTGTTACGAAAAATTAAGAAAACCATTGTCCTCTAAAGAAGCAGACAAAAAAGTTAGAACGTATTGTGAAGAGTGCAACATGAAGTCACTTTGTCTACAATGCTTCAACAACTGCCATAAATCTATGTCCTAACCATTGTGATAATGAAGAATTGTTAATTACAAAATAATTATTTGTTTATTCATATTTTTTCTTTATTATGTTTATTTTCCAATTATTTGTTTAAACTAAACTACTAGTTCCTAGTTGGTTTTTCTCGTTTTATAATTTTATCTTTATAAACTAATAAATTTTGATTGTAATGTGTCGTAATTTAAAGTTAATTCATATTCACCCATTTTAATGTATTACAAAAATTAAAATCCTTTGTTGATCACCAAAATTATCACATAAAGGAGAAAAAAAGTTCCCGACAACGTGAAAAATGTAAGGTAAATATTCATTTCTAAGTCACGTAACAATAAATGATGAAAACACGGCCTGCGACTGCCATATATTTTTTGATGTCCAAAGAGTAAAAAAATGTTTGAATATTGCAATTTAGTTCATTTTTCGTGTGGTAGTAGTGCATTAAAAGGGGACATAAGTACGGGGTCGATTGACCCCGTGCCGTACTTGTGGATAGTTGCACTACGGGGTCAATTGACCCCGTGCCGTACTTGTGGATAGATCACGTTTTTGAAGTCCGTACTGAACGTGTTAAAGAGATCCTATCTTCTAAAGTAACTCACATCATAAAAAATAATAAACCACAGATAATCATTAAAATAAAATAAAAACACTATAAATAAAAATAATATATGATTCAACTACTTACAAATGCACCTTTATCTAACTTTACCTTTGAGTTTGAAAATTAAGTAGGAGTTGCCACCGTTGCGACTTGAAATTTTTAATATTTTGAGCTTCATCAAGAATTAAATATTTCCATTTTTTCCTCCTGAAGCTTTGATGATCTTGTATTACGAGTTTATATGAAGTAATGCAGATATGGAATGCATTTGGTTTTGTCCAACCTTAAAAAATATTAATTAAATTAAAAGAAATTTTTGAGAACATTTATTATTTGTGTGAGGAATGAAGATCACGGAAGGGACCCAAAATAACAACAAGTTACCTATTTAAACAGGTGCTTTGCAATCTTTTTGTATATAATATAGAATACCTTTTATTTACTCGTAGACACCTATTATTTGATGTTTAAATACAAATTTCAATTTTTTTATTACTTTTTTAGGATTATCAATTTCAAAGTTTTAAACGTACTACATATACACTTTATGAGTATTGCCAAATATTAAAGCCAAAAAAAAATAGAGTAAATTTGTTTTCAACATTCAGTTAATCCTCACTCCTAATCATGGCATTTTCACTTAAAGTAATTGTATCACTATGCATCTCTTGTCTAACTTAAATGCCAAGTCACATTTTCATAGGCTTCCTATTATTGGAGAAACAGAAAATAGAATTTGAGATGCATGTCACCCTAACATGTGGGAAATCTGCTTAGTTTATGCAGAACCTGCTTGATGGACATTTATTTACTTTTGTATGTAGCAATGGCATAAGAAGGAAGAGTTAGTATTATGGAATACAGAATCAGATAATTCTGAAAAACTATGGAGAATACAGTCATCAAAGAACACCCAAATTTGAGAGAATGTATTGTGCCCCAATTTACTCTTTCTAAAGTACTTGTTAATATACTTATCTCTCATTGACATTTTCTAGTTCCTTCAGGAAGATATAATTCTCACAGTACTTAAATACAAATAATTTAAATAAAAATAAATAGAAACCAAAAATTATTAAAATTAATATTTGCTGGTATAAAGTAACTTACCTGATCTTTTTAATTTCCGCTCCTTTTGAGTTCCGTAATATGTCAGAATTTTGAAAGCAGGGCACCACTTTTTGAACTCCATCTCCCAGTTCAACATAACGGAAGTCGGGACTACAATTAAATGAGGACCCCAATTACCTAAAAAAAATTCAAAACCAATAATTCTTTTCACCAGTTCTGATTTTATAGATGTACTAGAGTATTATCTACGTTCTGAGTTTGATGGTACAATGTCTAACGGTAAGATATAATTTTAAGAAAATTTAAGATAAGATATTTTAAATGTAATAGAAGACCTTTGTGGATGATATACAAAGTAACAGTTTATTAAAAGAAACGGAAAATGGGAAATCCGCTAAAACTACAGTAAATAATAAGATGCTCTTTACAGGCTTGGCATTTAAGAGTTGAATTTTCAGAAATGTTCGAGAAAGTAACTATCAAATAGCTTCAATACATAACAATGAGAATGGTGGGATTTAAATGACTCAAAAATAACACAAAGCTATCAAGTTTTTCTGACAATGAGGACTGCCTCAACAGATTTGCACATTCCCTTGTTAACCATTATTTAAAAGAACATATTAGAAGTTCTATACAAGAATATCTCGGGTTTTAACCTTTTCATTGTGACATACCAAGGGCCAGCCCTGCAAGTGGGTACAAAGGCATTTATTTACCTGCTTCCTAACCCCTTCAGGTGATGAACTTCCAGCACCTTAGAACTATTCCACTCAGTGGACTTATACCTTTATTCTAAGTAAACTCTATAAAATAAGTTTATTTTTAACCTCTTACACATGATTTTTGTATAGTCCTTTGCAAGGGCTTTGTAATTGTATTGATTTTATACCAACCAGTATAGCAGATAAATGTTTTTTAAAGATGATGAACTGCAAATAATATTTTAACAGCTTAAGATTCAGTGGATCTTGATTTATTACAATTCTCTTCTCGTTGTATACCATTTTGTCATAACAAATTTATTGTAATTTTTAAATATATTGTTACGTTTATCACAAAAGTAATAACGTTGATTATTAGGGTTCTTTTGGATTGCAAAATTAAATAAACAAACTTTGACATTCTTATCTCTACACAATTTATTTGACAATCACTACTCACTTTTACAGACTTGGTAAATTATTCTACATTATATATATACATAGTATTGTCACTATGAATCACCATACATTGTAGAAAGTCTGAAGAACTCAAAAAAGCAAAAATAATAGAACAGAGTACTAATTGCCTGTTGGTAAGATAAGAAAGGTCAATTTTGTGTCATTGGAAGCCTTACTAAGGGCTAAAAGTAAATGGAAATAGTATCTAGTAACAAATAATAGAATACTCTAACTCTGGAATTATCAGATAGAGTGCTCTATGTAATATGAATCATACTCAATTTTTCATGGGCTTACAATTAACCAATAAGCTCTGTAGGGCATTGCCTGTAAAGAACAGCCACTCCTGAGAATACTTGGTTGTCACAATAAAAAGATTAAATGGTTAAACATTCATTCTCATAGGTTCATTATTAACGAGTTAAATAGCTTATTAACATTATAATATTTGAGACTATTACCTTTCTCACAAGCAAGATGAGCTAAGAGAGCAATAGTTTGAATTGTCTTCCCAAGACCCATTTCATCTGCAAGAATACCATTAAGTTTTCTATCGTACATAGTTACTAACCAGTCTAAACCAATATGTTGGTATTCCCTCAATGGATGTTTGAGAAGAAAAGGAACTTTCGTAACAACCTGAAAAACAATATTACAATGACTTATCATTTAACAGGATATTAAATGAAATATTTAAATTTGGATTATAAAATAATAAATGTTCTCATAATCAGGCAAGTATTACCAGCTTTAAGTACTTTTATTAGGAAAACTCAATTACGCCCAAGTGGTTCAATGCATTTTGGACCAAGAGGCACCAAAGAGGGTTCCTTTGAAAAATTCAGATGTCTCTCCCTCCATGCTAGATAAACCCTTCTGAACTGTTTTATTTGTATGTGGTCTTTTGACAATATAGTTTCACCTCCCTTTTGGGAAGTCTCACTGTTTGGGGGACCTTCCTAGTCTATTTTTCTTTCAAGAAATATCCTCTAAACATCTTCAATAAAGTTTAAAAAATAAAGCATATGAATAAAAACCAAAAAAATAAAAATCTATATTTATAAGTAAACAAGTAAATATAGATTTATTTCAAATTTAAACAACAATTAAGTATGAAGATGAATGATTCTTTCTTGTCCTGGCTGTTACATGCTCTAAGATGTTTAACCCTTTGACAGCTCCAGACGAGATATCTCGTCGGAGGGAGACGAACCCCACCAGCTTCAGACGAGATAACTCGTCCCCGTCTGCCCGCTACCCCCTCACGCAGGACAAGATATCTCGTCACCATTTTCCCAAAGTTTTACGCTCCCAGCTCCAGGTGATATAACTCATCCTGACTGTGGTACATCCTAGCGGATCCTCAGAGATTTAATAAATATTTCTAGTGGCTGCTAGGCTGCAGGGGTGTCTCTATTGGAGAAATATTTGTTCCAATCCCGTAACTGTGGAATCTTTGGGTTTTCCAAGGAGGGAAACCCAACCCACCCTCATTTTTTTATCAATAAAAATATTGGTAAATAATTAAATATATCTTCAAATTAAAAAAAAATGGTAAATTATTAAAATATTACTTCAAATAAAAAAATTATATATAAAATCATTACAATCATGTTCATTATTTCCTTCATAAATCACGTAATCTTTCATTACTATAGCATTTTAATTTATTGAAACAATGATATAAGTATTACAGAATCACACAAAGAAAATAAAACATTAAGAAATAGTCGGAAAAGGGAGTGAGTTATTGAAGGAGGCAGCTGTGACCCCTTAGCTTGGGAGGGTGATAGCCAGCTGGCCCTCCCCAGCTAGTGGCTGCAACTCTCCGCCCGCCTCCTTAGCTGTTAAAGGGTTAAAAAAAATAAAATATAAAACTTTCATGACCTGAAGAAAAAAGTACAGCTACATTTATGGGACCAATTGACCCGTGACAGTAAATATTAACCCACACAAGGTTAATCAACTCCTTGCCATATTTTTGTAAACAGTCAGAAATCAGTTTTGCAGATGTGTTTATATATCTTTGGGATCTTGTATCTGCAATATTCAGAGAGTTATTTGTATTTTTTTGTTTTAGCCATCAGTAAATCCGTGATTCTACTTATCAAACATTAGCAACAAGCTA
Source organism: Riptortus pedestris (assembly GCA_019009955.1). Taxonomy (NCBI): domain Eukaryota; kingdom Metazoa; phylum Arthropoda; class Insecta; order Hemiptera; family Alydidae; genus Riptortus; species Riptortus pedestris. Next base: position 80,856,681 of record CM032228.1, on the reverse strand, counting down.
ATATATCATCAGACATCTCATTCTAAGCTTAAATACCGAATATTGTTGTCAACAGACGTTTTTATAAATTATATACATACAATTATGTATATAATTAAATTACATCGCGTCATCATTTAAGGCATAACATTCTATACTTGAAAATATTTATCTGATGAATAATATATTCTATATTAATCCATTTCATGAAACTCTAAAAGCAATACCCATTAAAGGCTAAAGTTGACTCAGGAAGAAATCTGCATAGTTTGTGCAGCCCCTGGATGATGGACTTTATTTTTATTTTGTGTTTACACACATTTTTCAAAATGATCTACCTGATTTCATCAGTCTTAATGGTAAAATTGACCTTAAGCCACTAGTTAGACAATTGAACATTTTTAATATCCTAACTACTGAGACAACACTAACACTCAAGGCAAACTGAAATCAGCAAACTAGCTGTTAAAAATTTGTATGAAAACAATACCCGATTACGCTGGAGGACAAGTATATTAAAACCAAGTGACCATGATTAAGAACAAACCTTCTACATATAAATGAATGATGATACTTACACTTGTGGAAGACAAGGTATTTCCTTTTGGTTGTAGGCTTTGAGCTATTGCAGCAACATCATTTATTTCCTTGTCCTTATCTTGCTCAGGTTTCTAAAACGTTATAAAATATAGAAGTTACTACACTTTCGCCCAGCAGAATTAATTATTGCCAAGAAACAGATGAAAATGATATAATAATATCTCTAGAATATGTATATTAAAAATTATAAAAATGATCTTGTTTTGTTAACCATAATGATTGGAAGTACTTCAATTCAGAAATTTGTTCTACTACTGTGAATGAATAAGAAAGTAATGAAAACAAGTGAAAGTCACATTACAAGTTGAGGACTACATGGTATATGTTGTCAGGGGAATCGATAGAATGAGGTAAAGTTGTGAGATTTGAGAGAAAAGCTCTCAATCGATATATGATGGCATTAGCAAAGAGGGCATATGGTTACATTGGCATATGTCGACATTAGTACTTAAATAGTTAATGAGCAAGACATTCCCCTCACACTTTTAGGTAGCAATGAATACATTGGCATTAAACTCCAAGACTTCAATGGCAGAGGAGCAATGGTAGTTAACTGGAGCTCTAACTCAAAATTAAATTATCTAATAAATATACAATTTGTTGTAATGGTCTTTGACCATGTCACCATTGAATTTTTTAGAATAAAACTGAAATGATTGAAAACTTATAAAGAAGCGTACGAAGGAATAATATTTGTGTATTTATTTATTTTATTCATTTAAAGATTACTTGAACTTTTAGTTCATTATTTCAAATTTATATGAAAAGAAAAATTTTCCCATACCTCAGCAGAATCATTATTATCAAGAAGAGCTTTCAGTGCTGATCCCTCTTCTTTTTCACTTTCAGACTCTATATCGTCCTCTGAAAGATCTTCTTCAGAGCTTTCTTCAAGCTCATCGTCACTTTCTTCATCTTTTGATATTTCTTTTCTTTTTCGAGACCTTGTATTAGTTTCTATAATTAAACAGAAAAAATAATTTAAGGAAAGATGATAATTTCAGAAGTAAAAAATACAAGATTTTAACATTTAGATTAATAAATTACACTGGTCAACAAAGTTTTCTTCACAAGAAATCTGATTAGTGAATCTAGTGCAATTTTTGACACTGAATACAGATATGTTGCCAACATTTTTCCATCAGCCAGTTTTTTGTCACAGCTACTTTTTAAAATCTGGTTTTAGCTGTTTTTTGATCTGTCAAGGGAACCTTTACCTCATATGTAACGATTTTATCCAAGCTGTATTTAAGGAAATTTTGTTTGTAATATTATGCTGAGGCACCATAAAACAAAGTTGAGTAGGTTCATTCATGTTTAGGCATGGACAGACATGTTCATCTGGCATTGTGATGTGTCAATATTGAGCTGACTGTGAGTTTGTAGTGAAATATTTCCTACCTTTCTTTTCGGTAGAGTATTGTATATGTAGTGTTTTAGTGCTTTGTTCTTTCATCATGCCAAGAAATTGTGTAAATCATGTAGACAATTTCTGATATTTTTGTGGTGAGCTGGCCTTTATGTTTCAGAGGCAGAATTTGATCCCACTCTTAAAGAAGTGTTATCATCAACTTTACTTTGGCTTTCAGGCTGGTGATTTTGTTAAGAGCTGGCCCCCAAGTACATGCTGTGTTTTGTGTGTTAGCTTGCTGACTGGGTGGAAAAATGGTACACATCGTATGCCATTTGCAATTCCCATGATTTGGAGGATCATTTAAGTGATTGCTATTCTGTTCAACAAATATAAAAGGAATCACACCTATAACAAATATTGGACTTTGCAACCTGCAATAAGACCAGTCTTACACAATGAACAGTTCCCTGTACCAGTATATGCACATACCTTAGGTGATAACTCTTAATCTGACGTAGCTGTAACTCAAAATGCTTCAAATGACTATAAAAATGATCCTATATATGAAGCCAATACCTGTTCATCATAACCATACTTTCCCAATCAGAAAGACCTTAATGATCTGATTCGTGATTTAAATCTGTCTATCAGCAAGCCAAAAGTTTAACTTTCAGATTTAAAGGGTGGAATCTACTCCAAAAAGAAGTAAGAATATGTAGTTATCGTGCCTGTCAGTGATTTCAAGTACTGCTTCTCTGAAGAAAATGGTAGTGTGTTTTGTAGTGATATTTGTTCAGTTATGGAAACTCTCTCGGCTCCAGCAGCGTCCTGAAATAATATTGTTACCTCCATTGCATATTAAGTTAGGAGCAATGAAAAATGTTGTCAACGCTATGGATAAACAGTCCGGTAGATTCTTGTACTTGAAAACAAAATTCCCCAAAGTCAGTGATGCTAGACTGAAAGAAGGAATTTTTATAGGACCATAAATCTGGTCATTTGTGGGTGATAAGTATTTTTAAGGACTGTTAAATGGAAAAAGCAGCCTGGCAGTCTTTCAAAAGTTTATGTTTCAATTTTCTTGGAAACCATAAAGCAGAAACTACTATCGTGACATAGTGACTAGTCTTCTGCATTCTTATAAAGCTATGGGTTGCAATAGTCTTTAAAAATTCACTTCTTGGACTCTCACTTAGACTTCGTCCCTGAAAATCTTGGAGCTGTTAGCAATGAGCATGGTGAGCGTTTTTATCAGCAAATTTCTAATATGGAAAAGAGGTACCAAGGCAAGTGGGGTTCCAATATGCTGGTTAACTACTGTTGGACCAAGAAGAGAGGCATTCCAGATGCAAAATATACCCAAAAATCAATATCTACCACTTTCTAGGTAAGTCAGAATGAGTAGTTATAATTTTGAGTTAGATCAATTTTTTTTCGAACAGTATAAAAAATCAAGTGAATATCAAACAAAGCTCCTACCCGATGGAGGAAAGCTAAAGTTATATTTGAATTCAGCATGAAAAAATACTAATAACATATGTTATTTCAGTTCTTGTGAAAGAAAAACCAGTTAATTTTTGTTGACCAGTGTTAATAGCTATTGAGTACTCATGGGATGATTTTTAAAAAAGGTCTTTAAAGGTCCTTCAATTTTACCCAAGAGATGACGAACATAAGTCTGTTCAAAATTTTATTTATATATACATATACATATGTGCATACACACCCTTTTTAATTTTTTAGTGTATAATTAACTCAACTTTATATTAAGTCTTGCTTAAATTTCACATAGGCTTCTTATTAGAGGAGAAATTGAGAATAGAATGTAAGATAACATAATCTGAGTGCCATTCTCAAATGTGGGAAATCTACTTTGTGTTATACATTCACAAACATACATGTGCACTAATACTTTTTTAAAAATTGTATTCATTAAATCGATCTACCTTTATTACTTGTTTTCATGGTTAAATGTATAGTATTTGTAAAATGTTAATTAGTTGCACTGAAATAGTGAGCTTGCACTGAAAGTATCTACTGAAACATATTTAGGATGGTAGGAACTAGGAATTAATTTATAAACCTTCTTTAATAAACTTCAACAACCTTTCTACTATCTGATAGCAAAACGTTTTATGCTTATCCTAAAGAAAAAATCCTTATATAAGACATTACTCATGTCCCCAAAATAAAGTTAAAATAGATAAATACATACACAGAAATATTGTTAAAATAATCTAATACAAAACAGAAGAAGTCAAACTTCAATCTGTTAGAAAGAAAAAATTGAGTTAGACAAAAATATGACATAACAGGGATCCCACTTGTGGAGAATATTAATACTAAAACAAAAAATCATAAATTAATAAACTGAGAGAAAAAATAAACAATATTAATACCTCCATTCCAAGGTAATGTGTCCTTAATTGGTAGTTCTTGAATTCCATACTTGGCTCGTAATTGATCAATACTCATGCTTCCTTCAGCCTAAAATAAATAATTCGGAGTAAATGGTTAGAAATACTGGTTCAGTTTTCAGTAGAATGTGATAACTATTTTGGGAAATTCTAAAACTTCTCCAGAGTAGAATTAATCAAGGTATTAATGACAAGAGAGATGAGGGCAGGGGGATAACTGGGGTAATTTACAGTTAGGCAGCTGTTAATGATGGAAGTTAATCAATGGGCAATTTGGGCAGAAATTCAAAACTGAATGATTTTCGTTGAATAACAAAAAAAAAAATGAAAACCTTTAGCCCAGCAGCTCGTGAACATGTTTAGGTGGGAGGTCAAATAGACATAGCTTAATCCACTCCCTGACAGATGGTATAGCAAACTATTTTGCTCAACTTAATGAAATTTAGTATGCAATCAACAATGTCAAACCCGATGTGTCTAGTAAGACGCATAGTAAGTTGAAAGATTCAATAGTCCAATGAAGAGCCAGTGCGTGCGAAGTGCATGAGTAGGTGAGAGATAGAGAGTAGCAGCTGAGAAAATCTGACCAGATTTCAATAACGGCAACTGTAGATATAATAAAGTATAGAGTTAAATGATGTGACTATATTATAAAATCAAATACAGAGTTAATGAAAACTAAATAACAGTTAATACTGAAGCAGACAGTTTCAGAGCTCCATGAAGAACACCGAAAGGATGTAAAGGAAGTAGGGTAGGGGAAGTAGGATAATTAAGAGAATGATAAAAAATTTTGAACTCAAACTCTTGATTATAGAAACTGCAGTAAAGTAAATAAAAGGAAAAATTAGTGTGTAGATGACAAAATAATAATGAAAAACACTGCATCTCAATCAGTAAGATGAAGTGGATGACCATATATGAGATCAAGGGATAGCCAGCTTGGACAACATCCAAGACATAAATAAAATCAAAGGAGCACTTGAAGCTCAGATAGAGAGGAAACCAATGAACATAAAAGAGTTTCCCATAGATATATGCAAAGCTGCAAAATACACATTACAATGTCTTATAATTTCCGAAAATTATATTATTAACTAAATTAAAATTATTTAAGCTATTGTGTTTATAAACAAGACTAAAAGCTATTTGTATAAATAAGATTTCATAGCTTGCAGGGCTTATTAAATTTTTTTTAGGAAACAGTGAAATTATTATTCTCATGGTTTATTAATAGATTCATTGTAATATTATTTAAATCATAATAGGAGATAATCTCTTCTTTGATTCTATTTTCTTAAAGGAATTTTTAATATCTTTACTTAAAAATCACTTGCAGGACAGGATAAATGAAGGAATATTGAATCATGAAATCTTACTGAGATATCAACTGAGAGTGCTGTTGGCTCAATTGTATCCTGATAAAAAGGGTATTTTTTATTTATTAATTTTTCTCATAAACCATTGTCCTAATAGAGCTAAAACTTTTGTCAGATTAAAATAAAATATGGTAAAAATACTTATCGCATTAAATAATAATACCTTTAAATCATCAATTTCTTGTTTGTAGTCTACAGAGCCTTCAACTTCTTCTTGTTCGTGGATTGTTTCTTCATCATCAGCTGAGTCATTACTTGAACCTTGATATTCTGCATCATTTTCATCATCCTCCTCAACTTCTTCTTCATCTCCTTCTTCCTAATTGAAAAATATGAAGCGGTTAATTATTCTAAAATGTCATATTTCAGAAATGAATAAAATAAGAAGTTTATCAAACAGGAGATGTATAACTATTGTTTTCCATAGGTTATTAAGTGACACATTGTAGTCTTATATCATATTTCATTGACTGCTGTCCATGATCTGAAATCTTACAGAAATGATACACTGACTATTGCCTGTGTACAAGTAAATTGCTGAAAGGTGAAAGGTAAAGAAAGCATATTAGGGTTTATTATTATTTAATTGTAAGTGGCAAAAAATTGAAATGTTTGATGAATTATAGTAGATAAGAGTCAAATAGTATCCTTTACTATTTGCCTTTCTCGTGTTATCCATGTTTTTTATAAACTATGTTAAATATTCTGATATATGTTGATTATGTATATTACACTAAAATTGATGGTATAAATGTTTTACTTTAAAAAATGTATTTTATTAGGCAATAGTAATTTCATTGTTTGTACTTTTATAAAGAAGACATTCCATTAGAATTTTGATTAGCTTGATGCTTCATCATAATGTTTATCACAGTTGTTACTTAAAATTATTCGGTTAATATGAAAAAAATGTATGGAATGAAATAGAGGGATTTACAATTTTCTGGCAAAATTTACATCATACCATGTCTTTTTTACAAGTGTTTGATGGTCCTTGAGACAACCCACAGAACTATTGCTTTTTCTTGTTTGATATGCCTAATAATTTCAAAATACAAGAGGAGGAAACTGATTTTTATCTCTAGGTTATAACTAACAAACCTCATCACCCTGGAACGAAAGGTACAAAAAACCCATCTTATTTTGTTGAAAGGGCAAAAGGCCTTTTCAACAAAGTGAATCAAGGCCACCTTAGTATATTTGCCTAGTCAACATTAGTATATTTTCTATCCTCTCATGATTATAGTTTATAAAGGAAGGGAAAAGTAGCTGAAATATTTGTTACTGTATGTACCTGGGGTATTGGTGAGTTGGAACTCAATAATAAAGTATATAGTCGTTATTTTGAAGGAAGATCTGTAATTATTTTTATTTTGTATTTGTGATCTTATCTCTCCCTATGCTAATATGATCATCATGTGTACAAAGGTTTATGAAAAGGAAAATGAGATGGGTTAATAAGTCTATTAGTCAATCGGTTTCTTAGGAGGTAGATAAAGGAAGCAAATAGTTATATGAAATATGGTAAGTGAGACAATAGTAACTACTTCGAAGGTTTATAAATCTAAAATTAAAAAAAAAAAAAAACCTCTATGTGCTTACATTCAATGATATTTTATATAAATGCATCCATATAGACAAGTATGTAAGTCTAGAGCATAAAACTATTTTTTAGGAGTCAAAGTAATTACTTATATCAATAAGGTAATTTAGGATAACAGCAGTTCATAGTCCATTTGAAAATATTAAGCATAAATGAGAAATATTTAATTCTAAAGATGTTGAGCTTAATATAACTTTGCAATTGAGGTTAAGCATTAGTCTCTCTTCTAGTTTCTTTCATTGAGTAAATTAAATATGGTAATAATAAATAACTCAAATACATACTTTTATTTTTAACAATTGTCTGATACTGAAAACAAAGATTGTAAAATCAAATCATGTCGAAGTGTGAAATAGTGGACACACAGATAATAATTAATGATAAATACTATTTATATTAATATACTAATTCATGATAGCTAACAATAAGAATATGAATAACTTGTGTTAATGTGAACAGTTCTGAGATAAGTTTTTTCCAATAGTTAGATAATGAGCTTATTACTTTCAGTCATTATTAGGGTGACTAAGAGAGATCCCTCTCTAGTTCATCAATTAACTTAATAGTTTTATTAACACAAACAGCAAATGTTACAATAAATTCTTAATAATAAAAAGCTATGTTCTATTTATAATTCTAAGGGCATTAAAAAACTAAAGATACCTTCTGAAATTTGAATACTAACATTGCTAAGTGGTGAGCCAATACTATCACGCTGAGCAAGATATCCAGAGACAAGATCCTCCAACGGAACTTCACTTTCCCTTTTAAGAGCATCTATTTCCTCTTGCTCATTCAGTTTTTCATCTTTAGCAGATAATGCTTCTTCTTTTGCTATTGTCTCTTCATCATCATCTGATGATCCTTCAGGCTCAAACTCAACTGCAAAATGGACAAAAAAAAATAAAATGATTATATATACAATGTATTAACATAATAAGAAGGTATGGCTAATTATCTATTGTATTTTATGTATGTGAAGTCGAATGGGCTGGGCTAAGCACTCCATTGCCATTACAGAAGTGCTGAATTTCAGGTCAGGGATTCCACAATAAATTTTATTTAGCTGTGCAGTTACTGCCCTTCAAGATGTTGGACTTCTATATGTTTGCTGGAGCTCATTTAACACCAAGCAATTGAGTATTAACTTAAATTAAAGAAATAGTGATACTGGTCCACAATGGAGCCAAAAAAGACATTGAATGCATCAAGGTGACCAGTTGACCTCCCACCAAAGCTGTGTGGCAGGCCTAACCCCAACACAGGTTATTACACCAAAGATTTTTAAAAACATTTTGTGTAATTAATTCCTTACAAGGCAACCCCTTCCAATTAGTACTGTATATGACCAAAAAATACAATATGTTAAAGAACATCAGTTAATCAGAAAGTTATATAGCATATTTTGATCTGAAATACAATAGATTTAATTGACCCCATCTGATTTTGGCAATTAACAAAGGGAAATCTGCTAAAAAATATTCAAATATGTTAATACCCATAATGATATAATTCAAATAAAAAAAAAAAAAAAGTTTAAACTTAACTAGGTTTGTACTAGGAGAAAGAAATTGAAATTAAAAAAACAAACAAGTATCTGCATTCAAATCTTAGCCAAATGAAATAGAATACAAATAAATAAAAGTCCATCACACAAGGGCTGTGTAAACTAAGCAGATTTCCCACATGAAGTTTTGCAATAGAGAAATCTACATACTAGTAACAGTAGTAGTAACGAGTCTCTAAACCAATTTCACGAGAGCCAAACAGTTATGAAACGGCCAAACTAGCTTTCCAGGGATACTCACAAATAGACCTGACATCAGCCGATGTCATCTCATCCATTATCCGCACACACTTAATAAAAATGCAAATATCTCGGTTAATATTCAAGATAGAGAATAAATGTACTTAACAATATTTATAGTAAATTTAATTTGCAATAAGATTGGTTCTATGCAAGTTTTCGATCCGACATATAGTAACAGATATTTCGAATTTTCAAAAATCCCCCCTCTTAACACTCTTCCCACTTGTCCGATTTCAGTCATTAACAAACTTGATCTTTCTTTTCGCATAAAACAAGTAAATACCGAGTTTGGTAGCGATCAAACAAAAATTGCCCTAAGGGAAATCTGCTAAAAACACAATAAAAACATGGTATTCAAAATTTCACCTGTAATTTAATGTTCAATCAAGCTAATAAAAAAGAAAAAAAACAAGGAAATCTTTAATCAGTTTCTTTATACATGCCACTCATAAGTGAATAATTTAAGTTTCATTATTTTGTTTAAATACTTTACATGGCAAATACAACAAAAAGGCTTACCATCAGAATGATTTCTGGGTGATGAAGGCTTTGATGTGTTCATGCTTTCTGCAACAAGACTAGAATATTTTTCTGTTTGATCAACAATAAAACTTAGATGCTGATCAAGAGCTTTTTTGCGTTTCTCTTCTAACCTGGTTTGCTGTTTGAATTCCACTAACTACAAAAATACACAGATTAGATTTTTTTTTTTTTTTTAACACATTGGGTTTTCCATTCATGCCAAACAGTTAAAATTACCACTGATATACAATCTTAAGATTATCATAATGTACAGTCACCAGAATTGATTATTTTAAACCCAGTCAGCATTAATATTAAAGTTATTTTACAGTTTATACAAAATATTGCATTCATTCAAAACAACTGAAAAGTTCGAAACAAATAACAAAATGATAGTGTGGCATTGGTGGTCATATATAATTCAACTCAAAAGGAACTAATCCCTCCACAGTTTAATTGACGATTATTATTAATCTTAATTAATTATTAAGGTGATTTCCTAGACAGTGGGAGCCAATAACAGATAAAGTTTCCATGATCAAAACCCATGAATGGTACAGCTACAGAAAAATAATTTCATCTATATTCCAAACGAGAGTTACTTATCACAGACAACAATTGTTCCTGAGCTTTTTGATACATAAGTAAAATTTATTATACTTTTGTATTCACAAAGATTAATTACAATATCAGAATTCAAAATACCTTCTCAACATTGTTCCAAAACTGTTTCACTTCTCTTGCGAGGAATGAAGCTATCCTTTTCAACTGCATTTCTTGTGCTTTGATAGCCTTCTGAGCAAGAGCTTCTTTCTCTTGAAAATGTTTTTGGACCATCCTTGCACACTGTGAATAAAAAACAATACATTAAGGTATAGGGAGGGATTTATGCAAAATAATTGATTTGATGCGAAATATTTTAACTTAAGAGTTTGAGTTATACTAATATCAGCTGTTGAGGTTTTACTCATGACAGAATTTGTGAAAAATGTCAAAATGACCATCGATCCAACCTAGGAGATGATGATGATGATGATTCAAAGCTATAATATATGTATAATGTATCTTAATGCTCTAGCAGTCACAATTTTTGTTTGATTATTACCAAACTTGATATTTAAATATTTCAAGGAAAACTAAAGGTCGAGTTTACTCCTTTGTTTTTGATCTAACTCCTTTGTGATTATAAGATTTTCTAAGTTTTGGTTTTGAATAAATTGCCTTCAGAATTCTCCTTTTCCCATAGTTTAGTTTTAAACATGTCTTTTATTTGCAGCATGACATACCTAGAGAACTGTAACCTGAAGTTTAAATATATGCTTCTTATCAAAGAAGTAACGGCTTCTTTGGTATTTTCATCATAATGTATATGACTTGGGAAGTCAGTAAAGTTACAGACTCCAAACAATGGGAAAAAGTGATTTTTGAAAACATAATTATTTATGTTTGGGGGGCCAGTCACTTTACAAGTTTTCAAATTATGACAGTAATGAGGTATTTGAGCTTGCACAGGTACAGGCTAGTGTTCTAGTATCTACCTCCTAAGGATATAACAATGCGAAAGCTTGGAAAGGGAGAGAAGCTAACCAAATATAAGTAAGATGAAATGTGAGTGATGAAATGGTAGGACAAGAGAGGTAACTAAAAATTTCTTTAGATTTCGAGGAATAAACTATTGAAAATACAGTTGGCCTCTCCAAGCCTCAAGTGACTTGTCCATGCTAAAAGAAAAAACAATTTTTTGGCAATTTCCTATATTTTTCAAAAAGGAAATACACTTTTTTAATGGGATCTGATGACTTTTTCCCAACCTTGGCCTTGGGGCTAGGTATAATATGTAAAGCTATGAATAACTTATGTATGGAAGAAAAAAAAAATGTTTGATTAAATAAATTTAAAAAAATGTCCAGAAAAGAATAGATAAAACAAAAAGAAAAGTAATATATATGACAAATAAGACTAATTGCAATTCAAATAGTCCAAAACAAACATCCAAGGGTTACGAAGAAAAACTGTAAGCTGAAGAAAAATTCTTGGTGGCGAAACATATTGGAAGATAGCTGAACAATTCTAGAAAAAACTCCTCCTGGTCCGATTTCAGCCATTAATGAACTTTGTCTGCCTAAAGTGCAGTTTAGTCCCCCCCCTATGCCGCCATCTTGTTTCGTTATAATCCCCGCCCTCGCTTAAAACCACCAATAGCGTATTTTGGAAATTTTAAAGTGTTAAAAAATATAAAGTTAGAACAAAAAAAACCCCACCCTCGGTGTAAACCACCGATGGCGTATTTTGGACATTTTAAAGTGTTAAAAAAGATAGTTAGAAAAACAAAATGGCCACTGTTGTCATCGTGCGCCACAAAGGGGAGGACTAAAATACACTTTCACCCTTTGTCTTTAGTTTTATATGAATGCTTAAATACCACACACATATATATATGATGAAATGCTTTATTAACCTGAGTTTAATAACAAAAATAGTGACTACTACAGTGGTAACAGAAAGGGAGAGAACACATACGTAAAAAATGCGCACACGTTCATAGACACATGCATGGGCAAACACTCAAATGAAATTCATTTTCAGCACCTCTATCAATGATGGATATATGAAGACATTTTCTAAAAATCACATCATGAATTTAATCTCAGTGTCTGAATCTGCTACAAAGAATTCCTAAACCAATCTATGTTTTAATGCTTATTTAAAAGGGAATAAGTTTTTATTTTACCGTTAGACATCTCTCATGGAAAATAATTTATAGACAGGTACAAATATTTGCTAAGTTTAAATTTAATCTAGACCATATCTTGAAACAAAAGAATGCTCATTAATACTTGCAATTATTCATTCATACAAATAAATTCTAAAAACTTACTTTTTTTGCAGCTGCTTTTTTCCATTTTCTTTCTTGGGCAAAATCAGCTGCAAGCCAGGCCATTTCTTCAAGCAGGTAATCCCAATGAGCTTTGGTTCGGGGTAATTCATGAACTTTCGGTAACCTTCTTTCAGCCCATAAACCATCTTTTTGAAGTTCACCAATCCTTTGCATAACATAAGCTTCCTAGAATAAAACAGTATTTTAAGTTATGCTCATATTACTATAAGAAGTGCTTTTTAATTATAATAATTCATATAAATAACTGAATTTTTATTTAAGATTCTAGTTAGAATATACAAAAATAAACAATATGATTCATACCTGTTTTGCCCTCTCTACAATCTGTTCTTGGCTACTAATTGAGTTTTCCCCAGGTGAAACAATAGTTTTTGTAGGTGTGGTTGGTTTCAAAGGAGATTTATGTAATTTAGAAGATATTGGCTCACTGTTTTGGTTAACAGAGGTAGGAGACATTCCTGTCCCATCACAAATAGACCCTAAAAAATAATAATAAAAAAGTTAGGGCAGATAAAGGAAATAATACTGCATTTATTTGAAAATATGGGCCATTGAAAAAAAAAAAAAAAATTGTATTAAGTTATAATGAGTTAATAATATAAGGTTATGTTGTCCAGCAGAATGAATTTAACCTAGAAGAGGAAACCATTACTTAGCTACAAATACTTCCTTTATAGATAAATGGGGTTAGGTTATGTTATTAAGCAGAATGAATTTAACCTAGAAGAGAAAACCATTACTTAGCTACAAATACTTCCTTTATAGATGAAATGGGGGGTATTAACAGATGAAAACTGAGTTATTCCTAGAAAAAAACAGGTTTGTGATATGGGTTAGAAGGGAAGAGGAAGGAATACTCCTTACTCTAGGTTCTCAGAAACCATTATAAAACCTCCTGTATGACTCATTCCAACCACCTCCAGACATTAAACACAACAAATGACATCCTAAACTTAAGGTAATAATTCAACATCAGTAATATTTAAGCACATTCTCTCATTGGGCAATTAATCTAAAATAATATTCAAACCAATACAAATTCAAAAAAATAAATCAATATTATGATACCTGTACATATTGATTTAGAATAAACCCCCAATCAATAATCTAAATTAAAAATCTATTTCATAACAATAATTGCTAGACATTAATAACTAGAATCATTGTATTTTATATTTTGGTTTTCCTTATCTAGTGAGAGGAAAAAGAGCGATTAAAATCAAGGTTTATAACATGGATTTAAAAAATGAAATGTATAAATCTGACACAAATTCAATATATCGTCAAAATAAGATTGGTAAAAGGTCTAATAATAATGGGCACCAACTACAACTTTATTTATTTTCTGTGTTCTACAAGTTTACAGCACAAAGGTTGATTCCTCAGTGCAGGAAAAAGCCAAGAAGTGAGAAAGAGATGTTCTGTTATGTATATATAAAATGAAGAATGTGATGGGTATTTTCATATTTAAAACAAAAATTTTTTTTTTCCAAAAGTTGTCATTCCTCAATCAAAATCTTATGAAATCTTACAACTTGAAGAAAATACAAGTAGTCTTTTCAGGGTTCAACTTTTTGTAAGTTATGAAAACTCAATCTGAATCAGTTAAACACTGATAAAATAGTTGTATAAACAGTTGTGTTAAAAGTTTGATTTCATAAGATTGTCAGCACTACAATCTTCCACATTTAATAATACCGCAAAATCATTCAAAGAACAATTACATTTAATGAACTTATGCACTTAATTCCTCTTGGCATTGCAATAACCATAAATGCTTTACAACCATTCTCTCATAATTCAAAGTAATCATGAGCCAATTATATATATTATATTGGAACAATAATAACATTTCGCCTACAACATATGTGACTGTCACCACTCTGCATTCAAATTATACTGTTACTAATACATTAATAACACACACTCTCACTCCCTCTCATGAACAAGCACATAATTCAAATGTCAAAATTTAAGACATCTATAAAAAAAATAAACCAATCACATTAATACATAAAAAAATTGTATTTTAATCATTAACCAATTTCAAAAAGGTTTAAAATACTGAGCTGGGGGAGGGGGTAATAACTAAACAAGTTGACCTGCACTTTTAAACTTAAGTCAATATAGAATTTTTTTTCTGTCATAATAAATCATACTGGAATTCAACTTCCATGAACGTACGTATAAGAACATCCAGCAGTGGTTTAATCAGTTGAAAGAAAGAGGGGAAAAAGTCCCAAGGACCATGAATGTCTGAGGAATCCATGGTCCTTTCCATCTGAAATGAAGGAAATCCACATGTCAAACAAGTTGTAAGCTCGTAATTACTCAACCTAAGGCATGTGCTCAAGAGACAGCTGTAATTAGAACTATACAGACTAGAGCTTGTTCAGGCACTAAACATTAATGACAAACAGTAGTGCTTGGATTTGCAACAAGATAGTTCAAATGATGGAGTACAAAGAGCAGTTAAGTTCACTTTTAACTTTTAGTAATACATCAACTTTGAATTTGAGTTGCAAAGTTGGCCAACACAATATGCACATTCAGGACACCAAAAGCTCTCACGAAATAGTTCTACATAAAAGAGATCTCCTGCAGTAAATATTTTTTGAGCAGTGCCCATCGACAATGTTTATGACCCATTTTTCTTAGAGGGAAGTTACAGAGCAAACCAATGCGGATATCCAGTAAAGTGTCTCTTCTTTGTAATGGAAACATTTAAATGAATTCCATTCCCAACAAGAGCACATCCTACTGGAAGTAATCAATTCAAGCATTTTCGAATCAAAACTATCAACTCTAGCAGTCCCAATTTTTAGCATATTTCCCCTATAATATTAACCGAGATATTTGCATTTTTTTAAGTTTTCACCCTTCAGTAAACCCTCACTCCTTCTCATGTCATATTAACAATAAGCTGTTATATTATGAATCACTTTATTTGAAGCCTAAATACCAAAAATTGTTCTCATTGAACTTTTATGTTTTGAGATAAATGCATACATGACATGTATGGGAAATCTGCTTAGTTAACGCAGCTCCTGTGAGACGGAATTTTGCGTTATCACTACCAAGCTTGATATATAAGTGCTTCATACAAAACTAAAGATCAAGTTCATTAATGGTTAAATCGGACAGGGGGAGGCGTAATTTCTCTGCTATTATACATTGGATCAAAAAATTGTATAGAACCAATCTTATTGCTAATTTAATGCCCTATAAATGTTGCTTAGATTAATAGATTTTTCGCTATCTCTAGTATTTACCGTGATATTTGTGTTCTTAAATTTCAGCCCTCCCCCCTCATATCATAATAATGATAAGCAAATATATTATGAAATGTTTTATTCCAAGCTTAATTTCTGAATATTGTTTCCAAGGGGCCTTTATTGTGGAAGATAAATAGGCAGTGTGATGATGTAATCAATTAAGATTTTGCAGTCCATTTGAAAATGTTTATTAGATCTATAACATACTCAGTATTTAACTGTTTAATTCAACCCTAAAGATTATATTAGTTAGTGGCTGAATGAACCAGGAATGGGAGTAGGGATTTGGGGAGATTTGTAGCCCCAGATATATTTACAATATCATAAAAAGTCTGTCACGCAGGGACTACGTAAACTAAACAGATTTCCCGCGTGAAGTTTAACAATAGATAAATCTACATACCGGTAACACAATACCAATAAATACAAACGATAATAAGAAACCTCCTGATGGAAAGCATCTGAAATGTAAACAAACAGTTCTGCCAATTTCTTACCGAAAAGAAAAACAATTACTGTAATATATATGAATACAACGTATTAATTTGATTGAAAACTATTTACTATATCTGGTACTGTAATTTGTAATGAATCAGAATAATGTTTATCTCAATAAATCAAATTTAAGTAGTCCAAAAACTTAAGAAGGGGGGGGTCACCAGAATATATTTACATTTATCTTGTATAATAAATGGTATTCGAAGCTTAAATATCACATATTGTTTTCAAAAGAATATGTGGTATTTAAGCTTCGAATGATGTGGTTTATTACATAAACGAGTATTGTTTATGTAACATGAGTAGAAGTGGGGGTTTGCTGAAGGGTAAAAAATGCAAATATCTCGGTTAATAATCAAGATAGGGAATAAATGTGTATATCAATATTTATAGTACATTTAATTTTCGATAGATTCTATACATTTTTTCGATCCGACGCATAGTAATGGAGATATTTCGAATTTTCCAAATTCTCCCCCTCTAAACCCCCACTCTCCCTGGTCCGATTTCAGCCGTTAACGAACTTGATCTTTTTTTTTACATAAAACGACTAAATATTGAATTTGGTAATGATTGAACAATAATTGTGACCACTAGAGTGGTAAGAGACAAATATATATACAGTTTCGAATGGACCTCATTTTCGTCATCTGTTTTGATGGACATTTGAAGAAAAATTTCGAAAATCGCATCATGAGTACGACCTCAAAAGCTGATTTCCCTTAAGGAAATCTGCTAAAATCTAAATAGTCTATCATGAAAAGCATTAGAGGTCCTTTCAAGTGATGTCCAAAACAATGCCCCAGGCCACCATAAAGGTTCATATAAATGGTATTAATAAGATAGCATCTTGCTTTTTCATTAAAAAAAATTCCTTTTATTGCTTTACTATTTTATGAGTTTTTTATTCTCAAACTTCAGAAAAAAAAATGTCTACATTTTATATGCCTTAATTCCTTGCCAATTTTATTTTCAAATCCGCAAACTGCCAGCATAATTATACAGGTTTAAAGTGTAAAAATTCATGGTTCTGCCTAAGGTGTAAAAAGGCAGCACCATTGATCTGTAGCAGCACTAGGGCTCGAATGTTTTTTTTTTTTTCTAAAGATTGTAAAGAAAATTTTTTACAGCTTGTAGTTTGTTCGTTATTCTTCTACATGATACCAGGTCATGAACCAAGCCCATGATGCCTCCCTACGTGCTTCTTCAACAACCATTATTTCTGTTCATTTGGGCTCTTAAATGAAATGTCTGTGGCTTCTTTTCAATACCTCACTTTGATGACTAATAAAATTGTATTATATTTTCAATGTGCTTTCACCTGCATGATACATCAGGAATTTATGTTATTACAACCACAACAATTAAACTAATTCTTTGAGTAAAGCGTAAGTAGAAACTGTGATATTAATCCTAAAGGTATTGTTAAAATGTCAAAATTTCAAGTTTTTTTACATTCCAAATCAGCAAAATTTATTTATTTTTTCTTTTAAAGAAGATATATTTTACAATAAAAATTTGAATTTTTGTAATTTCATAGGTTCATAAATCTTTTTAAATTTTTTTTTTGGGGCTCAGGTTAGCCATGTGAGTTAAAGCATCGACCTTAATCTCACATGGTAAACCTAGAGTAAAGAGTTCGATTCCCGCAGTGACCGAATTCATTAAATAAAATCCTTAGTCCCACCCTGGCAATAAAAGGGTGGTAACCTGTAGATAACCTGTCCCAATTAGCCTTAGTTGCAAAAAGTGGACGTTAATAAATAATTTTTTTTAAAAAATTATTTTTTAATTAAGTATAACAATGAAAGCTCATGATTACTTTATTATTTCTTAGAAACCTATAAAAAGCAGAGTTTATAAATAATTTTTTTAGGTTATTGGGAAAATAAAATCAATTCAACTAGGCAGTTGATTAGACAAACCTGACACGAGGGCACACATTTACTCTATACTTTATAATAAAAATCCTAAAACCCAATGACAACCAAGTATTTCATTTCCAACAAAGATTATTCCACTACATGGAACTTTTCAAAATTAAAGAGAGCAATCATACTCAATAAATGAAACCTTCAGCTTTTAAGGTATAAATTATACTATCATGTTATTGCAGTATAGATATTTTAGAACTAGTTCCCAGAAATATATGATTTGTAAGAGGTAGAAAAAATGAAATCATGTTTATACAAAAGGTTATAAATACCTAGCAGTCTTTTTTATATAGTCGTTCTTAGAGGGAAGAGAATTAGTTATCAATACATTATGTTGATGTATGATATATTTAATGTATTATATTTCATTATCGATTTTTTTTAAAATGTACCTTATTTATAATTAAACATAAAAGTATGATATATGTTTAATCATTAAAATATACCTACAGGAAACTCAAGGGGGTCAACAGGATGACCAACTGAACAGGAAAAACAATAGTTTCCTGTAAAGAGAAAGGATACTTATTCCTGTTTTAAGGGTGATAATGTTAGTTCTAGATTATTGTTCTCAATGTTATTAGAGCTAATAATTATGGATGTGAAGATAATGTTGCCCTATTAATGATGTATTTTGATGGGAAACATCTTTGTATAATAAAGAGATCGCGGTTTCAGGAAATAATGCATAGTTATGAACATTTTATACATATGAAATATAATATAAATTTGCAAGTACAATGCCAGTATCTTTCCTTTGCAGAATACCTACAAGATACAGGGTTGTTACTAATGAGAGATTTTAAATGACAACTGCAGAGCTGTGATAAAGAACATTTTATAATTATATTTGGTTATTCAAAAGGTGATGGGAGTGACCATTAAACACATTTACAGCAATCTGGTGACAAAAGCAGTGAAGGCAAACATAATAAGGTAGGACTTGAACATTTCTGTTATTCTTAAAGAAAGTATAGAAAGTAGTATGTTGAGTCTGCTTAGTATTGTTAATGCAAATACTAATTTGATGGATTTTGGAAGAGATAAACCCCCCAATTTTGTTCCTGCTATCCAAAGATTTTGATTTAGGATTATGAGGGAGATGGTAAAGAGAAGGGGGGAAACAAAGTAGCTACTTTGTTTCCCCCCTGCTCTTTACTGTAGCTACAGCTAGACAGTTTATCTGCTCTGTTAGCAATATCATCATTGATCAAGAGATCCTATCAGAGGCAGTAGTGGGAGTTTCTTGGATGTTAAAATATGTTTGTCAGTATTTTTGTTAAAGCAGCTTTGTTGAAAAAGTTAAAATAATAACTTGGAAAATTATATCTGTTAGTATTGAAGCCTATTTTCTGAGACAAAAATAAAAATGATTTCCTCCAGCATCCATCAACTACATTTTCAGTTACTACAATGCGGTTGCCAAAACAAAAGTTGAACATATATTTTGTACTAGTCCTTAGCTAATACAATCGTTATATTAAAACAGTACTCATTTCAACCTATTAATGATAAACAGCATGAATTCGTTGATATTTATCCATTGACATTTCACAGTTCACCCATAATCAAGAGAAGGACTGAACAGAAAGAAAATTATTGATGTTAGAGAAATACTGGGACTATTCATTACTTATGTCTATTTAATCTTTATACACCAAAGAAAATCTCTTTTTATTTCAACCTGTCAAAATCAGGTAACATAGTTATCTGATTAATTCTGACTTTTGGTACCTACCTCTAACTTCTCTGACAATAAACAGAGTGTAAGCAGAATTATATCATTTTTTTGTTTTTTGCAGTCCTATTTTACCAGTTGGAGTCTGAGTTATAAAATAAGGGCAATAATACACAACCCATATCAAAGATTTACTTTCCATTTGTGTGTACTGACAACACTTGAGGTCCATCTGTGGTTTTTCTGATAGCCCAATAATGAGCATTGTAATGAATAAATATTCCACCATTGCAAAAGATTTTGTTACTGACCAGAACCCTTTTAAGAAATTAGGGTTGTATTCTAGTCGATTAAGACTCCTATTGCAATATTCCATTTTTTTTTTGGCCAGTATCCTTTGACTCTGGTACATAGAAATATTGAATGTTTTACACTCCATTTCTTTTTATTAGCACCTCAAGATACTGCTGTTGTCTAAGCATAATATTTAGTCTGATATGAGGATTCATCCACAATTTGTTCATCACATTTCCGATTTCCATGCTGGTGAGCTATCTATGTGCTTTGGTGACATCAGTAAATTCTGATTGAGATTAGCTATATTCTCCTTCAGAACTTTCTCACAGGACATTTTATAGCTGCATTACACCTAAACACTCCGAACTAATCCGTGATAATTTTAAGTCATTCTCTCTTGATCTTTAAACTTCTCTAATATCTTTCAATATTTCGTTTCAAAATACATAATTAATAAATGATGGTAGTGTCTAATTATGTTAAAGGTTCTTGGAGACACTTAAAACAACTTTATTTATGTGTTATGTAGATATCCATTAATTTACTTTGAAATTATAACTAAATAATATAATCTAATAATAATATTTTATTTATAATAGAAGTTTAGAAAATGGCATAATGAGAACACTGGAGCTGTAAATTTATTTAAATGATCCCCTCTCTCCAAAAGAGGTATAAATTGAATTAATTAATGGGCTAAGTTGGATTTTAAACATGGAACTTAATTTTTTTTTTCTCAAAACTTACTGACATACCAAAAATCTGTTTGTCCTTTGCAAAATTATATCATTAACTGTCTGCAAGCTATTTCATTTATGACCTGCATATCTGGGCTAACTAGTATAATAGTAATTTTTTAAAAATGTTTAAGATTATTTAAATTTAAAATGTTAAATGCCAATTATATAAAACTTAAAAATGAAAGAACTCCATTATGGCATTTGTAAACTATGTTCTTTTAGACTCCCAGGGCCCATTTATGTTATACAGTACTAAATTCTTCTGGACATTTCAACTTAGAGTAAAAGGGTTTTTTCAGTTGGGGTATTCTGTCGAATCTAGCAGCTAGACTATATTGAAATGTTGGGAAACAACACCATGACACAGGCAATACCAGTTGACCTAGATAATCATTTATAAACTAGATAGAAACTCTTTTCGATTGAAACCACATCAATGGGGCAAGACTGGAGATACATTAAAGTTAGATTTTGCATATTCATATCATCAGGTGAATCATCCGTCAAAAGGAAATCACTCTATTTCATTACGACAAATTCCTTCTTTTTCATTTCTTTGCAAATAAGGAACAGCTCACCGAAGATAGCCATTAGATATTAAAACTTTTACTCTATTGACAAGTCCTATTTATGATCTTGAATTATTATTATCTAATTCGACTTAGATAATATTTAACCATATAAATTTAACCTGAACCTTATGTTTAACCATTGCTTGTAAACTAAAATTTTATATTCATGATATAAAACAATAAAGGATTCATTAAGCATGTAGGAGAGTTCATTCTAAAAAATAAAAAATAAATAAATAACCATCACCAAAGAAACAATATAGTATTTTGTTACCTTGCTGCCCTTTCTTGTTTCCAGTGAGAGCAGATTGAAGAAGAGATTGATTATGAGACTGCAGAGATTTTAAAAAATCGTCTACTTCTGTTTTATTAGTATCGTCTAATTTATTAGTCTTTAAATAATTCTGTAAAGGAACTACAGGCAGGCGAGAACGCCATGGAGAATAGTCTGGTAAATGGTCTCCCTCGTTTAAAAAATAAAAGAGGGTAGATACTTCAGCAAATCTGTTTTTAATTCGTTTGGTATTGCCATCATGTGTTTCTCTTATTTTTTTTGCTTTGGATGATGGGAATTCATCCAGAGGAAGTTTCCGCTTTCTTGTAGAAGGTGGTGAACTTGATGAAATTGCTGGTTGTGGATTACCTTGACCCGTGGAAAGTAGACTAGCCATCATAGGGGAGTCAGTGATAGTAGAATTCATTGAGGAGCGGACTTGAATTCGCCCCCCTTGGCTCGTGTTTGCCAACCGTGTCATTGTTGGTGAAACCTACAAATATATGAAATAAACAAATATATTAATAACAAATTAAATAATAATAATAGCAGAAAATATGAGATACAACAAGAGCACACCTTTAACAACATTATTCAAACCACTATACATGATATTTCTATATAGCTGATTGGAAAATTAAATTACTTCTTGCAAGCTGTTACACACTAAATGTAACAGTAAACATTAGAATTGTTATTCATAAGAATAATTTCATTTTATTCCCTTTTCAAATACTGAACACTTCGTTTTTTACGAATACTTAAATGTTCCACAATTCACCCATCTTATATTCCCTTCTAATGAGGCAGAAAGAAGTATAACTGGTACATCACAAATTATAATGGTGTGTGTGTGTGTATATATTTAATCAACCAATCAGTGACACACGTGCACCCAAAGGTTTCTAATAGATGGCTTTTTAACAATTTTGGTTTCTAAGAGAGCTCTTTCTTCAGTTTAGAGTAGTTGTAATTGATTGCTTTATTTGCCTCATGTAGAAGATAAGGGAGCTCCCACATATTCATGTAGTCCGAATAAAAAATGAGCAGTTATTTATTATTGTTCTTGTCGATGTATGTCTGTTAGTTTTATGTTGAAATCATTATTCTGGTGCCTATTTGTTGTCTAAGGAGAAGATCCCCATTCAAAATGTAGTTTTCACTGAGTGCAGTTCTTTGTGCTCCCTGTTTCTCTTCTATGTTAATTGCTCTGAAGAAGGGAACCGATGGTCCCCAAAACTGTTAGCGCACTCAATAAAATTCTGTATTTGAAGAATTAAGAATCTATATTATAGCCGATACCCAACAATCCTCTTCCATCACTCTATAACCAACGGCAAACAATACAACTAATAAACCATTGTAAAACGATACTGTGAAAGAAACCACTAAAGTAGAGTAGGTCATAATCTATAGTTTATGCTCTCTAAGAGTTTGCACAAGCACTGGCTATCTAGGATTCAAAATTGACTAAGTATATAAAAACCGCTCAATGGGCCATGGAGGTTTTAGTTCCTGTAACATTTGAGTTCACGTTTCAATTGTAAAATGTTTTAAGTTCCTGGGAGGGATAGTTATGCAAAGCAATACTTGGAAACAAGTATAAAAATCAGACTGATGATGATTCTATCCCATACAAAAGGCCTTCCCATTTTATGTCTCCTAGATGACAAGTGCATATATAAAAATGGTCTTGTAACCAACAGTTATAAATGGCATTGAAACATGGACTCTCACCAAGGAAAGCCAGCGGGCCTTATATATAGGTCTAAGAGGCAATAGCCCTGAGGAAAATGTTTTTGGTTATAAGGAGAGCAAGCAGCACAGATGGTAAATCAGAAGCAAGACTGAACTCATGGAGTTCTATGGTGAGCCTTTATATTGTTGTGTAGCTAAGAAAGGCAGATCTGTTGGTGAGGGTACTAGAGGATGGAGCTCTGTAGACTACCCAAGAAAAGGTGGTTGGATGACCTTAGAGGATGAGAGTTTCAGAATCAGAGTATCCTTTAGAGTTGTGGAGAATTCCAGATCATGTGGTGGATAGTAGTTAGTACCAGTTTTTCTGTATATATTATATGTAATCTAATGGACCCCCCATCCCCCCCCCGGGTTATTCATAAAAAGAAATAATTTAACATCGATCATCGGCAGGTGATATAACATATTGAACAATAAGTCTGGAACAGTATGAATCTTATTAACTTTAACCTTTTCATTGTGCAAAACCACTATAGTGGCTTTGCGCAATGAAAGGGTTAAGGATGCAATAGAAGCAACAGGGGAAGGGGAGGGGATACATCTCCAATTCCAGAGGTGAGTCATCTTTGGACCTTATCTCCCATATGCTAATCAGTCTCTTACCAGATCTCCCACTGAGAGTATGTAAGTAGCTCAAAATATTACTAGTTTCGCTTATCTCATTTTTCTCACTTTACTGTTTTTTTTAAGGTTTTGACATTTTTAATAGATCTCAACACTGCCTCCGGTTTCATTTTAATACGTAATTGCATAATTTAAATTTAATGCTGTTCCTTTACTTTATGTGTAGTTCTAAATGTTAATGAGTATTTACTTATGTTTTTAAACTGAATTTTATTGTTAACTGTCTGTTTTTTATTTAATAACAGATACCATAGTCTTCCCTATAAGTAATAGCACTTAACACTTTCGCTAGGAGGGATTTGATGTTTTTGATAACAGTATGTATGTTATTGTTAAGCTCTGGGTTAGTCAATAGTCGTATGCTTGATTGGTCACTAGATCGCTCCAATTATTGTGTCCTTATGTTGGTAGCGCACAACCAGAACGGGCATGACATTTTACATTCTCGGCACAAGGAGTAGAAGGAAGAGGTGTCTTGGGGTAGCTAGGACTTCATGGGTGTGTGTCTCAGCCTTTGCTAGACCTGCCACAGACTAGGTAGGAATTTACTTTGAATGTACCTGTGCATCATTGGCCTAAGCCTCTGCCACAGGTAGGCTCGTCACAGTGGAGTCACCTCAGAAGGCACCTATGGTATTTTAGGCACCTCAACCGGAGGTGGACTTGTTACGGGCAATGCTAGGCGTTAGAAAGGTGTAGGCAGAGTATTCATTACAACAAGGTTCGTTCTAGTAAGACGGAAAGGGAAGAAGGAGAGAATGTGTGCAGTCTGTTCCATGAAAGTTGTTCTACCAACTCTCTACTTAAGCCAGAGCGGGTGCTCTATATATACCCAGCTATCCATCCTATCTCTCTTATACACTCCACGAACGCCGCTATACTATCTTATATTGCCAAGACCACAACTTTTTTTTTTTAAAAAACAATAAAATTGAACAATAAACAAATGACAATTTAAAATAAAGTGGAACTTTATTAGATATTTTAAAGCAAAATTATAAAAAATTTAACTTACTTCAGTTTCTCAACCCCCCTCTACTAAAACTTTCTGCATTTCGCAGCTCTCTTCGCCACTAGCTCGGCTTGGTTAGAAAAAAAACTAACTCCAGAATTTGAACATTCTTATTGAATAAACAACTTAAGGCAATATTTTTTATTTCATTTACAACAAATGCCATGTTGGAAAAAGTAATTAGTAATAGACCACTGTTCTGTTTAATGAATGAATCCTAATATCAGTAAAATTTATCTGAATTGATGCAAAGTCCACAGAAAGTATTTTATACCGTATAACCCAAAAATAAGGGCTTTAATCACTTTTTTTTTCTTATTAGTTTTACATTTTTAAAGATAATTACAGAGCCTTGAAGTCTTGGGAACAATGAAACAATTTTTATAGGAACATACAGGGTTGACGAAGCAATAAACCTTCATTTATAGAAATTCAATATTGAATTTAAATACCATATACCCATTTATATACAAACTTCAGAAAGATAGGATTTTCAAACGTATTTCCTCCTTTCCTAATCTGTAAATTTTCTAAACTGACTCATGAGTCAAAACAACTGACTCATCATCTTTTATGACTGTGATTAATTAGTTTTCTTTTAGGACTACCATCAGTAATTAAATTATAAGATAAAAAGACAGGATTGGTGTCCAGTGAATAAATTAACTGGTATGAGAATTCTTATATTCAACATTCAATTTAACTTATCATTCTCAATTCTTTTTGGATTTGGCATATATAAATAAGTTTATGGGCTATAATAGTTGTTAGCCCATTATTTAAATGAAATCTCATTGTCCATGCAGGACTCAAACCCATGACCTCTTTATGTTCACCAAGACTATATAAGACCTATGTTTTCTTGATCCAAGTTGGAAAAAGAAAGCATAGTTGGTGGGGGGCATGAGGTTTTGTTATTTTACTTAGACTTTAATAAAAGTACATCCAAAATATATGCATAAGTACAAAAAAGCATTTCAATATTATTCATTGGAGGACAAGACTTGTTTAAGCTTCGTGTAATAACTAAAGTTAAAGTTATTTATTAATGTCCACTAAGAGGTACTGAGGCTAAAAGAGATGGATAGGACTCAGGATTTTATTTTGTGAGAACATCACAGAATAAATTCCTCTTACCAACACAGGAATTGAATTGAAGACTAATAATTGACATTAAACAGGAGTCGGAGTATGGGCTGCTTTGGGTATGCAGAATTGAAACAACCTTACACAGCACAATCATTGTGCACTGAATTTCTAATGGTGTGGACCACCCATAATAGAAACATCTGGCTGGGACAAGATAGAATTATAACATTATATGTCTGTTAATATTGTTGCGAAAATTAAATACATCAATAATCCTTCAGAGAGAGAGTCGTCGCGTATTTGGGAAGTGCGAGGTAGATCAAAGAAGCCGACAGAGGGTCGAGCTCCTACTAGACCCTTCCAGTCCAGACGTCGAAGGGCCCAGCCAATTCCCCTTTGATGTATGCCGATGACCTATATAAAGAACCGGTCAGCTGCGAGCGAGTCAGTTCTTCTCAAGTGCTCATATGTGCAGTCGGTGCTATAGTGCGACTTAGTGCAGTGCGGTAAAGTGTTTTTATAAGAAGAACTGTGTTGTGCCGTGACTGTAAGTAACAGTTTAGTGCACTGTCTTACAGTGCAGTGCCGTCTTTTGGTGTACTTCAGTGACCGTGAGTGAATTATTGGACTGTGTAATCTGAAGAACAGTGACGATATCAGTGTATACTGTGAGTAGTAATTAAAAATAATTACCAAGTGTGTTGTGCATTGTGAAATAAATTGTGCAGTGATAAAAACTGTGAAACTTGCGAGGATTTAATTTTGCAATCCAAAAGAACTCTTATTAACAACGTTTATTACTGGTTTTGTAATAAAAAACGTAACAATATGTATATATGTGTTAATATGTATGCCTATCCACACCATTACTCAGTTGTTCATTATGCTAGCAATGAAATCTATGATAAATCAAGTAAGAGGTACTGACAAATATGAAAAGGAATGCTCATCTTATTTATACTTAACAAACCTGCTGAACGGTTGGCAAGGATGGAGCCAAGGGGAGCAGTTGACTCTTAGCACTTGAAGGTTTCTGCTGTTGTGGCTTATCAAAGCCAGGGTGAGGATTGCTCATGTCAAATTCTAAAATTAAAACAAACAATTATCAATAAAGAGCAAATTTACGTCAAAAACGTTGAATTTAAATAAATATTGTGACTAAGAATCTACTCAAAAGAGGAGTGTGTTTTAAATGGGTACTTAAATTGAGATATAATGTAGCTTTGTCTCTTGTCACTCATTGTATAGGAATTGCAACTCATCAACTTGTTTACCTTCATTCAGTCACGACTGAATACTTGAAGTAGAAATGCAGTGACAAAAATAGTGTAGTAGTGAATAATAAACTAAATTACAGTGAAGAATTAAGTGTAAAATCATGCTTACTACAAAAATGGTTCAAAATCCAGGTACTGGGAGATGAAGGATGAAAAGCAAGATCACAGAAAATGGCCTCTTCATTCACAGTGATTTATTTCAATGGAGCACTCGCTCTATTTTCAGCGCCCTCTTAGGGAGGACCTTCCAGGATAACGACAATACTCTTATGACTGAGGAGTGGTTATAGATACTATGATCCAAATTTGTTCTCTCTAAGAGAGCGCTGAAAATGAAGTATGTGCTCATGAAGTAGAAATAAATTATTGTGAACAATTAGGTTCTTTTTCTGTGATGCTAAATCTTTCTTCCTTAAGACTTCCTAAAATTAAAACAGCTAACACAAATAAATAAGCCTGTGATTTTTAAAAATGTAGGGTAAATCAATTTATAAAAGTATGATCAAATTTAGTAATTATATTAAAATAAAAATGAAAAATAAGAACAGTGAAAATACCACAAAGGTGTATATTAATAATACATATATATTTATTGACTCCTGAGATTGCCCCCCTGCAATAAGGTTATACACAGTCCTAGTGCCAACCAGTTTCCCCTAAGTTGATAACTATTGTAGCTACTTGGCAAAGTAATTACGTAACTGTTTAATCGAAACAGGTTTATTGAATTCTTAAATTTCGCATCATTGGTGAAATCAAGTACATTCTCAGTTTTCCTAGATTTTAGCAGATTTCCCTTAAGGGAAATCAGCTATTGAGGTTGTACTCATGACGGAATTTTTGAAATTTTTCTTCAAATATCCATCCATCCTACCTAGTAGATGACGAAAATGAGGTCCGTTCTAAACTGTGTATATATATATATATATATATATATATATATATATATATATATGTCTGTTACCGCTCTAGCGGTCGCAATTTTATTTGATCGTTACCAAACTCGATATCTAAACGTTTTATGCAAAACGACAGATCAAGTTCGTTAATGGCTGAAATCAGACCAGTGGGAAGGGGGATTTCCGAAAATTTGAAATATCGCCGTTACCATACGTCTGATCAAAAAATTGTATGGAACCAATCTTATTGTGAATTACATTTACTATAAATATTGCCTTATACTTTTATTCTCTATCTTGAATATTAACCGAGATATTTTCATTTTTAAAAATTGTGGGCCGTTAACGAATGACTGAGTTTCCTGCCAAAAGCTAGTTCGGCCCTTTACCGTAACTTTCCGGCTCTCGTATGGAGATTTCTCTATTGTATAACTTCACGTGGGAAATCTGCTTAGTTTACGCAGCCCCTGCGTGACGGACTTTTTAATTTGAAGAATTTATCATTTATAACTAATGTTTAACAGGAGATGGGGGGGAGTAAGGTGGTATATAATAATATTGTCACTTCAAAAAAGTGTGTCTGTGCGCATATGTGTGGGCGTATATATATATATATATATATATATATATACACACACACACACATACACATATACACACAAACACACACACACTGGTTAAGGCTTCACTCGTGAAATCATTAGAGGCTGAAAGATAATGGTATTTATTTATTTATTTTTTTTTTTTTTTGTGGCAAGGCTTAAATGTGTACAACTACTACACTTCCCGTCTGGGTGTATTGTTTTCCCGTGAGTCAGGTAGGAACTTATTTAATAATAATTTTAGTTTTGAAGAACAAATGAAAATAAGTCCTTAGTCAATCCCTCTCCACTGTTTGACACACTGTGAATAATTCAAATAATCATGGATAGCATTTATTAGAATTAAATATTATCTATAATGTACATATTTCTTGTCAGAGATTGTGAGCTTAGTTATATACATAATAGTAAATTTGTGTAGAATGCAATTTCATCATTTCACAATAAATAGGTTAACACAATTAACTGTGTTAGCCTCCTGACAACCCCCCCCCCACCTGCTTCAGCAACAACATTGAATTACTTAAATTATTTATTTAAAACATTAAAAAAACTTATTTCTAGTAATTTATATACCTGGTGTAAATAAATAACAGTGATACCCTAAAACTACTTTAATTTATATTCTAAAAGCAAGTTGAAGGAAAGACATTGTAGCCCTCCCTGCAAACTAAAATCATATTGAGTTTGAACGCATATTGTCTTTTGTTATAATGACATTACCAAGTAACCTTTAATAGTTATAGATAGTACATATTCATTTCAATAACATCAACATATCGGTTGGAAATAAAATAATATATACCACAATTAAAGAATTTGATTCCGCACAACTTCCGCTTTCACACATTGTGCGAATTCAGCATGACTATGTTTAAGTAATACATTATACAAATTAAATAATCAAAATGCTCTTATAGTTTAAATTTATATTGTAAATAAATAAAGTTATTTTCTAATTAAAATAAAAAAACAATTGAGAAGGGTTATCCCACTGTACAGTTTTCGTGTTTATCTCCTTTAATCTTCATTATTTGACCAAGGTGTATATTACAAAAGTTACTTTAATAGTAAAATAAACAACGTTTATTATATGTATCCTTGTCGAATAACCTATAGGGAACGAAATATCCAGATTTCTCATTTAAGGGTCCCTATAAGCCACACTCATGTTCGTTCCTAAAAATATTTATATAGCCTATAATCAATAAAGCATTAATACTAACCCACACACTGAGTTTCATTAAGGATGGTTTACTCTTTTGTGCCCTTTAAAATTGTTGACTCCTGCTATAGTTTTTAGCGTATATATTGTTTATAATTCGGTAAACGACAAAAGTGAATGTAACAAAAGTTACTTCAAATAACAAAATATACAACTTTTGTTGGGTGTATGTTTGCCAAAAACCTAATAGGAAGTGAAATATCAAAATTTTTCATTTCAGGCTTCCTTATAACCCCACTCCTGCTAGTCCCTAGAAATGATTCTATAGCTTATAATAAGGGGGGAGTTAATGCTAATTCACACATTGACTTTTGTTCAGTTCGGTTCAATTTTTTGTGCCCAATAAAATTGTTGACTCTCCCTATAGTTTTTAGCATATATCTCATTTATACTTCGATATATTGCAAAAGTGTATATAACAAAGGTAATTTAAATAACAAAATAAACTACTTTTGTTACATGCATCTTTATCGAAAAACTAAGAGGAAACGAAATATCACAACATTTCATTTCAGGCTTCCCTTATAACTCCCACTTCTGTTCGTTTCTGAGAATATTAGTGTAGCCTATAGTCTAAGTTGGGATAATGGTAATATACATTATAAATTTAATAAAAATTCGGTTCAGTAGTTTGGGCGTGAAAAGGTAACAAACAAACAGACACCAAAGAAATAAATTGCAAATATCGTGTCAATGGGATGTAAAATGAAAAAGTACCGTGAAATTTTCGAGAAAAAAATCAATGCATAAACAGAGGTTACAGTTTTATATATATACTAGCTAAGTTATCCGGCTTTTCCCGGGAATTCATTTGAGGCTGAATAATGATGGTATTTTTTTTGGCAATGCTTTACTTTGCATATTTTGGCATTTCTCAGTCCCAGTGTTTAGGGTTTATACCCGTAGTAGCTATGGATTTATTAATATTAAAAATTATTTGTTATGTAACGCTTCACTGTCTTCAATATTTTTATATTTCTCGTCTCGTGTGTATGTATTTTTCTTTTTAGCATAATGGACCATTAAACTCAATCATAGAAAGTATTCTGTCTTCCAAACCAAGTATTATTAAAAGTTCCTATACACTTGAATCTGCAAACTGGTGTTTCTCATAAATTAATGTTTGGGAGAAGAAAAGAGGGAGGGCAGTATACTTTACTTGATACAATCTGATACTGGTGTTAAAAATAACATAGATTTGAATTTATTTATCCAGGTGAGGCACCTGGAGGTTCATATTGGAAAGAATTGTTGAGCATGTCAATATTTCTATGCAAATTAATTGCTTCATACATTGTTATACAAAACATGTATAAAACAAAAGTTACTCTAAATAACAATGTAAATAACTTTTGTAATGTGCACGTTTGCAAATAGAAATTGAAATATCGCGAATTTTTATTTCAAGCCTCCCTTGAAACTCCCACTCCTATTTGAACCTAAACATTTTATTATAGCTTATAATCATGGAAGAATTAATGCTAATTCACATACCGAGTTTCGGTTTAACCATTAGTGCCCAATAAAATAGTTGGCTCCCGCTTTAGTTTTTAGTGTATATCTTGTTTATACTTTGTATACGGCAAAAGTGATTATAACAAAAGTTACTCTAAATGACTTTTGTCATGTGCATATCTGCCAAAAAACCAACAACAAAATATCGCTATTTTTAATTTCAGGCCTCCCTTAAAACCCCCACTCCTGCTTGTCCCAGAAATGTTGGTAAAGGTTATTATCATGGAGGAGTTAAAGCTTATTCACATACCGGGTTTTGTTTAGTTCGGTTGAGTCTTTTGTGCAAAATAAAAGTGTTGAGTCACACTATAATTTTTAGCGTATACGCTAACGTAAATTTACGTTAAGTATATATAACTAAAGTTACTCTAAATAACAAAATAAAAAACTTCAATTATGTGCATATTTGCTGAAAAAACAATACGAAACATAACACTATTTTTAATTTCATCAGAAAAACATTTTCTCCCCTATAGCCTGGGCACCCTAATACACACACTGCCTGTTACCTGTCATTGATAGATAGAAACGAAAATTGATTTCCCTTGGTAATATAGAGGTAGTATTAATTTAAGCACCAAATAACTCCATTATTTTCATCACAAAACACAAACATTTTTTCATTCAGTTCTATCCGTAAAGCAAAAAAAGAAAAACTGGCAAATTTATGTTTAGACTAGCTAAGGCACCTGGTGTTACTTGGATGTCTTAATAATAAAAGTATTTGTAAAATTGGGCTTCACTATCCACAATATTTTTATATTTCTCGTCTCCTTTGTATGTATTGTTTTTTTCAGAACACCATGGATCATATAATTCACTATCATGGATTGTATTCTGAATTTCGAGCTATTTAAGAATAAAAATTTCTTTCTCCAAAAGCAGTCTAAAGCACAACACTGGTAGCTATTTTATGTACTTAATAAATATTATTAAAAATACTCTTGTATGTCTAGTTAGAAAACTTTAGGTAGATGATAAGCATTATTAAAAGTAGTCTTTTGTACGTCTGGAAATTAAGCTTGTCATTATATACTGATATATAGTATGTTTAGTTAAGCATAACACATTAACGGAACAGTGTTATAAACCAGAAATAACTGGTTACAATTCCCCAGCACTTCCATACTCCATGTTCACCCTTTTTAATTATATATTCATGAGAATTGAACAAATTCACATTTCTAAGTATAACACTACGTTACTAAGAGTATGAGCTTTAAATCACATGTAAGCATAAACCAATGCAAGGTCAGGAGAGGTGGAGCAGAAGTTTATTAACTTCATTTGTGCATTCCTGTCATAATACAGCTGACACTAACCTGGGTATAAACTGGGAATTGTATAATTTCTTCAGTTACAAGAAAATTTCTCCTCGTTTCAAATCCTACCGTATTAAAAATCAAGAGTTTTATGCATACACTCAGAGCATTGAAGTATTAGTAAAGAAGCTATTGTGTAAGGCTAGGAGTTGTAAGGTTCTACAGGGGAAGTTTCCCCACGCCAAGTCAATTTTTGACCCCTTCCATGGTATTTAATGTACTTATGTACATGTATATTCTGTTTGAGGTGGACTCTGTCACAGATATCCATCACCGCCAGTTATTTGTTGGAGTTAAGGCTACAGGAGAGTGAAATTTGGTTGACAAAAGTGCATCAATATCAGTCTTCCCAACACGGTCACAGGGACGTAGCAATCAGAGATGCTGTCACCTGTACCCACCCATCTTCGGACGATGAGTTGTCTCTAGCCTGTGACACATCTAACACCGGAATCAGAGCCGTCCTCCAGTATCATGAAGGAGAGCATTAAAATCTCTTGATATTTTTCAAGGGCCCTCACACCACCACAGCATAAGTATACCGTCAACGACAGAGCTTACAACAATCTATTGCGCCTTGAAGCACTTCAGGTCATTAATTGAAAATCAAGCATTTAGCATGCTCACAGAACACAATCTGCTGGTGTATGTATTTTATAAGAAGCCTGATATTACGTCAATGAGAATCTACTACATGAACTTCATCATCCAACTCACTAGTGACTTTCGTCTTTTCTCTTGAGAGAGGATCATGGTGGCTAATACCCTTTCAAGGATGGAAGAGATACATAGCCCAGATGACATGGGGCGCATAGTTCATGCCCAGCAGGAGAATCCTTCAATCCCAGAACTCCTTATGAACACCAGCCTGCAATTAAAGCTGATTGAACTTCTGCAATTGGACAAGCCACTTCTTTACCTTCACCATGTCGATAGCCCGACCTAACGTACCTCCATCCCTCTGCCAAGAAATGTTCAGGAAGCCTACCATCTTAGTCAGCCTGGTGTATGCGGGACAAAGTATCTGGTATCCGAGCCCAGTGTAAACGCTGAACTTGTGATGGACCCGAAGCTGCCTCCCAGGTGTCTGAACCAGATGACCGATTTCAGCACATCCACATTGATATAATCAGACCTTTGCTGACATTGGATGGGAAACAATACTACCTCACCATTGCCATCAGGTACTTCCACTGGTCTGAAGCCAAACCTCTAGACAACAAAAGTCACCACAGTCCTATACGAGCATGGATCAGCAGGTTCTGATTCCCAGCAAGAATCAGCAGGCCAGGGTGACAATTTGAGAGCGAGCTTTTCATGCAACTATTGTTTCTCCTCAGAAAATTTCGTTATATGACCACTCCATACTAGCAGTCCAATGGAATTGTGGAGCGATGGCACAGAACACTCAAGCAGCCTTCTCTTCTCATCTCATTAACTCATGCACTTGGACATGAACTCTTGCGTACAGTCCTGTTGTCCGGAACAACTCCCAAGTGCAGCGGTGTTGACTTACATAAGCCTCTACAACACCCTCGAGACAACATCCCAAACCAACCTCCCATAGGATTTCTATGGAAACGCTACATTAAAAAAATACATATGCTAATTAATTGGTTATGTTAAAACTAAATGAAAATGCCAAGTTCTATTAATATTTAATTTTGAGTTCATTTAAACTATCTTTTCATTACTTAACGAAGAACATTGAGAAGAATTTAACATGAAATAACCAGTAGCCCACTTATGTTACTACCCGTAGCATAGTGCTGCATTTGATTTTTACTTCATAATTCAGTTTTTCTCCATAACAACTAATCCAAAATTAGAGTTGTGCTTTCCATTTATATGTTTATGTTTCATACAGAAGTAGTGATCTTCACTTAACAACTTATAAGTTCGAAGGCCAACAAAGATTTTTTTAATTTTCGTTGTATCATTTACTATCAGTTGACTGAAGTTATTCTTGTTCTGATAAAAATCTTATTGATTTATTTCTCCTTTACATAATCTCTATGGTTGACTTGCTTTGGCAAAACTCCTAGGAATACAAAGTGTTCTCTAGCATAAACTTCCCTAGTGAAATGAGTCCTTTTCTGACCATGAAATAAATAATGGATTAGCTATCTGATAATCAAATACTTTGCTTTGATTCACTTTTTAAAAAAAAAAAAACTAGGCCTTACATATGTGAAAATTAATGAGTGCTTTGATTATATCAAGAGGTATTTTAATGAATTCTCGAACATCAAGTTCTCTCTTAAACTCATTGATTGAAACCATCGGCCTCTGTTTTTAATCATAATTTTTTTAAAAAAATGCTTTATTGTATCCAAGGCAGATTGATGGACTGATTGATATAAGCTCATTACAACCGTCTACCTACTTATGCAGATTTTTTGATTCAGTAATGCTACATCAAACAGTAATAACGCGACTGTTGAACGTAGGGAATCCTTATCGTTCTCTTGTTTTTTGTAGTGGTAAAAGGAAAAAATTGTAAGGGTACCAAAACAATTAAACTTGAACGGACAATTTGTGGTCAGATATATGTCTGAAAACAATTTTCTGAAGATGGATAGTATAACTCCAAAAAAAAAACAAAAAAAAATCAAACAACTCCATTAATTATTTTCATTTTTCTCGTTAAATAAATTCCACTTATCAATACCTACCATTGACTTTTTTTTCAGTAATAGCTTTACATTTTTAAATGAATATCGATAAATTTAGTGTGTTCAACAAGTATTTTTTATAAGTTTTTGTATTCTTTTTGTCTAAAGTTTCTAGAAGTCATACACACCACTTTATAGCTTCTTTCTTGAAGGTTATTAAACAACATTGTTAAAGCCATTTTACTTCAAAAACCATTTCAAAATGTTTTTCATGTTTTTACAAGAGAGCAAAACAAAACTCCTGCATAATTCAAATAAGGGTGGAAAGTTGGGAGTACTACATACAGAAGAGTGAAATACTCAATTGCAATTTAACGAAAAGCAGGAAGTGCCTGAATATTCTACTCTTCTGGAAGTACCAAAAGCACTTTAAAAAAAAAAAAAAGGTTTAGTGAGGGGGAAGGCATTGTTTTGTTGGTTTGGGGGGGGGAGGTATTAGTGATGAAATTGTAAAACTATGTTTGGTACAATCTAAAGAAGAACCACATGCTTTTAGAATTGTTTTTTTTTTCTTTTTAACATTTGTTTTGAAAACAAATGCGTATTGATGTAACCACCCAAAACTAACAAGCTCAATTTTATATGATAGATGAAACATTTTTATTGCCAATTATAAAGTTTAACTATTGAATTTAAATGTTTTTATGTTTTAATGTTTTTAACAAAATTACATGCTTTGGTAAAGAAATCTCATTATAAGGATTGAAAGATTTGATCAAAAGACAAAAAATATTGAACTGGTTATATAAGGGAAGGGAAAGAGGGGATGAAAAACATATCAAAGAATTTGAGAATTGAGGAGCAGCCGTTACTATGACCTATGCTGGGCTCTCAAAAGTTTATCAAGAGCCTTCTTTGTATTGACCTAAATGGGAATCTGAATTTAAACATTGGCTATATAGTTTTGTTCCTCCGAGACATGAAGAGAGAAATGTAAATGAAAAAAATAGGTACTTATCGATTAACAGGAGGCCACTCATTTAAAGATGATTATTAAATCATAAAAAGAAAATCACTTGTATTATTTAAAATACGACTTCTAGAATCCATAATTATACTCAACCACACCAGGAGAAACAAGATTGGAAGAATTGTTTCCTGGAAAACCGAAAGTTTCATCCTAGATCGGATACTCTTTTTATTTCTCATACATTATCCTACATAAGATAAATTTTGACCTTTATTTTATATCTTTTGCCAAACATCAGTAATCCATGAAACACTAGTTGAAAAACAGGTTACTAAATTCCTTGAGCCTGGTTCTATGATAATGTCAGATGGAAAGGTTACAAGACTGAACAACTGGAAAAAGCTGAATTTTCTCATTTACAATTAAATTATAAATATAATTTTTAAATATAAAGCAAAGGAGTACTACTAGACGCTATTTAGACAGCTACCTTGTCGAGTTCCTGTCGTGGGCAACAGCCGCTTTGTGCGGCTACTCTGCGACATTGTCCAGTTCTAGGCTATTGCTAATTTATAATAACATTTGCGATTTATAAATTCAAGAAGTGTTACTCTGAATAATAAAACTATTTTCTTTTTATTATGATTTAATAATCGTCTTTAAATGAGTGACCCCCTAACCGACAAGTACCAAAAAAATAATATAAATAGCTAAAGAAACATATTTTCTTATACACATGCCTATTACAGAACAAACAGGAAATGAGAAACATTTAGTCTCCAAATATAATATTCATCATTTTGGTAACTATTGGTTACCTATTGAGATTTAATAAATTACCCTGAGCATCAATGAAACAAGGCATTTTCTTTTTCTGAGTTTCTGCATGAGAATTGGGATGGCTATGCTTTGTCAATGATTTAGGTCTCATAGAGTGCATCATATAGTCAACATGCACGATGGAAAATAATAACAACCAGCTAGCAGCTATAGATACACAACTTTCTAATACTGTTTTATAAACAATAAATTCTGAGTCCCACCCTGGCTAGAAAAGGGTGGTAACCTGTAGCAAACCCGCCCCAATTAGCCTTAGTTGTATAAAAGTGGGCATTAATAAATAATTTAATAGTAAAAATGATAAATTACAATGTGAATATTCCAATAATTAATTATAACTATAAAATATAGACATGAATTAACAATGTAATTGTTAATTTTATAAGAAAGTTAAATAAAATTTTGTTAGAAATACATCTAATAAATCTATATAATTAATAAGAGCTACAAGCAAAATCCACTATACTTAAAATACCCTTATTAAAGTGAGATAGCTGGGGAAAGTACTGTTAACCCCAGTATGAGTCCCTTCGCTTTCAAATTACCTTGCCTAATTTCTGTAACAATAATTATTGAGGATTTATTGATTTTGAATGCTTAGCATCTTCAAAAGACGAATATTGTTCAACCTGGCAAATTTGAAATAGATAATTACACACAAATAAATAAATATATATATATATATATCTATTTAAATGTAATTAAAGCTTATAAACATGTGACCCGTCATAAATTTTTGGTTATCTTCTAGTATCTAGAATAAACATTTTTGGTGGGGATTAATTCTACGATTACTTTCAAGGACTGGAATTACTTAAAACATGACTTACCCACTGTATTTCATTAGGCATAATTATTTATTTACAAACTAGGTATATGTGAATTGGTATTTTCAAAACTGCCTTGTCGAATTAGGTAGGAGGCTAATGAAATAATTTGGTCAACATATCACATAATCCTCAGCGAGAACAATTTGATTAAGTTGAATATGTTGTATTTGCTAACAACTGGAATGCATATATAGACACTAGGTGCTTAAGCATACACACCCCTGGATAGAAGTCAATGGATAATCAAAAAATTGTGAAAATGAATTATAATCCAATGATCTAATTCAAATACATAATTATAAGGGGGGGGGGATACAACAATGAGAACTGCTCTTCTTTCAGACCAGTTTTATCTCCAAAATACAATATCTACCCATTTTAAACTAAAACTTTATTAATATTAAGGAAAAATGTATTTTACCTTCCATAAATTACCACAACAAGAAATTGAGAGGGAAAAAGCTTTTGTCAAGATACTTTCTTTAATTATAGTTAATAAAACCATATGTAAATATAAACACATTAAGAAGCTTCAATGATTCTAAAGTATACATTTATTTAAAATTAATATTCATGTACAATAATATATAACAATAACAAAGACAATAGAAAACATATTTAAATATACTAAGACGCTAGATTAATTAAACAATAACTCAATTATTATGTTGACGTTAACCACTTTCAAAGAGGCTAAGCAATATAAATATGAAATTTAAGTACATTGCGGCAACTTGAATTACACCGCGCAAAACCTCTAAATATAAATAATGAATCGGGATAATGATTAACGGTAGAATTAGGTGAATTAAACAATAAGAAGTTGCCAAAAACCCCAAATAAGCTATATTTTGTGATTATTTGAAAGAAAATAGGAGCATTATGATGTTCGTGAGTTGAGAGCTACGTTCAGCGAAATAATACGTAAGGTGTAACGCCATACTTGATTGAAAGTAGCTCCAACTTACCATTGTGTTATCACGATTTTCTCCATCCAAAGCCAATATCATCACTGTTTTTATTGTTCAAATAAGGTAAATACAAATATAACACCATTTTGTCACTTCACTATCATTCCAAATGAACTATTTTTGGCTTTCTTGAAGATATAATTGGAGACACTTCCAAGTCTATTCAAACCAACATGGCCACCGTTCAGTTCGGCTAGTAAGAGCACTCCCAAGCCAACAGAATCATGAACGATTTGAAGTCCAAGCCCATTAATATAATTTGCTTTCAGATAAGTTATCTTGGGGTATATGAGTCTTATTCATTCATCGGACTTCATATCACAATGCTTAAATACGTATATCATCATCTAATGGGCTTTAGAAGTTATACATGTCATAATCGACGTTTGAATGGTGTGGTGCACCCAGTGGGGATAAAGAAAATCACAAAATGAACCTATCTATAGAATAGGTACTAGGGAATATAAATGAATGTATATATTCAGTAAAATTCATGTGATAACACCTGTTCTAAATAAAGAAGCTTTTATTGTCAACAAATTCGCTGAAAGGAAATTGAACATTTGACACTTGTGGTACACTGTGTTAAACTGCTATTGTCAAATTGAAACATACTAAATCGTTTTTAGCTGCTGAATTTGCAGAGTTCCCCTACAGTTAAATTAACATCCAACCTTGTCTATGGACGAGTGAAAACAATTTATTTAAGCACAATGATACTTATGGCTAACCCGCATCAATGACGATTAGAACCACAGAAAGAAATTGACTCCAAAGTTATTAATACCGTTTTTTATAATCGTCTTCTTTGCCCTTTTAAGGACAATTGGAACGGGTTATCTACAGGTTACTACCCTTTTCTTGTCAAGGTGTGATGAGCTCATCAGTAAATAAATTCCTTTTGCAGAGGTGAGAGAGAGTAGATCACACGACTCCTATGTTTACCATGTGAGGTTCACATGGCTAATCCGAGTCACTCTAACTAAGAAACTGCTAATTATTGAACGTGCACCGCTGAAAGACAGTTATCTCGTTATCAAGCCATAGGACTTCTTAGAAAGTCTCGCCGTTCTGGGAGAATGTTTCAGAAAGGTCTGTTGAGTAATTATAAGTACTGGGAACTAAATGAAAAGGTTATAAAGGGAAATGTCTACTCTCAACTTAACGATGAATCAATCCTATGACAAATGTATTTCCTAATACTATTTACAAAATAATAAAATACGAAAATAAAAATTAATTTTGTAATACTAATATAATATTTCACTGCACTGGACAAGAATAAATATGAATTGTTTAATGTTAAATTACAGTGGTTTTGGTGCCAAAGATTTTGGAGGTGATTTCTTATGAATTTGATGCCCTGAATTCAAATATGCTACTAGTTTTTGCCTATCAGCTCGAATTTTTAAGATATCAACATTTTAGTGAATTATACATTAAACTATTTTAAAAGAAAAACCATGGTTTAAAGAAACAAATTAAACAAGGAATTTTTATTATATTACACAGATATTATTTATTATATACAAAAGAAAACAGAAAAAGTCATCATTTAAACCAATTACTCACTGAACATTTCGGAAACTTCTTTTGCGTGACATTCTTGAATGTATTTTAGAACAATCCCGTTTTAAAGTCCAGCAGTTATCTGCCATCATGTGAGTATCCTTCCTTGATAGCGATCCTCCATACATTTTATATTTTGATGAAATCTTTCATCTTGCTCCTCACTAATGTCTCCTAAATTATCAGGAAAACGGTCTAAGTGGTTGTGTAAATAGTGCACCTTAATGCTCATGTTACACCCAAGTGATCTGAAATTATTCAGCATCTCATTGACTAATTCAACATAGTTTTCAGCTTTGTGTTTACCCAGAAAATGTTGGACAACTGAGACAAATGAATTCCAAGCTTTTTGTTCAATCTCAATCATTGAATTTATGAAGTCAGGGTCTTTAATCAGCTGTCTTATTTGTGGCCCATCAAATATTCCTGCTTCATTTTTTTCCATACTCAGCTGAGACATTTTCCCCGCTATATATGCAAAGCATGATCCATTCTTATCAAGAGCCTTTACAAACTGCTTCATTAGACCCAGCTTGATATGTGATAGTGGAAAGATGATTTTCTCTCGTGGAACTAAAGGATCATTGATGATATTCTTTTCCCCAACATCCATGTTTTCTCTCCTAGGCCACTCTTTTCTAACCCAGTGTTGCATTTTGTTTCTGCTATCCCAGAGGCACAAGAAACAAGGATACTTGGTGTGGCCACGTTGCTGTCCAAGGAAAAAGTCATCCGGAAAATATTCAGGAAGACTCATTTTTACCAGGAGTTCTCTAATAGCATGACAAATACAAAATTTTGTTCTTCAGAGGAAAGAGATAGGAGATCTTTCTACCTTGTGCGATAAAATGTAATTTTCGTTCCTGGTTCAAGTAAATTATTTTCCTTCAACCTGGAAGCCAGTAATTCAGAAGCTTCTTTCGACAGATTGAGATCTCTATTGAGGTCATTTAACTCATCTTGGTTGAAACATTGAGAAATTGAAGATATCGTTTCAAAATCACTGTCACCTTCAGTAGTATCAGAATTCGGCTAAAGTGCATTTTAGTCCCCCCCCCCCTAGCCGCCATCTTGTTACGCCACTGTCAAGTTAAAATTACCCCCTCCCTGGTTTTAACCGCCGATGGCGTATTTTGGATATTTTAAAGTGTTAAAAAAGATAAAGTAAGAAAAACAAAACCCCCACCCTCGGTGTTAGAAAAACAAGATGGCCGCCGTCATCATCGTGCGCCATCAAGGGGAGGACTAAAATGCACTTTCACCCAGAATTCTGATCAGAGAGACAATATGCATCCTCACAGAGTTCTGGTAGTTGGTGAAAAGTTGGAATTGGCAATTCTTCTGAGTGAGTGGTAGGTCGTCTTGCAGAGACTAAATCTGATAGATAAGTGAATTTATCTAAAAATCTAGAGCTGATACAGAAAAACTGCTTTCATATCTAGATTCAGCAATAAAAATATAGTTAAAATCTGCTCAAAAATCCTAGGCACCAAAAAAAAATTTTTGTTGTAGGCCTGTGTTATTTATTAACGTCCACTTTTTGTTGGGATGGGTTATCTAGAGGTTACCAACCGTTTCTAGCATGGGTAGGACTAAGATTTTAATTAATGAGTTTGTCATTGAATAAATTGCCAAGGCGGGAATCGAACTCGCCACTCTAGATTTGTTTTATGTTAAGGGCGAACTAGCACAAAACATTTAAATGAATTCCCATGTTAGAGGTATACTCTGCTTGGAAAACAGGAAGGGCGAACTAAAACAAAATATTTCCGTAGAAGTCCTTTATCACCGGTAACGGGTTCCATTGTTGTTTGAGAGTTTCTTGATATACTTAAAATTCTTGAGGTACTTAACACTTGGATAGTACGTGCCGAGGAAACTAGCGTATGTCGACGCTTGAGTGTATAGAAACAATCGGCCGAAGGCTTTTATTTCGATTGAATAATTGTCGGAGGGGGTCTTCATGTTCTTTTAGCAGATTTCCCTTAGGGGAAATCAGCTATTGAGGTTGTACTCATTACGCGATTTTCGAAAAATTTCTTCAAATGTCCATCGATCCTACCCAGGAGATGACGAAAATGAGGTCCGTTCAAAATGGTATATATATTTATATTTGTCTGTTAACGCTCTAGCGGTCGCAATTTTGGTTTGATCGTAACCAAACTAGATATTTAATCGTTTTATGTAAAAGGAAAGATCAAGTTCGTTAATGGCTGAAATCGGACCTGAGGGAGGGAGGATTTTTGAAAATTCGAAATGTCTCCGTTAATATGCGTCGAATCGAAAAATCGTATAGAATCAATCTTATT
Organism: Riptortus pedestris; assembly: GCA_019009955.1. Lineage (NCBI taxonomy): Eukaryota > Metazoa > Arthropoda > Insecta > Hemiptera > Alydidae > Riptortus > Riptortus pedestris. Next base: position 80,813,423 of record CM032228.1, on the reverse strand, counting down.
GTAAATTAAATTTACTATAAATAATGTGCTATTCATTTATTCTGTATCTTGAATATTAACCGAGATATGTGCATTTGTATTGTGTGTGGTCGGCTATATTCAGGACTTTCCGCCGAAAGCTAGTTCGGCCGTTTCCGTAACTGTTCGTCCCTCGTGAATTGGTTTAGAGATTCGTTACTACTACCGTTATTAGTAGGCAGATGTCTCTATTGTAAAACTTCACGTGGGAAATCTGCTTAGTTTACGCAGCCCCTGCGTGACGGACGTTTTCGTTAGTTGATCTCAGGATGAAGTGGGAAGACATGGGAAATCTCGAAAGACTGCGTCGATAAAGTGCTGAAAAGCCCGGACAGCATCCCTTAGTCTAAATGTTATAACTGCGGATTTTCCTCTATGTTGGTGTGATGGAAATCTCATACTATATCAAGTATAGAATAGATAGTCTTCCCCGTCGACCTGAGTAGTAATGTCCATCAGAGTTAGAACAGCCTACCTGCATAGGACCATTCCGGTAGACACTACAGAGGCGGATACTTCCAACTTTCTTTGTGCTCACGTGTAGAGGACAGAACAATGAACTTTTCAACGGTCTTTCACAGCTGAATATTTTTCCGGAGGAAGGCAGCGTGCTTTGCTAACAACTGGATTTCAATTAGTCTCAATAATTTGCTCAAGAACAGATCTCGTTCGGTCTTGTATGGGAGATGGTCTGGAAATTCTTTAAGCAAGATGTCAATAAGGGCAGTTTCCAGAGAGGTGACTGATAATATGCGGCATGGGGTGCAAAGTCTAGTGGTGTCATCAATCAGGTTTCGGTCAGTCGACGAATGTATATGAAGTCAGCACGCAAAAATAAGTTAGTCGAAGTCCTAAATCCAGATGTAGGATGATTTCACTGTAGGCTTTTCCCTTAATCATCTATAGGGCAGGTAAAGTCATCTTCACGTTAGCAGCAAATTCCCTGAAAATAAGATTAGCCTTTAAGTAATATTACCATCGTGTTGGGTGTGCACGAATCGTATGACAATATACTTGCAATTCACTTTTATTTACGAATTAAGGTATCATTCCTCTACATTCGTTCCTTTCTCTAAAAATCATTTCTAGCTTGGAAGGAATAAATTCCTTTAATTATATCATTTAAAATATATTACAATGAAATATAAAATTTCATTGCTAAATTCATGCATTCTTTCTACAGGCAATTTCATTCAAATATAAACATTTCAACTTATTCTATTAATAAAACAAAATAACAGTTATGTATTAAGTTATCTAGTTTTTCCATGACAATTTAAATTCCAAGATTTAACATCATTATTCACCCCTCATTAAGCAGGATTCAGAAGCGGTAGAAACACCTGATATTAAAGATTCGCTCCTCGACAAGATTCTCTATAAACGTTGGGCACAAATGTCTTTGGACTCTGGAGGAGGAACCAATCTAATTTGGGTGGAACCTGCTAATGCCATAACTCACATGGCTGATCTGAGATCCACAGTAACTATTATTATTATTATTATTTATTAAAGTCCACTTTTTTTTGCAACTCAGGCTAATTGGGACGGGTTATCTACAGGTTGCCACCCTTCTCTAGCCAGGGTGGGACTTAGGATGTTATTTAATGAATTTCGTCACTAAATAACCACAGTAACTCAACATTATCTTTTCATTAATTATTGACAAATGTAAAAGAGTATTCTATAACTCTTAAGCGGTCACCTGCTTTCTTGGCACACAGCTCGTCACTATGACCCAATTTTTAAAAATGTAAAATAAAACCGAATAACGTATTCTTTCAATTCTGTTAATCAATTAGGTTTATATTTTGCTCTAAAGCCATAAATTAAAAACATTTCCTAATGTTACATAATTAGGTACATAGAATGTACGGTTGCCTTAGATCCAACGTGACCCATAAGAAAACGTATCTTAGGACTATATTTAAATATGTTTCAATTTTTTATTGTTCAAGGTTATGCAAGGCTTTTATACAACAAAGAACATAAAAATTATCAACCACGTCTTCTAAAGAGTATTTCTTCGAATATAACCGGAGTGCCTACAATGTTCAAAGCTTATAGGATTTCATTCCAAATAAACCGGGTGGAATGCAGTTGAACCCCACCCTTGGTGGAATTTTTTATTTGGCGATAAAGCGCAAAATCTGATATTCATAGTAACTCATCGAAAATAGGGTGGTCACGTGGTTATTATTATTTTTCATTGCTTGTGCGAAAATATTCATAAAACTCCTTAAATTTCAAAATGTACGAAAATATTTTTAAAACTGCTTAAATTATTAATTGTATTGATTTTAAGAAAACACGTGTAAAAATATATTTCATGCATTTTCATAGTAATTCATCGAAAATTGGGTGATCACGTGATTATTATTTTTTTTTTCATTGCTTTTTTAACTCAATTTTCAACAACGCGTAAACCGGCGATTTCATGATGTCCGCAATGTTTACAAACGTAACTTCGTCTGATCTTCAGCTTGGCGTCATTTCGCCGCTGTCACCATTTTCAAAAGTGCGCCAAGGGTGGGGTTCAACTCCATTTTCACCAAATAAACCTTTCTTCAGTATATTCCAGTAACTTTCTATTTGCACAAATATTGAATGGATGTTCTTTACAAACACTGAATATTTTGTATCGTTGGACCTGGGACAGATGAAGCAATTCTTGGTGTTGAGTTCTACTGTTAGTGCTTCAAAGGGATGTGCTGAAATTCCATTTTCCTCAATACATTTTATTTTTTTAATTTTCAGAGGTTTTGGTACTTCTTAGTTGCCCGAAAGCTTGCCAATCGTTAGTTACGCCTACGCGTTAGTTAGTGATATGCTATACCAATTTACTACGTATGTATATCCTTGCTCTGATTTAAATTAACACGCCTGCCATTGCCTTAGAAGACGATATTTGAGTTTATCAACGTGACTTTTAATAAATGATAATATATAGTCCAAGGCCATCAATTGGTTTTTTTTTGTCAACTTTATAGTTAGAACAAGTTAGTCATTTTTATCAGCTGCTCCCTTTTTAGAGTTATAAAATGTAATCATTTCTGGTGCCTTTAATTTCACTATTAGACCCTGAGCTAAATGCACTAAAGTAATTAAATCGTGCATAAACATGACAAATTTACGCAATCATTTCTTAAGGAAGCATTAATACATGATAGTAAAGCCTCAAGGTGCTTCTGATTCATATAAACTGAAAATGAGTGAATTAGTGCAAATCGGATGTGTTGTCACCGATTCTTTTTCATTGATTGGATCGGACAAAAAAGAACTGTATGATTCATCGAATTTATCTTCTGTACGAATCGCTTATCACTCACAATGAGTAATAATATCATCATATGATATGCTAAATAGGGCGCATTGGTTAATATATAACATTGTAAGAATTTGTATACAATTAAGATGATTAAATATTTCAGAAATTGATTTGGAAAAACCGCTCGGATCATAGTAATCCAACGTGACAGCTATAGTGTTAAAACACTATAATATAGACACATTCATTACTGACTCACCATTTATCTTTCAGGTAACACTTTAATAGCAACAAAACTATTCTGTTCTCTTTGTTTCGGTCTATACCTTTTGATAGTTAAAATCTCATCATGAGCATAATGAATATAGGATTAAGCTAGAAGGTCATTTATATATTTTAAAAATAGTGATGGATCTAATAGTGAGTCTAGGGAACACTACAATTAGTCGCCTGCCATTCTAAAATAATTTTATATCCATTAATATAGCTAAATTCGCCTTTCTGTTTACGGTTACATATGTAAGTGTGAGGGAGCAATGCCCATTATTCTATAGTCTTCTAACATCCAGCATTATTTCATGATTTTTTTTAGTTGAAAGCATTTGCTAAATCCACAAATATTCATATTACACTGAAATTTCTATCAAGAAAATGAGTTAAAGCCCGTCTCGCAGGGGCTGTGTAAACTAAGATTTCTCACAATTTGGAATGACACAGATCTCAGCTTATATTCTTCATTTCCAGAAGAAAAAAAATAATAAAATAAAATCCGATGAGTAGAAGAGGGTTGTTAATAAAATTTTAATTGATGGCGTCATCACACTAACTATTTGTATGTACAAAATGAAGGTCCGGTGAAAACAAATTTTGTATTTATACTTGGAATAAAACGTTTCATGTTATATTCTCTTATTTTTCAAGGGCGATGACTAAAAGTTGGGGTTTACTGAAGACTGAAATTTGAAAAATTTCCAACATCTCGGTTAATACTGAAGATAGAGAAACATGTATATATCGACATTTACAGAACATCAAATTTGCATTAATATTGGTTCTATGCAGTATTTGGATAAGACCTATAATAAAGGAGATATTCTGAAGTTCCGAAATTCCCACCTCTAAACTTCCCTTCCCTTCCACTAGTATGATTTAAGCTCTTAACAAACTTTGATCTGATTCATAAAATTCCGTTACGCAGGGGCTGCGTTAACTTAACAGATTTTCCACATTTGCCATGTATTTGCATTTATCTCACAAAGTAACTGTTCAATGAAACCAATACTTGGTATTTAAGCTTAGAATGAAGTAGTACATGATATAATAGCTCATAGTTGATCTGACATGAGTAGGAGTGGGGGTTTACTAATGGCCGAAAGCTAAAATATGGAAATATCTCGTTTAATATTCAATACGGAGAAAACATTTACGTAATAACAGTTATAGGTAATTAAATTCGCAATAATATTGCTTCTATTCACTTTTTCGATCCGACTTAAAATAACGAAGATATTTCGAGTTTTGGAAATTCCTCCCCTCTAACCCCCCCCCTTCCACCAGCCAGATTTCAGCCGTTATCGAAATTGATCTTTCTTTTTACATAAAAGGCTTACCTATCGAGTTTAGTAACTAGAAAACAATAATTGCGGCCGCTAGAACGGTAACAGACAAACATATAGATAGACATATATATAAAATGTAAATCTTTTCTTCATCTTCTAGGTAGGAACGATGGACACTTAAAGAAAATTTTGGAAAATCGCGTTATCAGTAAGTCCTCAATAGCTGATTTCCCCTAAGGGAAATCTGCTAAAACGTTTAAATATCGAGTTTGATTCCGATCAAACCAAAATGACAGCTAGAGCGGTAACAGACAAATATATATAATTTGAACGGACCGCATTTTCTTCCTTTCCTAGATAGGATCGATGGTCATTTTTCTAAAATCGCGTCATGAGTACGACCTCAATAGCTGATTTCCCGTAAGGGGAATATATATATGCTCACTTATATCCTTAAAGAAATGGATTGGATTTTGTGACATGCTAGTTCGAGTTTAAAATTGTCTTATATATTATAAGAAACCTACGCAAACAATACAATTTGCTTACATAAAAATGTAAACGTATTATTACAATGTCTTGTTTTACTCTTATGTCCCATGATTTATTTGAAGTCATCGTTTTCGACCGCTTTACTCCCTTACCAAGCACTGAAGAATCTTGAACTTCGAGCTACCCGGCATTCTATTTTACTAACAATAAATGTACTTAACTACAAAATCCATCACAATACACTGACCCTTAACTAGTGGAAACTATAATTTAATTGGGTACTTATTCTAGGTATTGTAAGTGGTCCTGACAAAGCCCTGATTGCTCCTCTTCCCTCCGCTCTTTCGTTACCATTGGCAACTAACAAACAGAGGATGTCATTACTGTTTTTCTGATTCCAATTAGCTGTCGAAGTTAGACATGACTGATGAAAAGCCATATTCCCCCAGTATAGTATTTCCAGTTTTTTATAATAATGAAAATCCTTTGGATAAGAGATTTATTAAAATAGGTCAATGTTTATTCCAAACAGACTGAATTTATTTCTATTGTCATCAATTTAATACACTTTATTATCACCATTTACAGGTGTTCATGAATTATCTAATTTGCCTTTACAAGTTTCTTTGTATTTCAATGTGATTTTTTTCCCATTTTGGTTGATAGTTTATGTTAATATGATCCCTTCAAAGGTAAATATCTAAATAATATGGTTACTATTATGATCTCATTTTACCTTACTTTTAGAAAAATGTATTTAAATCTTGTTATAATAATGATTTTTAAATGTATACAGTATCTTTTAACCATAGTTTAGTTAGTTATTAATGACTTGCTTAACATTATGTTGCTTGAATTATTACCCACTGAATGATTAAATCACAATTATTTTCTTTTTTTGAAATTATTTAATGTATTCGGTGTATTTTTTTCTAGTTTGGGAATTTGTCAAACTTATATCAGTTCATTTTTATTCTTGCATTTGGATCAGTGACAATTATCGAATGCTTACGGTTATATATAGGGTATAAGGGCAATCTAAGGGAAAGGGTAAGGTAGTATGTTTAAAATTAATATTATATATATATATATATATATATTCACATTCACCCTGTTTCATTAGTTTTTATTTTTTAGGTGTCAGAGCTTGCTGGTTTTTGGTTGGTAACAGTTCTTCTACAGACTCCATTACAAGCATTTTTATTACTATCATCTGGATTAAATCCTAGCATGCTTGAAAGAATTGTGCAAACTATTATGTGCATTTTTTTATTTTCTCAGCTCATATTTGGTATCATTGCCTTAAGAAATTCTGCAAAAAATTCAGCTCTTAACTTTCATTTACACTCGGAGAGCCAATATCAAGGTTCTGAAGATGTAAAACGAAGTTAGTTTCACTGTAACTATATGAATACAGAGTGTAATTGTATTTGGAAGATACTTCCATATTGCAATAGACATACTCAATTTTCTTCTTTGGGAACAGAGACAGAAGAACAAAATTTTGTTTCCAGTAATGTTTTTGACAGCGAAAGTTTTCATGAAGACATTCTGAAAAAAATATAATTTATCATATTTTTCTACATGTTTCTGTAATGTAAATTGCATTATTTCTATAAGATTTATATTGATAGAACTTGCAGCATTCATTTGCAAACAAGAAGTCTAATCTGAATTTGTCTTAAAAAAAGCTATAGAACATCTACGGTTTAGAAAATATTCATTACAAACTTTGAAATTATATATAAAACAAATTGTTTATATATAAATTTATTGAAAATATAATTTCCAATTTGTCCTACCTATTAGATGAGAAAAATTAAGTGAAAAGAGTGTTAACTCTCTAGTTGCTACAATTGTAGTTTATTGTCAACGAACTTGATATTTAAAATGACTTAAGTCCAAATTCGTTAAATGCTAAAACTGTATCAGTGAAAGTAGGAGTAGATTTATAGAAAAAGAAAAATGTGTAAATGAAAATTCATAGTTAAGAGCCAGATTGAAATGTGTTACATAAAAAATGAAGTTAATTAAGTAATGCCTGGTTTCATTGTTATGTACATCTTTTTCAAACTACGGTATTTGTTTTTTTTTGCATTTTCATCCTTCAAAAACCTCCACTCTCAAATTTCCACTATTATATTATTAAAAATGTCTTATCCATCATAAATGCCAAGCTGTAACATAGAGAGGGCATTTATAAATAACAGAAATCTCAAGTCTTCTTTATTTTAGTCTTGGCTCTAAGGAAGAAATAAAGGAAAAGTTACGATATGATGCTATCTATGTGTCACTCGAACATGTGGGAAATCTGCTTTGTGATAAAGTAAATTTTTTTGTATCAAATATCTTCTTCTTAAATATATGTATAAGCTCGAGCCTGTATATTAACATGGGTTTAACTAAAGACTACTAAAATATTTAATTTTATGTTTTTCTACCATATTAGGCTTCTTAATAAACTATCATTCTTCATTGATCTAATTTCTATTAGATCACATAAGAGATTTAATTTTCTTTAAAATTCCAAAATAACCTAGTAAAGTATGTTACTTAACATGGGGGCTGAGGATAGCGATGTGAGATAAGGTTTTGGTCTTAATCTCATTTGGGAAACATAGAGTGGTTGGTTTGATTCGCAGACAAATATATATATACAATTTTTGTTTGACCGTTACTGAACTCGATATATAAGTGTTTCATGTAAAACTAAAGGTCAGATTCATTAACAGTTGAAATCAGACTGGGGGTTTAGTGTGGGAATTCAAAAATTTAAAATATCTCTTATTATAAATCGGTCGAAAAATTATATACCAATCTTTTTTCAAATTTAATGCCCTATAAATGTAATATACATTTTGTCTCTGAACAGAGATACTTGCATTTTTTAATTTTCAGCCTTCAGTAAACCCCCCACTATTAGTCAACGCACTTTAACAATAAGCTATTTCATGAAACATCTTATTCCCAAGCTTAAATACCAAATCTTGTTTTCAAGATAATCATTTTTGTTAATGACTGTAATCGGACCGAGGTTAGATAGGGGGAGGAGTTAAAGAGTGGGAATTCGAAAATTCAAAATATTCCCATTACGTTTGAAAAATGTTATAGAATCAATTGTAATTATTTACATAATTTCATAAAATAAATATTGAGATATATATGATATTTCCAGAGTATTCCTAGTTAAATGCGATTAGTAGTGTGTCATATCAGTATGTGGGAAATTGCTTAGTTTATGTAGCCCCTGCATGATGGAGTTTTTTTTTTTTTTTTTAGATTCAGTATATTTTTTTGGAGTCAGTAAGCATACATGTGTTGTAGCTATAATGAAACGGAAATCAAGACTTAAGGTTTCTTGACCTGAGTGTAAAAAATATAAAGTTGGTTTTCAAGTTTAAAATTTATACAGCTTTTACACTTTAGTTTACAAATGACTATATAGGTCCAAGTACTTGATAGGTATCTGTATCTATTAAAGACAATGATAAAGCTGTTCAACCATTTGTAGTGTACATTTTAATGAAAATAAAAAATTCTTGTAACAGGATATGTGTAAAAAAAAAGTTAACAAAAAGACATGTTTTTTACAAATATTTTTACATTTAATTGAAGTATTTACAGGAATTAATAAAACAGAATTTCATTTAAACATATTTTCCAAAATGAAAATAATCTATCCTGCGAGCCCAGGTCTTGCTATTACCCAAATTATTTTTTAATATATATTCAAATGTATAAGGATTTATATTTTTGTTTTCCATTTCCTCTTCCTTAGCTTTCTCCATGTCCAAAATTTCCTGAGAAACTGCCTTAGCTTTGAATGGTAAATTGTTTGCCACCAAAGTCAAGAATCCATTGACCTGTAGCAAATAAAATGTATTAATTCTTTATGTAAAAAGGAAGCAAATAATGTAACTATTAATTAATAACACTCCCAAGGGAATTAGCACTGGACACTTAGATGAAACGAAGTTCCTTTCTCATGTAAATCCAAGAGGTTCATTTATCCTCTTAGTGGCGAGATACTGGCAATGTTATATCAGCCTACAATACAATCCTTGTGGAAAGGGAGAACTATCTTTAGATGACTTCAAAGTCATTTTCGACACAGGTGAAATAAATAAAAAATGTGTTGTTTCATAAGGATTTGAACATGCAATCTTCGACCAGGTAAATGAATGAATGTTTTTATTGATAAAGATAAGCTTATTTTCCATCTGACACGACAGAAATGACTAATGGGTGAATGAATCATCTGACTTCTTCGATGTTTAGACTATATCCTAAGAAAGCATGGGAGATAAGGCCTTCATAAATATAAAGAATTTATGTTGTTCTCAGGAACTATTTTAGATCATGTGAGAACAGTCTTTAAAAAAATTCATAGACATGTTGAAGCATATGCAGCCAAGAGTTTGAAAGTCAATAATGATGTGGAACTCAACTGAAATATTTACTCAGAATGGCAGAACATGGAGCTCTGTCACAGATTCATAAATAAATAGAGAAATGTCTGCTGCATGGATAAACCCGGAGAACTATTTTCTGAAACCGAAGGTTAAATTTAAAATAAAAGAATGAAGTTTTGTTGGCAGAGTGTAGCTGATCAAATAGTCAATTTTTTTCAGTAGGGGTGGCATCAGCAATATGCTATTGGCTTGAGTGACATCTATTCAAATATTGATAAAATATGTTTTTTTGGTAGTAAAACTATTCTTCTAGAGGTACATCAGCTTTATTTGACAATCGAATAGATAGTTATATGTAGAAGTACAACTTCTGTTAGTTAAATATGCCACAGAGCAGATAAGAGCAATTTGCTGGACCACATACTGTTTCGATAAAAAGAAGCGTAGAGGGCAGTATTCAGCAAAATCATAATATTCTGTTCATTACATTGGGGTTCTAATATTCAGTTATATAGGAGAGTGAACAAATGTCCCATAGAATATAAAACTATGCAAGATATTGATATTAACAAAGCAATAATTGGTCCACAGAGTTAAATGTAAGTTATTGTGTTAAATAAAGAATATCTTACTTCATCAAAATCACATCTTCCTCCTAATTCAATAATAACTCGGCCAGCTTTCACAGGGGTAACATAGTGATCTATAGCACCCTTGCCTCCACCCATTCGCTGACCTTGACCCTAAAAATAAACACATAAAATACATGAAACAGAGCAAAAACAATCAACGTGTTTGATACAAAGAGTTCAGTAAAATGAAGGCAAAGAATAAAATGTGTGGATGGACCATTCCGGGATATGAGGGACTACACTGTGAGGCTGCGAGAAGCATTTAAAAATAAGATAAAATCCAAAACAATGAATGTAATTAAAGAAGTGATTGCAACCTTAAGACTCCTGATTAGAAGAGAGCTATTGAAGAGCAAGAATGGGATCAGAACTACTGCTGATAATTGCCTTATCGAGTCTGGTGTGAGGAAAATACCCTCAAGAAAAAAGTGTTCCCAGATTAAATGGTAGAAATAGAGAAAAATGAACCAATGAACAGAAAAAAAAAATGATGGAGTATTAGATAGGATACGGAGAGAGTGAATTGAAAAAAGAAAATTACTGGAGGCTGTTCTTTTGCAATTAAGTAAAATTAAAAAGAAGTATAACATCTTTCTTGGGGAACAGGTTAGCCATGTGAGTTAAAGGATTGGTCTTAATCTCACTTGGAGTTCGCTAGGCAATAGGAATTTATTTAGTAGCGAACTTATTAAATAAAATTCTTAATTCCACCCAGGCTGGAAAAGAGTGAAAACCTGTAGATAACCCATTCCAATTAGCCTTAATAGCACAAAGTAGATATTAATAAATAAATAACACCTTTCTTGTAACAGGTTGCCATGGAGGATCCACTCTCCATAAAGTAAACATTCTGCTAGGATCCATTTTTCTGCCAATGGTAAGCCTCATCATTTCGAAATGCCCAAATCGTAGCCTCCCACCACCTAGAGCCTCAAAATTATTAAATAATACTATTAGAAAATTCTCCTTCATTTAGTACATATAAACAAGATTTTAGTAATAGTTTTTTAATACTTACAACAATTCCATATTGCTTATGTATCAATTGATTGTGAACTTCCTCAGGTCCTCTCATAAACCTTAAATTTTTAGTCATTTTTGGCATTTTGATATTACCAAAAGGTTGGGGAACCTTTTCCATAAACTTAGGCTTACTTCTTTCTGGTATCTGAATATCTATAATAACAAAATAAATTATTTAACAGAAATCAAAACATGTTCACAACATCTCTAGGCTTGATTAGTTAGACATTAAAGAAAAGGGATGATCTATTAAACCAGATACACAAGCTTAACCTGAGACTTGGAGAGGGAAAAAGATCCCAGATTTGTAAAATAAATACTTGGAATTCCTATTCTAATTTTCACAAGGTTCAAATCTTGCAAAAAATGCAAATCTCAGTGAAAAATTAACAATGTTCGAAAGGGATTCGATTTCTGAAACAGACATAAAGATTACTTTTACTCATGCTCAGACAATGCAGAATTGCTTTATGTGCTTGTTGCTGATCTAAATTTTATTCTGAAATAAAAGTTAAATAAAACAAATTGCTGTACTTATGGCTTCAAGGTAACCAGTGGTTTATTACAATGAGACATATTATCATTCATACCTTTTAATCTCACGCTGTAAGTGGCAGTATGAAAATTAAGGACAAATCGTGGTGGTACCTTATACAAAAGGCACACGATGATGAAACATTGATCACTTTTTATAAATTGTGTTATAAGCTGGTTTGTTGGTCGGTGGTAGACTTTGCATGAGCAGTATGAGAACTATGACTTGGAATAAGTATTGAAAGTACATGAGAATCTATAGGCCAACTGGGGAGTTTGGTGTCCCTGCCAAATAGGATGAGTTTATATTTTCTAATAGCAAGTCATTTAAATGCTTGGAAGAAAGTTAGCAAATTGCAATATAAAAATTAGATGCTTCTATACTCCTGCAAAAATGTCCCCCAAAAAGACAAAAGTACAAATATACGATGCTCATCAAAGCAGCAGTTGTAATATATAACAGTAACATATGGACTCCTACTAAGAAAAGTCTGCCACCCAGGGCTACATAAACTAAACTGATTTCCCATGATCTCATTCAGCCATATATTCTCTATTTCTAATTAAAAATCCGATGAGTAGAAGTGGGAGTTTACTGATGTCTGAAAACAAGAAGAGCGAAGAACTCACTTAATATTTGAGTTGCAAACAAATGTATAGAACAACAATTGTAGAACCTCAATATTTTAACAAGATTGGTTCTACAACACTTTTCAATCCAACTCATGATAACGGAGATACAGTCATTAACAACCATGAACTGAAGTTTTAGATAAAACGGTTAAATATTGAGTATGGAATAGATCAAATAAAATGTTTGCGAGTCAATAACATGAAAATCTAATAACGTCATTGCACAATGCATTTGCATGTATCTCACAAAGTAAAAGTTCACTGCTTGGGATAAGTACATTCATGATATAACAGCTTATCCTCCATATAACATGAGTCGGAGTAGTGGTTTACTAAAGGCCGAAAACAAAAAATACAAATATCAGTTAATATTCAACATAGAGAAATAATGTATTTAACAGCATTTATATAAAACTAAATGTGCAATAAGATTAGATCTATACAATTTTTAGAGTGACTTATAATAATGGAGATTTTTCAAAATTCAACTCTGTAAGATTAAAATATAAGAATTTTAACAAAATCGAACCTATATCTAATGGCCTGATGAAGTAATAATCTACTTACTATCATAATTCCTGGGAGGAGCAAAATATTTTAATCCACGGATACTCATCCACTGCTGGGCTTCATAATCTTAAAAAAGGTAATGGCTTTTAGTTTTTTATATGAATAGAGCATGGTGTAAACATAAATACTCAATACCCACTTTTTGACACATTAAGAATAAAAATGCATCCTTTATTTCTGAAATTCATTTTTATACTCTAATTGGAAGGAAAAAAAGTGCAATTCACTGTTGAAAAAAAAACTGCTTCACGCTACTCCTTTGTACATGTGCATATATGTTATTTGAAACTGTTTTAAGAGTATTATTTTCTATGATCTATGCTTTTAAACCAAGCTCAGAAAGAAGCCATCGAAAAGATCTATTCATTCTTGAGACTTCTATTACCATAGAGGTAAAAAGTATCGCACTTTCCCCTTTAATGTTAGGGGAAATTGGTTCCAAATTGATGGTGTGCCCGTTTTCAATTGTTGAAACCCATTTTTTTTTTAGTTAAATTCTAGGAAAATATTAAAATTGAGTTATAAAAAAAAATATATTGTGTAAGAAAGTTTATTTACGCTTATAATTTTTATTCTTGAAAAGAAAATGTTACACAATTGCCCATTAAGATGAAAGAAAATAATATATTTTCTATAAGTTTAGATGCTGTTACAATTAACAATGAATAGTATATGTTAATAAATTCCGCACCAAGATTAATTGCATAAGTACATTATTATTCAGCTCACTAAACCATAAACCAGTCGCAATCTCCATATCCCGTGTTTTTGAGACTCATTGCAGACTATGGCCCACATAATTCTGTCGCATCAAGGACAACCGTTTAATGCAGGTGAAAAGGGTGGTTAAGGTTCGGAGGATCATTTGACTGTTACCAAGCACTAGTGATTTGCGTTTTGTTAAGATAGGGAACTGAAACTGGTATATAGTAATAAGCTAGGTTTCAGTAGTCAGTGAGCGGCTGCACACAATTTCAACTATCAGAAGTGTTAGTCAATTTACATGGAAGTGCTAATGAACCTGTTTGTAATGAAGCCTTTATAACGGACAGATTTAAAAGGAGATTCCAAATTAGAATTTTCGTTATTAATATCAGATCAAATAGATTATAGACCCGTGATACTTCTTCCTTCAACGTTGGCCTATATTAGCCATCATAAGGATGATGTAGATCCTTCCAACTCAAACTAATTGCTAGTTTGCATTTTATTGAAAGTAAGAACTTTGAAAATTCTACTGTTTTTAAATAGAAATTACATTGATGTTAACTTATTAAACAAAGGATAGTTCGGAGATGTCGACGACGAATTATCATCCTCTTTTAGCTAGAATATGTACATCGATTTAATTTGGTTAATTCATCACTGGATTTAATCATTGTTATTATTTTTAAATAACACCAATAATTTATTTTTTCCCTGAATCTTAACAAGAAAATAAATATTGAAAATGCTCTTATTTTCCAACCTTAATTGGGTACAAGAAGTAGAGGCTAGGTAGGTCGCATTTTTGTCATCTCAGGGTCGCGTTTTAAGGCGTGTAAACAAGAATTGTGAATGTTGCAAGAGGGCCTTTGTGTTAGGTGTGTTCCGTTTCGTTGACGAGTTGTTGTGGGTTGATAGTCGAAGTGAGATATAGAAACTAAACTAAAATTATTTATAACATAAACCTAGTCTATTATGACTAAGTGCTAATTTATTGCTAAGGCTTATAATTAATTAAAATTAAACTTATGACTAACGTGTAGCGTGGGAAGGTGTCAGGGGAGGGTCATGTAAGGCTTAGGTTGTAGACAATGTAATGTATTTAAGACGCGCTGTAGATTTTGACTCTTGCCAGTGCTCAGGTTGTCCAGGAGGAGCGATACTGCTTAATAGCGGATTTTGGAGGCGTGAGGCTGCCAAGGAATTTGATATGACTATGCTCTGAAGAGTGTGGGTCTGGATTATAGTGTTTGAGTGTGGTGGGATGGAGGAAGCGGAAGAGGGAGCTGTCGTAAAGGAAGATGGGACGTAATAATCTTTTGTTGAAGAGCAATTTAAGTTTTAGAGAGAGATTGGGAGCGAGGAGCCCATAACTGAAAGTAATCTAGATCTGATGTTTCAAGGTCACGTAATGAGTCATATTTTGTGAATTAATATAAGTTATTTACTTGCGAGTCTATATTTCTCTTTGGATAGAGATTAAATTAGAGAGGTTATGAAGAGATAGGTTATAAATAAAATGTTTGAAATAGGGATTTTTCAGGAATAATCTTTTGAGGCGCAAGTGTTGTATTTTTATTATTCATTATGGTTTTGACGAAGGAATATAGAATATGTATGCCATTAACGGTCGAAGAAGTTTGTATTCTAATTTTTAAATTAATAGGAAACTGTGGAAATTAAAACATCTATTTTGAAGTATTAATTTTGATTTCTTTTTTTTAAATCGTAGTACCGTATTGGTCAATTGTATATGATTGCTAAGCACAGTTATCAGCAAACAGAATCTGGAGCTGGTGTTGAAATAATAGCCAATGAAGAATGTGAAGATCCCAAGCATGGGAAAGGACAGTATACAGAAAAAAGAATCCACCTGAATGGGTATATTATTGTATTTTTTATTTTATTAATTTATAGTGGTTAATTAATTTGGAATTTGTTGGTCCCTTTAGCATTTCATTGGGTTCATGATAATTTGGGATTTTTTAATTGCACTAATCTTCTGGTTTATTAATTTTGTCGAGTTTTTGTTTGGAATATTATAGTATGCGGTCGAGTAATAACTATATTAATCCAAAGGAGTGAATGTTGGAGTTATACAGAACAAGCCTTTATCCAAATAAATACTGTATAGTAGCTTATTTTGATATGAAACAAAATATCTCTTAACAGTCAAAAGTAATGGATTAATTGGTTGGTTTATCTATATGTTTATAATCCTGTAGATAACCTGTCCCAATTAGTCTAGCAGCATACCATGGATGTTAATAAATAAATAAAATATATGTTTGTTTGTTTATTATTATTTACGTCAAATTTATGCTACTATGGCTGATCGGGATGGGTTATCTCCAGGTTACCACCCTTTTCTAGCCAGGGTGGGCCTAAGGAGTTTATTTAATGAGTCTGTCACTAAATAAATTTTTACTGCCCAGGTCGGGAATCGGACCTGCCACTCTGGGTCTACCACACGAGATTAAGACCAACACCTTAACTCACATGGCCAACCTGAGCCCCCAGGCTCTTTGGCTATTGTTCCATAAGGTTTTCAAAATTAAATTTATTTAAAAGTATTTAACTTTTTTTAGATACTCATAAATTAAAAAATAAATATAAATGAAGGCACAATGAATTCTGATGATTAGAGTAGATTGTTGATTGTTTAATAAAAACCTTTCAGTTCATATTGTTTGAAGCATAATGTATAAATCAATGAGAGCAATTACAGTATTACCCTTTGCTTGAAATGTAATTGACAATGATAATGGAAAGTTTGAATATTTTGTCTTTTGATATCTTAATTTTACAAGCCCAAATATATACTTCTTTAATTCTTTTCTTCTTCTATTCTTAGGAAGTAATGGTCTGGAGTTGAATTACCATTATGCCAACTTATGTTTTTGATTTACCTACTTCTTTTTATTTCCTCATTTATTCTTCAAGTTTTTATCTTTCATTGATGGTCAGAAATAATGCGGTAATTTTTATTCACCTAGATTAGTAAAAATGGTTTTGTCCTACAGAATTGTTTGCCCATGGGAGGAGCATTTAAAGTGTCATATAATTGTCTGTTCATATTAACTTTTGGTCCTCTAAAAATAATAATTTATAATTAAATCCTCATAATTGTCCTCCCTATAAATTTACGTTACGAACTGATTAACCTTATCTTGAGCTATATGATCCATATTTAGTTTCAATAGTTTGAATTCTTTTACCATTATACTAGAATATTGTTCAGATATTTGTTCTGTAGTCATAGTTTAAAATAGGTAACAGAAAGAATCAATAATGGAATTCAATTCAACTTCATTGTGCAACTCTAGCTTTAGAGTATAATATGGTAATTTATTTGGGGGATTTATGAAAATTAGTAATACACATAGTTTTATCATATTTTAAAAGTAATTAAATTAGCATCGATCTTATTCTTTATTAAGAAGACACTGTTTCGGGTTTTTTGTGGGGGTTGCAATTTTTGTCCTACCATTACCAAACTTGATATGTAAATGATTTATGTAAAAGTAAAGGTCAAGTTTGTTTACGACTGAAATTGGAAAGGAAGTTGGTGGGGGGGGGGGAAGGATTTTGAAAATTCAAAAGATCTCTGTTATTATATGTCACATCAGAAAATTGGATAGAACTAATCTTATTGCAAATTAAATTGCCTAGGTATTATCTCTATCATATCTATATTGGCTCCATCATGAATATTAACCGAGATATGTGCATTTTTTAGTTTTCAGTCTTCTGTAAAGCCCCACTCTTACTCATGTTGTATTAACAATAACCTGTTATATCAGGAACCACTTCATTGGAAGTACCAAATGTGCTTTCAGTGGGTATTTACTGTGTGCAAATAAGTTATGTGATAACATCATATAAGATGTTCTTTACTCGAAAATGTTTATTTGAGCTCCTCTATACTTGATATTTAACTGTTTTATTCACCACAGATCATATTAGGTAATGGCTGATACTGGACAAGAAATAAGGGGGGGGGGATGAATTTAGGGGGGGAAATTTTATTGAACTACTCCTAGACTGCTAGAGCGGTAACAAATATAAATATTGCAACCTCTGTCTGTACATTGATTTTTTTCTCGAAATTTCATGATACTTTTTCGTTTCGCATGTCATAGACACCATAACTACATTTTGTTTCTTTTGTGTATGTTTGTTTGCTACCTTTTCACGCATAAACAGCTGAACAGAATTTTATGAAACTTGGTATGTATATTACTACTAACCCAACTTAGACTTTAGGCTATATTAATATTCTCTGAGACGAACAGGAGTGGGGGTTATAAGGGAGGCCTGAAATTAAAAATAGCAATATTTCATTTCCTATTGGTTTTTTGGCAGATATGGACATAATAAAAGTTGTTTATTTTGTTATATATACTTTTGTCGTATACAGAAGTATAAATGCGTTATACGCTAAAAATTATAGCGGGAGTCAACAATTTTATTTGGCACAAAAGACTCAACCGAACTAAATAAAACTTGTTATGTGTATTAGCACTAACTCCTCCATGATAAGCTGTACCAACATTTCTAGGGACGAGCAGGAGTGGGGGTTGTAAGGGAGGTCTGAAATTAAAAAATAGCGATATTTCATTCACATTGAAATCTTGCTATAAAAATACCATCATTAATCAGTCAACAATGAATTCCCGGGCATCACCAGGTATATTAGCTAGTATATACATAAAATTTTGAATGGACCTCATTTTCATCATCTATTAGGTAGTATCGATGGACATTTGAAGAAATTTTTCAAAAATTGCGTCATGAGTACAACCTCAATAGCTGATTTCCCCTAAGGGAAATCTGCTAAAACAAAACATAATATAAAATACTGAAGCACAAAGTTTATTGGAGACATAATTATCTAAAGAAAGCAAATATACTAGTTTATATTTTTATAATTCTATTATGCCATTTATGTTCATTTTAATCAGTTACAATTAAAAAGCTATATATAAAAAATCATGTTGTTATTTCAAGTATATCATGAACAATATATATATATATATATATATATATATATATATTTATATATATATGTATAAAACAAATATTAATGTATGAACATAGACTAATTTTTGTTTTGTTTTTCTGTTAGGCGTTTGCCATATTGGCTACAGTCAATCCTTCCTAAGGTATTTTACATTACTGAAAAAGCATGGAATTATTACCCATACACTTATACAGGTATGGTATTTTTTCATCCATCTTTTTTTCCACTATGAGTTCTGTTCACCTTATAATCTTCTTTTCTTTTTTTTTGTGGATGCCTTCTTTGAAGAGTACACGGTAAGTAAGACAAATTAAATTACCCTATTAGCTAGTGAAATCATCATGGTCAACTGCCATTAATGCTTTTATAGATATTAATACTGTTATTTTTCATATTTTTTAGTGTTCATTTATGCCTAAATTTAGTATTACAATTCAAACCTCATATGAAGACAATAATGGAACTAATGAGAATGTAAGTAGAACTTGATTATTTTATGTATTACATTAAACAATAATCATATTTGGGTTTTTTCTTAGATTTTTGACATTTTGTCAATTATTTAGGTTATAAAATAAATAAAAATATTTTTAAATAAACAGTATTAGCGAATGTCCCATAATCAAAATAAGTTGTCAATACTATCTAGTAGATGCCAAAAATGAGGTATGTTCAATATGTGCAAATATATATTTTTTTCTTATATCTTTTTGTCAGTTGGCTTTAAAGACCTTTAAGATCCTAGTGATCAGAGTTTTTATGTAGTGAGTGATCAATCTGACATACAACCCACGTTATCCAAGTGGGACCTGGAATGAGATGTCTCCAGTAGACTGACGAGCCCCTTTGTATCTGGAGGGTTTGAGGCTAGTTCATGCTGTCAGCCTGCCAGTGGACAGGAGCTAAGACAGTCATAATCGATAATCATTCCAGGGGGCTGTCAGACGTATATACTCTTGAAACTCCCGCTAACGCATAAGCACTGTGTTACTAACGCACTCTGTTAGCGGCTAATGACTATAGCGACTGAACTAATATTCTCCCTTGGCTGGGATCAAACCTGCACCTATTTTTACCTTCAGCTTGCTGAGGGTAGTGGTAGATTTACCCATGCCTTAACCTGTATAGTCACCGGCACTCCCTTTTATATATATATATATATATATATATATATATATATATATATATATATATATATATATATATATATATATATATACACATACACCCATACATATTATATTTATATATAAATCAGCTTACTTATTGGTGATGATGGGTTGTGATAGTAATGGATTCCCATGAAAATAATGATAGGTTTAACATAAACCCTAAATAATCCCTCCATTTTAGCAGATTTCCCTTAAGGGAAATCAGCTATTGAGGTCTTACTCTTGATACGATTTTCAAAAAATTCTTTTTTTATATATATATATATATATATATATATATATATATATATATAAATATTATCTGTTAATGCTCTAGTGTTTGCAATTTTTGTTTGATTGTTACCAAAACCACATTTTTAAAACATAAAAACGTTTTATGTAATACTAAAGATCTCTAATATTAATGTATATATTTGCATTTTTTAGTTTCCAGCCTTCAGCAAACCCCCCCACATGGACTCAAGTCATATTAGCAAAAAGCTGTTATATCATGAGCCACTTTATTGCAAACTTAAATACCAAAAATTGTTTTCATTGAATGTTTACTGTGTGAGATATATGCAAATAAGAACTGTGTTATTGATTAAAATTTTGCTGACATTAATTGAAAATATTCATTTCTTGTATACCATATTTAACTGTTTCACAACACACTAAAGATCATATTAGTTCAAGGCTGAAATTGGGAGTGGAATAGGAGGAGTTTATAAGGGGAATTGTGAAAATTCCAAATATCTCCCTTATTATGAGTCGTATCGCAAAATGTTTCAAAACCAATCTTGTTAACCTATTGATGCTCTACAATTGTTGCTTTATAATTTTTAAATAAATTAAATACTAAGCGAGCTATTTGTACTTTCTTGTTTTCAGCCTTCAATATCCCCCCCCCCCTTCACAACCCTTTTATCATTAGTTTTTTACATAGAAATAGAGAATATGTGATGAGATGAGATTGCCAGTGT
Organism: Riptortus pedestris; assembly: GCA_019009955.1. NCBI lineage: Eukaryota > Metazoa > Arthropoda > Insecta > Hemiptera > Alydidae > Riptortus > Riptortus pedestris. Next base: position 80,792,420 of record CM032228.1, on the reverse strand, counting down.
GTTATACCAGCATGTGTGGAATCTGCTTAGTTTGCCCAGCCTCTGCATGACAGTCTTTTTATCATATACCACAAATGTTCTATCTGGAAGTCATTCTGTTGTTACCTGTAAAGTGGCAGTTGGACTAATATTGACAAATTTATGCTTACGTCACCCTTCAAAGGTTGTTTAAAATACAAATTGTTTCCCATGGAAATGTAAAGATGAGATTAGCTTGACTATTAAATAATTCTTGAATTTTTATTACAGTAGACTCCCGATTAACCGAAACCTTCGGGACCGAGGGGTTTCGGATAAGCGAAAATTTCGGTTAAACGGGAGTCCGAAATTTCTGCGTGAAAATGGATCAATTAGAATAAAAAACACGTTTATGTACTTGAAAAAAAGCTTATTTTATTTAACAATTAAAATAACTACGTACATATGTATTTATAAAACTATAGACTTACTAAGACCAGACCACCGAGTATAGAAGGAACTCTTCAATACTCACTGGACCCGAGCCTAAGAGGTTCGGAGAAACAGATCGTCACATCCGTGGAACTGTCGACCCTCCCTCGCGATCCCACACCCTCTTCTCACGCCTCTTTTCGCGAAGCTAGGACGAAGTACATAATTTTTTTTCCCCTCCCTAGCAACTCAAAATGTTTCGGTTAAGCGAGAGAATCGGTTAATCGGGTTTCGGATAATCGGGAGTCTACTGTACATAGCACAGACATCCTTCTTTTTCAATCATTTTCTTGTTATATCCACGGAATATGTAGTCAAAATAGGTTATCAGCTTGGTTTGTTTATCTCTCTAATTTGGTTGGCATTAAAATGTGTTCAAAACGTGGTACCTGATTGCCACAGACAGGAGTTATACAGTACAAATATACAGTAAAAACCCTCATGTAACACAGCACTAATGAATATCGTTCAACAAAATTTTAGAATTTCTCAATCCCCTACTATAAGAAAACAATGTATTTTTAACCATTCTGCAAATAAAATTTCTTTCTTATTTATAAATAAATGGTTCTAATGGATTCATGCAATATGATCTTACAATAATTGTCTGGCTAATGTACAAAAGTTAATCTTGAATCAAAGTTCTTGCTTCACAATGTTTAATTTGTATTGGTTTCCATGAACATTGTTATAACAGTGTTGGCAGTTATCTTCACTTCTCTGGTGCTCTCTGAATTAAAAATAAATGTTTCACTATCACAATTCAAATAATTTTCTGGTAGCTACATGAATTCATGTAGTTTTTTTACATAGCTCCATGTTGCTAAAATTTAATTAAATGATTATTAATATTAAAAAAAATTAATTTCATTATTTAGTTATTTTATATTTGTATGGGAACTTTCCGAACTGAAGTGGGGGTTATAAGGGTGGCCTGAAATTAAAAATAGCAATATTTCATTTCCTATTGTTTTTTCGGCAAACATGCACATAACCAAAGTTGTTTATTATGTTATTTAGAGTAACTTTTGTTACATACACTTTTGTCATATACCAAAGTATAAATTAGTTGTACGCTAAAAACTATAGTTGGAGTCAACAATTTTTTTTGGCACAAAAGACTCAACGGAGCTAAACAAAACTCGGTATGTGAAATATCACTAACTCCTCCATGATAATAAGCTGTACTATCATTTCTAGCGACGAGCAGGAGTGGTGGTTGTAAGAGAGGCCTGAAATTAAAAATAGCGATATTTTGTTTCCTATTTGTTTTTCAGCATTAAGTCAAAACAGTATTTTTAATAGCGAATATGATGTAGCTAAAACAGCTGTCACCATTGGGCTTTGTAGTGCATCAAGGTAAAGGAACTTTTATTCATACACGGTTTACAAGATAGAATACTTTCTATGATTTAGAATTATATGGTCCATTACATTACAAAAAAAAACTACATAACAGGAAATGGGAAATATAAAAATATTGAGAACAGTGAAGCCTTACATAAAAAATAAATTTATTATTAACAAATCCACAGCAACGACCGGTATAACCCCTAAACACTGGGACGGGGAAATGTCAAAAAATTATGCAATGTAATGCCTTGGCAAAAAAATACCATCATCATTCAGCCTCAAATGAATTCCCGGGCGAAGCTGGGTAATTTAGCTAGTTATATATAAATTTGATAGTTATTTTATTTCTTAACCCTTTCATTGCACAAAGCCTCTATAGTGGCTTGAATCAAGCCTCTATAGTGGCTTTGCGCAAGGAAAGGGTTAAAACACTGTTCCTTAATTTTAACAGTTTACCTTCATAAAGATGTCTCTGCCAGAAAACAGAAAAAAAAATTATATTTCTTTTTTCTTCAGTTTATAAAGCTCCAAAATGATCATTTTCATGAACATAGGTTCAACATTATTTAGAATACCATACAGATTTATCTAAATAAGCTTCTGATTATTGATTTTTTTCCAGTGTCTTAATTTAAGTGAAGAGGTCCTCAAAGAAAGAATTACTGATAGTATTGATATTGTTTATGATGAAATTAGTCCAAAACATTATAAAGAGGAAGAGGTATGCTGTTTGTAAATATATTTAAATTTCATCTTCATTATTTTTATTTGTTTTACAGGTATTCATAGTGCCATATTGGAAATATACTTTTATTTTAATTATACTTCTTTTTTAAATTTTAATTATTCACAGACACATTTAATTATTTTTGTATTTCTTTTTAGTAAATAGTTTTTTACTTTTATTTATCTGAAGACATACTTCACTTGACACAACAAATATCTTTAAAAAAATTCAAAAGCATTATAAAATTTTCAGAGGTTAATAGTTGTTATGGAACATATATTTTTTGCAAATGATCTCTAATAAAGAATGTCAAGTACTTTTTTGGAATGTATTGTAAGAACAACAGATTCTACCCATATAGAGCATTTTCACTTAAGCAATCTTTTTTTTTGTATCCATTAATTTATTGATATTTATTTTTAGCATACACCATTAAAAATTGATACATCAAATAGTTATTGGAGTAGCACTTAATTTAGTTTATGCAAGATGACTGAATTAAGAACATTTTTTTTTAAAAAGATACTTGGGGAGAAAAAATTGGTAACCACGTATTTTTTCATTACAAGTTATATGTGCTAGGCACTTTCAATTCATGAGCTGTTATACCACTGTGTTCACTACGTAATATAAGACTTAACATTTTTCAATGACATTTTTTTTCAACATGCTATTATTGACTATTTTACCCAAATCAAATGATATTTTTTCATAATGTTTCATACCAAGGAATGTTTTCAATTGAATGCATCTATTTTTAGACTATAATAAGACTTTATTTTCGGATTGTCAATTATATTTCATTTTATAGGATCTGAAGTTTTTTAAATCAAGTAAAACTGGAAGGGGTCCGTTATCTGAAGATTGGCGATTTAAAACAACTCCTGTGATGTGCACTTACAAAGTTGTGCAAGCTTCTTTTGAAGTATGGGGACTACAGACTAGGGTAGAAGAATTAATACATCAGGTACAAATTTACTTCATTTAATCTTTAAGCATTTGTAAAGTTCATTTCTTAAGAATTAAAAATTGTTGAGGCTAACCTATAAAATCTATATCAATGAACTTAAAATAATTATATTAATCACATAACTCTATGAAGGTCAACAAAGGAAGCTATACCTCTTTGAAAGTGATACATTTTTTGATATACTTACCATATTCTTACCACTTACCAAGTTCTTAGGAAACATTGAACATTTTTACTTGCAAATTGTTATACTCTTTTCCACCTATTAGGTATTATAGTCTTAGATTTTCTCCAATATTTTTGTTTCACAAGATTTTTTCTAATATTTTTGTTTCACATAACCTGTCTTTTTTAAATTTTGAAATCTCTGCAAACTTATATCTCTATATAAGTTCATTCAGATTATATAAAATTTAAGTCACTATCTGCAAAAGTAAATTTAAATAGATCTGTTAAATATTTAATGTTTAATACCCAAATCAATTTATCAAATTTCCATGAATTATGTGTAGGGCATATACATCCGTTTATTTCCACAGATTTTTAAAGAACTAGTTTATCTTCAGTTTATTCAATCTTCATATTGTGATTTACGATGTGTTTCAGCTATTGCATTTCAGAGTGGGTTACTGGTTACCTTCAACTCCGAAATCAAACCCTATCCTGTCATCCCCTACCCCAATAACATCCCATTTCATTACTAAACAGCTCTGGATTTATATATTGTATGTAATTTATTTTTTTATATTGAATAAATTTTCATAAAATTTCTCCAGCTTCATTGAATTACAGTGAACATAAGAAGAAATGTGGTCTATCCTTATTATTAATCTCATCCACATAATTTACTTTTCTCTTATGGATTTATTTCGCATTAAAGCTATTAGAAGTATTAAGAGCCTGATAACTATGATTTTATTTTTAAATACAATATATATACAGAATTTAATATGGCACTTGCCACTTGTTTACTCTGACTGTGTTACCACTCTAAATCAATGGCAACCCCTTTAACTCTAGAATCAAACAATCTTGGTCATGCGACTCACAGCCTCTCTTGTCATTCACTTTCAATTTACTGTTCTCTCAGCTCCTCAGCAGAGTGGACTTCGGGAAAATAACATTCACTCTGTCAAATACCACCAAATCAAGGTGTTTTGGACACCAACACCTACTATATGGTACCTTTCATTGCTTTTCAAACAAGTGGCAACAATCATCGATTCGAGGTCACTTACCGCAGTGTCCCCTGACCTAAGTGATCCTTAACTATCAGTAACTTGAAACCACCTTTGTTCCAAATATTTGATACCGTTTTGATACCAAGGTAAGTATTTTGAGGGGAAAAAACTGTTTTCCACTTTTTCAAATGTTTCGAAACACGTATTAAAGAGCAAGTGCGCCATGGACCTGTACAGGCAGTAATTTGGAGATGCAAGATCTGGAATATGGGCTGGATGAGGAAAATGGAATATCCTGATTTTTCCTGTGGAAATCTTGGATTTGTGAGGTATTGCAAAACAATTTGCTTCCTGTTCACCAGTGTTGGCTAGACAAAACCTCTGAGTTAATTACTTGACTTTCAAGGGCTAACTCAAATGGAATGCATTGAATTTAGAAGGTAAATCTAGCTAAGGCTTTATCTGAATTTGGAGCCTATTTTTAACTTATCTGCCACTGTTTCCTTCATGGATTATTATAGAATTGACTATTATTTCTATGCACCAAGTTATTATAGGCTGATTTTTAATTGGTTAAACTCATGTTACTGCTTGAGCTCATGGGTGTACCTGAATAAAAAAAAATGTATAAAAATAAAAAAAGTATTATATTTAGTTTATTATATAGTGACGATAGTTTCTTTGTAAGCTAAACTGATTCAAATATTTATTTTCTAGACCATTCGAGAAATTCTTACCATAGGCCATCGACAAGCATTTGCATGGATTGATGAATGGTGAGTTATTTTGTTTATTTAATTTTATTTTATTCAAGTAGGAAGAGGAGGAAGAATTGATCTCATCAACTTAATTTTTTGGGCCCATATATGATGATAAAGGAATATATTAATTTGATGACTTTTAGTGATATTAATTTAGCTCCTTATTTATACGTGTACCTGTAAATCAATTAATGAGTCTAATAAGTGTGTATTAGGTAATGAATATTTCCTAAAGAGTCCACAGATTTTAAGAAGTCCATTCATTGAGTTATAAGCCAACTAAATTCAAATGTTGCCCTATTTTTAAAATTAACAATAAATTTTCAATGATAAACTACTCTACATTTTTATTACTGGAGTTATTTTTATACAATAGCATGATTTTATACACATGATGAAGTCTTGGTGGCAGGGCAGATAATAACTTATCTTGATATATTTTTGTCATTTATTATAAACCAATTTGTGTTGATTGTTTTATATATGTAGGCCCTTAAGAGGTCCAGAACCACAAAACATGTAGGACAAAGTTTTTATTAATGAATTATTATAAAGATGTCATTATCTGCCTCTGCTACCAACCTTGATGAGTAAATGAGAAAACATACATTTTGAATACGTAGAAAATGTATGTTTCCCTAAGTTTATATGTATGTTTTCATAAGTTTATTCTGAGTCTTAACATGAAAGGATTCTAATAAAATGAAAACCGAGCTTTTCCTCCATACTTAAATACTATTCACTATGTTGTATCACTAATGCGAACAACACAAAAGTTGGATCAAAATATTGGAACAAAGTGGTAATTCCAACTTTGCCTAACAAAGTGCTAATTCTTATTGTCATACAGAGTGGATTTTCCATTATATCTATAGTTTTAAAACCGAACTCAATCAGCTATTTCAACATTGGGAAAGAGAATATACAATTGGGTGAGAGATTATTTTATGTAAATGGAAGAAGAAAATCTTTATGCCATTCTCTCTGTTCAGTGTCATCCCTTTAAACGTTGGAGATAGTAAGGGTTTTTTTTTCTATCATGCTGAGCAATTGCTTGGTGGTATATCTTGGCCATTGCACATATTATGTTTTTGTAAATAATTGGAGTTACCTATATTTCAAATCCCTCATTAATATGTTTGTCATACTCATATGTTACAATTCATCCAGTGAATGATGTTGGAGGATATCTTGCAACACTAAAACTGTATATTGATGATGCAAATGCTCGAATATTCATTACCTTAATTTTGTTTGTCAGATAAATATGGAGATCGAGGAGCAAGCATTTTACATTCATAGATATCAGGTCCTCTTTTTTTCTCTAATAGCAATTTTTAAATGCAGTTGCATTTCTAGGCATCTATATCATTAGGTATCTATATGATTCTGTTTCTTGAAATTGATATGCAGTAGATCAGATTATATTGGGTTGTTCGATAATTAATTTTTTTTTTTTTTTTTTTTTTTTATTTTTTTTTAATATTTTTCAAAATGAATTTATTTATAATAACGACAAATTAATCAATGATATATTGACCATTTTGTTGAATTACCTTTTGCCATCTTTCTGTGAGTTGAAAAATTCCACGATTGAAGAAGCCTTGGTTTTTAGAAGCAAAGAACTGGTCCAACTCATTTTTAACCGCCTCATCAGAATCGAAAGTTTTACCATTGAAATGGTTTTGAATGGAGCGAAACAAATGGTAATCTGATGGTGCTAAATCAGGGCTATATGGTGGATGTGGCATCAGTTCCCAATTGAGCTCTGTTAATTTTTGACGAGTTTTCAAAGAGGTGTGTGGTCTGGCGTTATCATGATGGAACATCACGCCTTTGCGATTGGCCAGTTCAGGGCGTTTTTTCTTGATTTCTTTGTTCAGTTACGATAGTTGACGACAGTAGACTTCGAATCAATAGTTTGGTTTCTTGGAAGCAACTCAAAGTACACTATACCCATGTAATCCCACCACACAGAAAGCATAATCTTTTTTTGGTGAATATCAGCTTTGGATGTTGATTGTGGGGGCTCATTTTGCTTGGTCCATGATCTTCTTCGGGCTACGTTAATGCAAACAATCCATTTTTTATCACCCATTATGATTCTTTTTAAAAATGGATCCTTTTCGTTACGATTCAGCAAAGAGTCGCATATGTTAATGCGTTTGGTGAGGTGGATATCCTTTAATTTGTGAGGAACCCAAGCATCCAGTTTGCTTATGTAACCAAGCTGTTGTAAGTGCAAGTAAACGGTTGAATTCAATATGCCGAGCTTCTCTGCTTTCTCTCGAGTTGTCATATGCCGGTTGGTTTCGATTAACACCCTTATTTTGTTGTCATCAGTAGTGGTTGGACGACCAGTATGTGGTGCATCTTGCACATTAAAATGTCCAGAGCGAAAGTGAGCAAACCAACACTGAGACTGGCGATCAGTGAGACAGTCCTCACCATAAACTTCACATAATTTTTTCCGAGCTTATAGCGCATTTTTGTCCTTTGGAAGTAAAACAATAAAATGACTCGAGAGACTCTAGCAATAGGTTCTGCCACATAAGTGGTAGTTGCACTGAATCTATGTTGCGTGGGTCATCTTGGTATCACAGGCCTTTCTTAAGGAAGGGGAGGGAGGAGGGGGGATTTTCCTAAGGAGGAAATTTGACATACCTTTGTCTCCTACTATTTTTGCCTGCCTATTAGTTTTACTATTAATTTTATACATTTCTTTATTATCCATAGTTCCAGTCTGCGACGTAGGCTCTATACTATTTATGTACTGTGCACCTTCTGGGTTCCAGCTGTGTAATTCTCTAAATTTTACTTATAGCTGTTATTTTAGTTCTTACTTTTTTAAGCTCATTTGTGGCTGGCACACTAGTGCGTACACTTGTAACTTACAATCAACTATCCAGCCCTCAAATACTGTATATATCGCAGACATGGCACTCAATGTACCTTGTAAGCCTCTACTTTCAAGTCAATTTTTTATTTATTTATTTCCCCCCCCCCCAACTACACTTTGTTAGTCCACTTCCTAATTTTATTCACAGCCCTAGTTACTCTTGGTACCACCAGTAGCCCAATTTTACGAGACATGCTCTCGCTAATTTTGTATTGTCTTTACGTTGTACATTTTAGATTGTGTCATACTTTTATCTGCGTTTGCAAATGTTACGATCATATTTATGTCGTTACTGATTTTATCTTTATTTTAATTAAATAATTAACTTTTACCTTACCATTAGCGTTAAATTATCTACTAAGTCCTACATAGTGTTTGAGGTTATTCTACTGCTTACAAACATGGTGCAGTATAATGTGTGTATCCCTGCTATTCCTGGTATTTCTAAGCCAGTGGAGGCTCGAGCAGGAGTTTTCTCCCTTGATAGCTACTCTAATGGCCCACGGTTGCGAGCGAACTATCAATAAATGCATCATTCAATGGAATTGCAATGGGGCTGAAGCTCATCTAAATGATATTCTAACTCTAATCGAGCAATACCACCCGATCTGCCTATGCCTGCAGGAAACCCATTTCAAACCAAAAAACGAACCTGTACTCGATGACTTCGAAATCTTCCGACTGGACGACACCTCGAAGGACAGAGGCTGCGGAGGTGTATGCATCGCTGTCCAGACCACCGTTCCTGCTGAAGCACTAGATTTAAGAACTAGTCTCTGGGCGGTTGCAGTCAAGATCCTGATTCCACATCCTGTTCACATCTGCAATGTTTACCTGAGACCAGGAGAGGCTATCGACAGGGAGGACGTCCGTGAGCTTTTGAGGCAAATCCCCTCACCACGAATTTTCTTGGGGGACGTTAATGCTCTCTCAGAAGCCTGGGGTGCTCACAAAAATGATCTTCGGGGCAACATGTTGACTGAACTTCTCCACGACGAAGAGCTGTCCATTCTTAATACAGGCGAGCCAACTCATTTCAGTGTTGCTCATGGCTCCTTCTCCAACATTGATATAACTGCTTGCTCCGCTTCCCTCCTCACAAAGATCTCGTGTTATGTCTCTGACGACCTCAACAATAGTGACCACTTTCCCATTTTTCTGAACCTCGAAGCTTCCCACGATCGAAGGCCAGATGCTGTGCGTAGGTGGCAACTTCAGAACGCCAACTGGGACAACTACAGCAGATTAGCCACGCCTGACGAATGGCACCCAACTGACGTAGACCAGAATTGCTGGAACCTCACGAAGACAATCATTGATGCGGCTATTCAATCTATTCCTTACTCATGCAATAAAACTAGGAGGAAAGCTCTGCCCTGGTTTAACAATTCTTGCAAGGAAGCGATACGCCACAGAAGAAGAGCCTTCAGAAAATTCAGGAAGAATATGTCGACATTGAACCTCATTGAATTTAAAAAAGCGCGAGCTCGCTCGAGCCCGGAGGATTATTGCCGACCGTAAAGCCGAACACTGGCGCACCTTCGTATCTGGGCTCAACAAGACCACCCCTTCGGCTGAAGTGTGGAAAAAAATAAGGGCCTTGAAGGGCGGAAATCAGAAGCAACCAACATACTTGTACATCAATGGGGAACTGACATCTGATCCTGAGAAGGTTGCGGAGGAATTTGCGAGGGCCTTCATCATCAACGATGGTTTCTTCAGCGGTCAATTTCTCCAAATCAAGAGAGAAGAGGAGGCCCTGCCTCCTTGTTTTGACTCCGATTTGGATGTCCCAGAGTACAACCTCCCCTTCTCGCAATGGGAACTCGAATGCTCGCTAAGCCAGCGAGGGGTAATTCTCCAGGCCCAGATGGCATTCACTATGAGATGATCAAACATCTCTCTCGAGAGGGGATGAGTCGCCTCCTCAAGCTGTACAACCAGGTATGGTCTCAGGGAAGGCTGCCCCAAGAGTGGAAGTTATCCTCAATAATCCCCATTCCTAAATCCAACAAGGACAAGAAACATGCGTCCAGCTATCGGCTGATCTCCCTGATCAGCTGCTTAAGCAAAGTCCTTGAAAGAATGGTTAATCGGCGACTACAGTGGACTCTTGAGAGGCGCGGTCTTCTCCCCGTGGAGCAGTCAGCATTTCGCCGTGTACGATCAACGATGGACAACCTCGTAATCCTGGAGAGAGAGGTGAGCCACACCTTCTTAAGGAAACAATTTGCTGTGGCGGTCCTTTTTGACATCCATAAGGCTTTTGACTCAGTATGGAGACACAACATAATGAAAAACCTTAAGTGCTGAGGATTCGTGGGGAATCTGCCAAGGTATATTGCTGAATTCTTGGACAGAAGGCTGGGTCAGATAGTGGTGAACGGCCTTAAATCCGATCCGAGAAACACCGAGTACGGGATACCTCAAGGAAGTTCACCAAAAGAAAGAAAAAAGTGCTTGAAAAATATAAAGTTAAAAAAATAATGTAAAAAATATATGCATATGTATATATATATATATATATATATATATATATATATATATATATAAAATTGTAACCTCTGTCTGTACATTGATTTTTTTCGCGAAATTTCATGATAACTTTTCGTTTCACATGTCATAGACACCATAACTGCATTTTGTTTCTTTCGTGTATGTTTGTTTGTTTGTTTGTTACCTTTTCACGCATAAACGGCTGAACCGAATTTTATGAAACTTGGTATGTATATTACTACTAACCCAACTTAGACTTTAGGCTATGTCAATATTCTCTAGGACGAACAGGAGTGGGGGTTATAAGGGAAGCATGAAATTAAAAATAGTGATATTTCGTTTCCTATTGCATTTTCGTCAATTATGCACATGACAAAAGTTGTTTAATTTGTTATTTAGAGTAACTTTTGTTATATACACTTTTGTCGTATACCTAAGTATAAAGGCGTTATACGCTAAAAATAATAGCGGAAGTCAACCATTTTCTATGGCACAAAAGACTCAACCGAACTTAACCAAACTCGGTATGTGAATTAGCACTAACGTCTTCCTTATTATAAGCCATACTAACATTTCTAGGGACGGGCAGGAGTGGGGGTTATAAGTGAGGCCTGAAATTAAAAATAGTGATATTTCGTTTCCTATTGGGGTTTTGGCAAATATGCACATAACAAAAGTTGTTTATTTTGTTGTTTAGAGAAACTTTTGTTATATACACTTTTGTCGTATACCTAATTATAAAGGCGTTATACGCCAAAAAGTGATAGCAGAAGTCGACAATTTTATTTGGCACAAAAGACTCAACCGAACCAAACCAAACTCGATATGTGAATTATCACTAACGCCTTCCTTATAATAAGCCATACTAACATTTCTAGGGACGGGCAGGAGTGGGGGTTATAAGGGAGGCCTGAAATTAAAAATAGTGATATTTCGTTTCCTATTGGTTTTTCGGCAAATATGCACATAACAAAGTTGTTTATTTTATTATTTAGAGAAATTTGCTCAAAAAATCTTTGGAACTACCAGGTACCTCACCAGGAAAAATTAATTCAAATGTATGTTAATATTTTGTGCTTAATAATTCAAATCTATACATAATGCACAGGAAACGGGAAATATGACAATATGGATAACAGTGAAGTCTTACATAAAAAAATAATTTTATTATTAACAAATCCACAGAAACGACGGGTATTTAAACTAAACACTGGGACGGGTAAATGTCAAAATATTGTGCAAAGTAAAGCCTTGCCAAAAAAATACCATCACCATTCAGTCTCAAATGAATTCCCGAGCGAAGCCGGGTATCTGAGCTAGTATATATATATATATATATATATATATATATATATATATTTTTATATTTATATATATATAAAAAAAAAAAAAAAAAAAGTGCCTGGGACTTCCCATGACTGGGGAACTCAAATACGGTGTGAAGAGTGTTGGGCATTGATAACCGTGTAGTTTTCTGCCCAAAATCTAACAAACAAACAATAAAATATGGTGATAATGCTCTCTTTGATTGTCCATTTTCAACTGAATTTTTAACCAACTTGTTGTTTACTAATCAGGCTCAGTTATTTACTGGACATAATCCAAAGTCTAATCTTTAAAATAGTATATTATAATCAAAGCCATGCAATCAGTACTTCCTGAAATATGCATTTCAAACAATCTTATCAGAAAAAACGACATTAATTATCGAACCACCCGATATTTTCAATTGACACTGGTTTCCCTTATTAATAGTAATAGCAATTAGTGAAACAACCTGAACTAATATTGTTCACTAGTACACGAACCACTGGTCCATCTTTAAATATTATTTATTTATTATTAATCATTCAGCAATCTTATTATTTTTCCTAGTTCTGCTAATTATGGCTTTTGGTTTAGGTATGATATGAAAATAGAAGATGTTCGTGAATATGAGAAGAAAATATATGAAGAAACAAACATCAAAATTTGTCCACCAGTCCCAACCACACCAAATGAAAAAGAACCACTCTCTCCAATGAAATCTTGGTTCGATTGGAGCTAACTTTTATTTTATATGGCACTGTATCCTATGTTAAGTTTCACATTTTCTTCCATGTCAATATTGTTTTACTAAATTACAAATTTGCATTAGTTATATTTGTTTTATTTATTTTTATTTTACAAAATATACATTTCTTTAAATGTATGGAAATAAAGTATTCAGTTCCTATTTTTTGAATGTATTATGCCGAAGAATTAAGTAGTGTAAATTATTATTTAGTTCCCTTTTGTTACTATAAGATAGCATATTCATCTAATTTTTAAATTATTCAGAAATTTATAAAATGATTTTATGTTAAGAATTAAGCCAAGCCCATTTAATTTAATATTTTATTTGAACAATACTACTTCATGATAGCCAAACTTTTTTTAATTCATGTTGTATATAAGAAGGTATCATTTTTCCAGTGAAATCTTAAATTAACCATATCCTGTGCAATAATGTGATTTAATAATTTTTAAAAGTGTTTCTCTTTATTGTAGTTAATAAATTTAATATAAAATATGTTTGATTTTAGTTTATAAAAGTGACTGTTTTTCTATTGTGATTATTATTATTCTAAGTATCTTAAAAACACTACCTGACTTGTATCCTTAATAATATATTATTACTTATTCTCTTATGGTACATTCATGTAGCCAATATATGTGTATTTGAATGTAAACATTTTTATTGAAAATAATTCGTGTTATGAACTTGAATGAAGGCTGTAAATAAAGCCACGCAATATTCATGTTAAGGAGACATTAAAACTGTTTGCTTTTACTTTTATGATCATTGTGATGAAGTCTAATAGTCTAGGTTACTTTAGATGCTCTAGAAATGTATTAAATGAATAATAATACACAAAAAATGATTGCTTGACCATTTGAATTATGACCAAATTTGTTCAATCATATGAAGTATTTGTTATGCTATGTACCTAGGCCCTCCAGGTAATTATTTATTCACCCAGCCTTACTTTTGTAAAATTTAATTCCTTAAACAAAACTTTCTATTCTCAAACATAAATGCTGCATCAAACTTGTTACCTATACTTTAAAATTACGGATTTCACAGGGTACTTTTTGGTGGACCAGTTCGATTCATTGCTTTGGTGTACAATGAAATTCTGTTTCCAAAGCAATAAAATACATATTAACCAGTCTACACTAGGATATTATGTTTTTTTTTTTTTAATTCTCAATATATTTCTATCACCAAAGTACCTTAAGCAGTGTTTATACAACTTGTGTTAATTTTGTGAATGACATCCCTAAATAAGTAAATTGCTGTGGTTATCTAAGTTTAAGGATTTCTTGAACTGGATGTGGATCAGATACTGTGGAATCAGATTTATGTTCATTTTTTATCATTATAAAAGTACAAGTACATATCCTGGTATTTGAAAAACTAATGTTAAATGTGAAACAACCTACTAATGTCCATATGGGTCCTTTATATTTACTCAGTATTGAATATTTTTATTGTAGACCATTGAAAAATAATCTAAGTAAGATATAGCTTGGATTTTTCTCTAATAAATCACTTTTCATGAAAATTAAATTTTTAGTTATTAAGTTCTTCTAGAAGAATTTCTATACAAACATTAAAATCAGATCTTTTCCCTCACTTTATTTATGATATAAGCCGTGACATATTCTAAATGAGACACTATATATTGTGTGAGACATCTATTGCTCACTGAGCATTTTAAGTCAATTAAATAAGTAAAGTTGTTCCCCAACATTTTTTTTTTTTTTTTTTTTTTTTTTTTAGGAAACCTATTTATTTCTAATAATGGCTGATAATGTATGAGATATCACTAGTTTGAAACTGCAAGAAAATGCTATCTATGGTGGTGGAATGTTTTAAAAACTTGTGAAAGGACAAAACTATTTGTGAGAATAATTTACAGCCGAAATCTTTTTAAGATGGCTCAAATGTTTCTTGTTAAAGGCTTGGAATAGGAATCATTGTGAAGATTATTATTATTTACACATAAATTTCCTTTAACTAAAAATTAAAGTATAATTTCTTTGTTTAAAATTGAATAAAAACAAAAACCATTTCATAACGTTTTTTTTTATTTATTAATTTTTTTGATTGCATAAAATCCCTTATTGACCATTGAATAGTAGTAATTCATAGCTATTAAAACTATTGTGGAACAATTAATATACAAAATGATACAATCATTTGTGTAGGTTTTCAAAACATCTTCATGAAATTTCTTAAAATGTGTCAGCTTTACCAACAATTTAATGAATGGTATTATTTTTTTTTAATGGTGAAAGAATTCCTGAAAGTTTTATAAAATTGAATAGCATTGATCTGAAGTGACCCAGAAAATTATAATGCACTAATTCAGATTTAATTTGATTAAAATTAAAGTCAGGATATTTTTTGGTGTTATATGTGATGGGTCATATCATACACTCAAAAATTTTCTTGTATTGTTTACAATTTGTTCATTGTTTTAATTAGGCGGTTAAAAAAAAAAGGAGCGCTGGGATAAATGACGGATGAACCATATTGTTTGTTTATAAAGTGTAGCCAAACAAGATAAAGGAGGGGTTTAGTGTTATTGGAGGAGCAGAGCTGTATGTTTTAGCTCTTCTCAGGCCTTGCTGCTAACTAACTTAATCAGTGCTAACTTTCTAATTTAATGAATTCTTCACTCAGGAAAAATATTTTTTTTTCAATGTAAGTTTTATATTCTCAATCTTTATCATTATTGTCCTGTTCCCACCACAATTTAATTGGGCATGAATGATACATTTATTATTTTGTCATATCATAAAAGTTTTAAAAAATAATGAAATCCGATAATTAATATTATTATGAATTCTGTGTTTTACTGACAAGACTCAGTCCGTTAAGTAAGGAATCATCTTTGAATGGCTATTATTAACACATATTTCTACTGAAAAGTAATTAACATTATTGTTATTATCATTGCATATCATATATTTAGTTTCTAATGTTTCATTTATATTTGATCATTATTTTTCATTTGTATAATTTTGTTAAATATTTTACATAAAGTTAGTTTTCTTAAAAGTATAGATTGAATGAATTTTTGTTGTTCTAAAACTTTTACTTTAATCAATATTCATAAGGCATAATACAAATCCGTATTATTCTAAAAAGTTACATAAGTAAAAAGAGTACTGACTAAATTTAAATAATTTTTGATTTTCATGCCATCGTTCTCATTTTATATATATATATATATATATATATATATATATATATATATATATATATATAAAATTTATATTCATATATATTAAACATTGCAATGATTATGTTATTATAGCAGGATTGTTAGATAATAGATAATTAATAACTTCATTTTCCCTAAACCTAAGAATAGCTTATATTTTATATCTCACAATAATGAAATTGTACTTACTGAGCAGGGAAACAATTAAGCCTCATTTTATGATTCTGTTTTCACTTGGTATTTATACAGAAAATGAGAGTTAGAATATATTTTAAACAGCATAAAAAATATTGGATGAAAATATTATGATATACCTTTAACCAATATCCTATAAAATTAATTAGGACACATAAGGATATATATATTCATTCATTCATATGTTTGCATCTTTCAGAACCCATTTAAGGTGGTTGTTGTCGTATTTAATTGACAATTTCATGCAAATGAGCATACCTCATGCATTTTAATGATCACAAATTTATATATGATTTATATTGAAATATCAAAATTAAGGGTACATTTTATAAAACAAAAGTTCAACTATATTACTCATTTTTTTTATCATTAGGCCATTACTCTTTATTTTTGAAGACTTTTTGATGAGTGTTTTGTATCTGTGCAATTGCAGTTGAGGTGTTCTATAGACTATTCACTTGTTCTGTTAGAGGGGCAATATATCTTTTAAATCTATGTAAGATTTAGTAGTCCCACATCCAGTAAGTACTTTAGTCGAATAATAGTCAGTGAACGTATAGGTGTTTATCTATTCTTCAAGATTTTGAATGAATATTTTTAAATGCAAGCCTTTTTCTGATTTATCCCATTGTTCCTGCCAGACTTTTATTGTATCCATACATAATGTGTATTTTAGACTTTTTTTTAAAAAATTTTTTATATTAGAGTACATCCCAGAAATATTCTTATCTTGTGATGCACTTTTTGCAATTTTGTTTTCGTAGAGTGTAGTGCGTGCCTTGATCCAAGTCAAATTTATTACTGTATTACTATTTTGAATGTCTGTTATTAGTTTCCTATGTTGCTCTGTGAATGGGCCATTTGATGACATGATATTACATTATAACCACTAATTGCCTAAATGCTGTTATAAATTTAACTAAAGACAAATTTAAAAAAAATATATATTTTTATTTTTCTAAGAGAAAAGAAAATAGGTGTATAAATGAAAATCATTTACCTTCACATTGAAACATGTATACTATAGAGAAACAGCATCTAATCTTCAGGGAACTTAGATTCAATTCCAGGTGAAAATATTGTCTTTTTCTGGAACCAAGACATCAAATAAGTTAAGTAAATGTAGAAGTCCTAATTGTAGCCTGATTTTCCTGATAAATTATTTGATTCAATTCCTGATTTTATTAATTATATAACTTAACCAGGTGTAGTAAATATTAAAACAGAATTACTATGTAGAAAAACAAATGTCTGGTAAACAAAAGTGATACAAAATATTTAGTTGAAATTGCTACCTACACATTTTCCCCAGCTCTCTGGCATTTTATAAATAGGACTCCTAAAAAACATTTATAACATATTCAATGCTATGAAAAAATATGGTGTTGGTATCTAAAATAGATCATAATATTTCACTGGCATACATTTTGCAGATTTCAAAGTGGATAACTTATTTTAGAGCAAGGTTTTGCCCTCTCCTGGTAAAGATATATTTTAATTTAAGCTTTATTGTAGCTGACTTGGCTCTCTCTGACCACTTTCTATTCTGAGGAGTTCTTATGCTCCAATAGTTCTAAAGGGCTTAATTGTCATATTCTGCATCATCTCATTGTGACTGGTTTCAAACAACATTCTTATATCATAATTGCTCTTCTGGGTTCCTCTTAATTTTGTGAATCCTATTCACTTTGGTTAAATGTGAATCTAGGTAGATAGTTCTTGAATTTCATAATGCAGGAACATAAAGCTACAAATTATTAACAGCTGCAAAGCTTACCAATTTTCTTTAATATCTTTGTTTGTATTAAAATTCTGTTGTTAGCTAAAACTAAGGCTCTCTTTAAATTGTTAGGCCCCATAACAGCTTTTATGTATTTATTTAGCCCTATGCCTACTCCAGTCTTCCTAGAAGTCAGTAATATTTCTTTTTTTTCTTATCTGAAATTGTTGTAAGCAGGAATTTGAATCATATGTCATTTACTCTTAAGCTAATAATCATTCAAGATTTAGACAAACAGACCTGGGTTACCTTGATGAAAAATAGCACAATCCTTTCCGAGTCCCTAAAAAATGAGCCTTTAAGGAACTTAAATATATAATTTCCACTAATATGAAATTAATATTTTATAGGGAATTTTTAGATTTCGAAGTGCCATGTTTGGCATTTCAAGGTTGAATACCTTACTACTTACTAGTTATTTAAAGGGAGTACCTTTTCTGAACTTGTATCAATTTTTATGCCGTCTAAATATAAAACTAAATACCAAATGAAGTAAGAAAATTAAGACCAAATTATAGTAAAAAGAAATGAGAACTTTCCTTTAAAGAAAATATTGCCTGTCTTGCCCTTACCTTTGAGAATTGTCTTGATTTTCTTGGGAACAAATAAGTTATTCTTGAATATATGTGGACTCCTCCTCTCACCTCACATATTGATGTTATTGTACTACTCAGGCTACATAATATTTCTTTATTTTATTTTTTAGAATCTTTGGATTGACAATTTTTCCAACTGAGACTTACTCGGGATCATGTAACAGCTTGAGTAGGAAGTGTGAAATGAGGATGGATGAACATAATAAACCAGAAAAGCTTCTGTGTAATGGTGGTTTGAGTAAAAAATATTTTCAGCATTATCACTACAAGTAAGCGTATAATAAAGAGAAGGCAGGACATTGCCTCAACTTAGTCAAGTTTCTACTTTACTAAATTACCTTTAATCTATCTATTTTAGACTTTTTTCTTCTGTCTGAATAACTGACGCATGTTACTAAAGTATTTTGCATTTTGAAGAGCAGTCAAACTTTAAAGAATAGAAAGAAGTTATTCATGGAGGAGTCCTGAGAGATTGCCCATTTGACTTCTGCTTTCATAAGGACATATGTCCTTGAGCATCTCAGGCATATCCTAGAATTCATAGGCTGCTAAATACAATTCGAGTTCCTGGCAAAATGCATATCGTCAATTGATATTACATATTAATATCAACACGTAACACATATTGTTACGGGGATTAACCTGTAATCTCAGACATCATTTTTCATAACACCTCCATAGACATGTGGTCTCACAAACTCCCCCAGTTCAGGATCATTTATGGAATACATTAATATTATATTTGTTAAATGTTTATAAAAGTAGCAAACACAAAAAATGTATTTTACAAAAACCAAATGGTGTTTAATTGAAAGTGGATTTAATACAAATAAAAAGAAAGTATTGAAATTATACTTATAAAATCCTACTTTACATTTAAACTTGAATATTATTATGGCTGGTCTAAATAACTATTAAATTTGATATTTCCTGATTTCTAAAAGATTTAAAAAAACAATATAAATAGGGATAACATAAAAATTGGAAATCCAATTAATGAATAGGCTACATCTTTGTGTGCTGGTAGTTTCCATAAACAAGCCAGGAAAATACTGAGCATATAAGCTGGCTGCATTGGTAGCATTGACATAAATTTTCAAAATATATGAAGCTAGTGTAGTCTAAATCATATTTAAGAGAATGATTAATATTGCAAAGTTCACTGCAATAATTTTGTTTATTTATGGAAAGAACTTTTGGTCTACTTTCAGTCCTTCTATACAAGTACTGGACGAGTACCACACATTAATATATATTTCCTTCTTAAACTTGTGGAGTTTTGTTTTCAAAACTTAAGTGGATTATGATACAATTTTAATTTTTGTTCTCATTCACTTCCTCATGTCATAAGTATAATTCGGATGATAAGCATCATTTTGCTTATTATATTGATTCATTCCCAAGCCCATCTACCTGAAAGTCAATCTTAACTTGGCCTATCCCAATGAAACTAGCTGTTTCAGAAGCAAAACATTAATTGAAGACTACAGGATACAATTAAAACCTGAATAAATTGATAGCCATCTATCTTTCATTTATAGTTTTACTTAATTTTTTTCTGAAACCGACAATGTTGGAAAAATTAAATATTTTGCTAATTAAACACTGTGTTCTTATTTTAATTTTTTAAAAAAAACCCACACATTTTAAAATTTATTTATTGTTTAAATAAGCTAGTTTAGGCTTTTTTAAAAAAAAAAAAAAAAAAAAAAAAAACTCATTTGAGGGCTATAGAACTTCCTTGTATACGTATTAAATTAAACAAACATTGGACAGCTGGAGCAGATAGCTGGCTACTTAACAATAAAACTCTTTTCTAGAGAACAGAAGAAACAATAAGTTTTAGTGAACTTTATTTAAAATTATTTTATTTGAAGGGGATAAAAGACATTTCCATTCCAGGACTAGTCATTAATGTTAACATTCTAAATCTAGTTCTTTTTGAGTTATGGAAGATATATACATATTAATCAAAAAATATTTAGGGGGGATCAAGGCAGAAAATCCCGTTGATATTTGAAAAACAATTTTTTTGCAATTACAGTACTTCATTTACTTTGTACAAGGAAGTAAAAACAAAAACAAACAACGAAGAGAATCCGATGAAATCAAAATGCAAATACCCTGAGAAATGTAAGTTTAGAAGTTTAATTTATTTCAACACAATAAACTATCACATTATAATTAAACCCTTTTCAAATAGCGAAGCCGAATATACTTGGAGCTCTAAATAAATATTAAAAATATAATTGACAACCTCTTAAATTGTCTTTGATAATTACTCACTATTAATATTCCACTGATTATTTTTTAGCCCAGAAAGAAAGCCAAGAATAATTGTTATTTGTCAGGTGATGAATAATTCTTTTGATCCTACTTTCTTAACTCACTTTCCACATTTGTATCGGTTGTCCCTTATAAATTCTCCAACTATTACGAAATTTATTCATCCATTTCCAAGTCACCGCCATTTGCAGGTAATTAATATGACATTTTTAAAATTATTTTAACTTTAGTTAGAATTTGGATTCTCCTAATTTATATTTTAATGAAATTATTGTTTTCTGGATTAATTCGATTATATCATATAACACATTTTTTGAATTCAGGTACTCAATCTAACAAGGCTTGGTCTTACCCAGTTAAGCCCAACTATTTTGCAAGGACTTAAAGAACTAAAAATTTTAGATCTTAGTTACAATAATTTAAAACATTTGGACAGACACTTGCTGGAATATTTGCCAAATATTCAACAGCTTTATTTGAGAAGTAAGTTATGATGAATTTGTATTGTTTATTTTGGTTTGAATTAACAAATCAGAAAAAAAAGGACTAAGGTTTATAGAGATACTTTTTTTCATGATTATCTTTTTTCAACTCAATTTAATCCTCTGTTAGAATCAAAAGATATATATATATATATATATATATATATATATATATATATATATATATATATATTTAGCACATTACTTTTAATGTCAATACACAGTAGCAAAATATAGTTGAATAATATGACAGCGAATATCTTTGGCTACCATATGGTTGTAATGCTTTGTCAGCTTCTACATAGTAATCGCGCAGACACTGTGTTCCCTCTTCAAAGGTTATCAATATACCCCAAACACTAAGAGGCTCAGTTGTATTGAATAATTCTAAAACTGCCAAGCCCTTGGATAGAAAATAGATGAAATATGTATCACTTTCCAGTTTAATTTTATTTCAGTAGAAAAGGTGGGAACCATCCAGTTTAAATAGTTTATTTGCATTATTGTGCCCTCGAATAGCAGCTTAAGATTGACAATGAAAATAAACAGTGGCCCAGAGTTGGCCACCTCAATGAAACATCTAAAGAAGAAGTTTACCAACCATTATTATTTATTGTTAATGATTAGACAAATTGGTACTAACATTAATTTTATTTTGTGAGAGAATTTGTGTTCTCATCTGTTTCTTAATGTACTACTTCCAATATCTCCTTATATTTATTATACTTTAATTCATCAAAAGCACCTCAGGATAGCAATGGGGGTTAAGGTATGTTTCCTAATACTAAAGGTAGGTAGACCTAGAATGGTGGGTTTGATTCCCGTATGGGTAATAAAAATTTATTTGGTGACAAACTCATTAAATAAAATCCTTAGTCCCTTGATGGCTAAAAAAGGTGGTAACGTATATAATCTGGGCCCATTAGCCATAATAGCGTAAAAGCGGATCTTAATAGATAACATTAAAGATTATGATTTAAAGACTATATTTAAAACAAATTGTTGTCTTACAGGGACTCCTTAAACTAACAGATTTCCGATGTGCTAGTATTGTTCACTATTGATCTATTCTCACCATATTTTTTCTATTTATAAGTATTCCATGAATAGAAATGTGCATTTAATGAAAGATGAAAACAAGAAAGTACAAATAAGAGCTACAAAAAAATGTATAGAACAACTATTGTAGAGCATCAATAGTTTTACATGATTACTTGCTTTAACATTTCTGGATATGACTCGTAATAAGATGGATATTTTGAATTTCTCCCCTATATTCTTGTTACGATTTCAGCCATTAACAACTATGATCTTTAGTGTTACATGAAACTTCTAAGTATTGAGTATGGTAGAGAACAACTGAAAATTTTCGAGTTGAGAAAGTAAAATCTTAATTGTCGGCTTCATCACTCAACTATTTGTATGCATCTCACATAGTAAAAGTTCATTGAAACCAATATTTGGCATTTAAACTTAGAATAATGTGGGTCATGATATAACAGCTTATTGTTAATATGACATGAGTAGGGGTGGGGGTTTACTGAAGGCTGAAAACTAAAAAAATGAAGATATCTCTATTAATATTCAAGATAGAGAAACAAATGTATATTTTACCATCTATTTATTTAAGAATCATTCATAATAAAGTTGGTTTTATATAATTTTTTGAACCACCATGTAATAAAATAAATATTTTAAATTTTCGAATTCCCCTCCCTCTCCCTCTTTCCACTGGTCTGATTTTGACCATTAACAAACTTGATCTTGATTTTGATACCAAATGTATAAATATTGTACGTGGTGTGTGTGTGTGTGTGTGTGTAATTTTGGACGAACCTCATTTTCATCTCCTGGGTAGGATTGAACATTTGAAGAAATATTTCAAAAATCGCATAATGATGATGGTAATAATGGTATACATAGACAAACATAGATAAATTTGTCTGTAAACTCACTAGCAACCACAATTTTTATTTGATCGTTATCAAATTGATATACAAGACTTTCATGTAAAACTAAAGATGGCTATACATTTTTTTAATATCTTGAATATTGAGCTCACTATTTTTTGGTTTCATCCTTCAGTGAACACCCTCTTTTTAGCAGATTTCCCTTGAGAGAAATCAGCTATTGAGGTTGTACTCACGACGGATTTTCGAAATTTTTCTTCAAATGTCCATCGATCCTACCTAGTAGATGACGAAAATGAGGTCCGTTCAAAACTGTATATATATATATATATATATATCTACCTATCTATCTATATATTTGTCTGTTACCGCTCTAGCGGTCGCAATTTTTGTTTGATCGTTACCAAACTCGATATTTAGTCGTTTTATGTAAAAAGACAGATCAAGTTCGTTAATGGCTGAAATCAGCCTAGAGGGAAGGAGGGGGTTTAGAGGGGGAGAATTTTGAAAAATCGTCGGATCTAGACGTCGGATCGAAAAATTGTACAGTACCAATCTTATTGCAAATTAAATTTACTATAAATATTGTTATATACATTTATTCTCTATCTCGAATATCAACCGAGATATTTGCATTTTTATTAAATCTGGGCGGCTAACGGACGAGTGACTTTCCCGCCAAAAGCTAGTTCTGCCGTTTCCTTAACTACTCCGCTCTCGTGAAAATTCTCTATTGTAAAACATCAAGTGGGAAATCTGCTTAGTTCACGCAGCCCCTGCGTCACGGACTTTATTCATTGCATGTTAACAATAAGCCATCATGATCTATCATGAAGAGTGTTATTCTGAACTTAAATACTGAATATTATTTTTCAATGGACCTTAGCAAATATATTGTGTGATGATATCATCAACTAAGATTTCTTCTCGTTCTTGACTAGAAAATGTTTATTTGATCTACTCATATTATATCATATTTGAAATTTAACTGGGCCATTCAACACTAAACATAATTTTTGTTAATAACTAAAATTGAGGGAGGGACTTAGAGGGGGAACTAAAACTTCAAAATATCTCAGTTGTTATGAACCAAATCAACTGAATCATTAAAAGTCTCATTTCCAGAGTGAATCTAAATTTCTATTTGCATAAAAATTATTTTTCAATTTCTGATGCTTTGCTATGGAAAAAATCCAAAACAGATGCTGAGGTGAGATTGACCAGTGTGCCATTCCAGCATATGGGCCATCTTTTTAGTTTACATAGCCCTGCATGATGTATTTTATTTAAAAGCTTCGATTGCTTGGGGATCAACAACTAGTTACACCATTAAGCTACATCTTATTTTGTACTTCAATCTGCTCCCTTGTGATTATTTAGTTATGATTCCTTGCTCTCCTTAAAATTTAGTTTCAAAATTTTAATATGCTATTTTTGACTTAACATGAGTAGTCTAAGAATCACAAACTTTGGTGTACATAAACTAATTAAAGTCTACAGATCTTCAAATAATAATAATAAGCCAAAACTTGAAAAAAAAGAGCATATTTTACAGAAATGTGGTGACTTTGTTTTATTGGCCTGATCTATAATGTTGCAACTCCAGTCAAATTCAAATAACCTAAAAATCAAATAACTGATATGAATTTTAGGCTCGCGTACTATATAAATAACATGTTCTTGTGAAGTAATTTTGTATTATGTTATATTACCAGGCAGTAACTGGGAATGCAACAGTCATTTAAAATGGATCTTAAATCCCCTTTTGGCTAAAAAATTGATGGATGTGGACGAGATGTTTTGTGGGCCCTCAAAGTTCCATGATAAGCCAGTGTTAGCAGTTATGCAATTATTGAAGGTAAAAATGCAACTAAATTTAGTCTTGAACTTAGTGAATTTTCCTTTATGGAATGTTCAATTACCATAGCTTACAAGGTAAGGCTTAAATCTGTGTCTGTTAATGAGTGGATTTAAGTTTGTTGTAAGGAGGAGAGTTTTGAGGGAAACAGGAAAACAAAATTATTCCTTTTTTTGTTCTCATTGGAAATACAGAAAATATGAATAGAACTTTTTTTGTCTGATGTATAGAAATTGAGATATTTACATTTTTTTTAATCTCCCTTACAACAACAAGAGTGGGGGTTGAAGTCTGAAACGAATAAGCGTAATATATTTTGTTCCCTACTCGTTTTTTGACAAATATGAACATAACAAAAGTTGTTTATTTGAGAGAAACTTTTTGTATAAGTACTTTTTTCCTAGAACAAAGTATAAACAAGGTATACACCAATAACTAAAGGAGAGGTAATAATTTTAGAGGGCACTCGGAACTGAACGAAATTCATATCTGAGCTAGGACCAACTTCTGCTAAATTATAAGCTACATTAATATTCTTAGGTATGACAAGAGTTGTAAGGGAGGTGTGAAACAATAAGCGTAATATTTTTTCCCCAATTCATTTTTCACCTAAAATGCAAGATTAGTTTACTTCATCATTTACAGTAAACATATTTTTCATTTTTTTTAAGGATAACAGTGTACAAAACAATTAATTTTCGTAAAAGTGTTGTTATAGTCAATAATTTATTCTACATATGAATTTATTAAAATTGTACCTCACCTTGATAAATTGTTTCATAGCTTTTCAATCCCATGTTAATATTTTAACATCAGTAAAAGGTTGCATGGACAGTGAAGTATATTGCCATACTCACACCCCTCTCCCAAACATTAATTAATTTGAAATACTAGTTTTCCCTTAAATGTCCTTAATACTTTATTTAATTACAAAAACACGAAAATTATTTGAAGACACATTTTTAGTATTGTGAAGAAATATAAACAGAATTGTGAACTTAAATTAGTATATATGTGCCTAGCCTATTTATTTATTTATTGTTTTTCCTGTGGTGCTAGCACTTTAATATTCTCAGTTTATTTTCATGTTTATATATAAAACTCTTCCATTTTAATAAAGCAAGGGTTTGAAGTGAGAAGGAATGATTTTATTTAGTAATTGAAGAAATTATACCCTTCCTCTTGAAAGGTTTGTGTCAATGGTGTTTTGGAGGGTCTATACAAACTTATTCAATATCTGCTTTGATTCATACCCCTCCTGACCTCACATTGGTTTATGCTTACACATCGTTTAATGCTTTTACTCTTAATCAATGATTATGATTTGATTATTCATAGTGTTTTGATGAGGGAATTGAGTAGGGATTCATTTTCATTTATTCCTTATATCTCTAAAAAATTTCATAAGTTTGCTGAAGTTGCCAGACACGTTGGAAAACCATGATTTATATTGATCAGGGTACTTTGAACACCGAGGTGGATTTATTTTTGTTTATTCTTCAACTCTAAAAAATATCAAAAGTTAGCAATAGTTACCCGACACTTAGGCAAAAGATATAATAATATAATATACTGAGACTGGAAGTGTAAAAATATTGTACATAGTGATGTCTTCCCAAAAAAATTCCACTTCTATTCATTCTCCAAATATTTCCTGAGCGAAGCTGGGTATCTTAACTAGTGATATTTAAATCCTATAATTTTATCTCTAGAGGAAAAATGCTGTATCCTGCATACCTTAACTATTGATAGGCTGGAGTCAGTAATAAAGTGTGAACTACTACCTTATATGATATGGTGACTATTACAATTTCGACAAGACGGAATTGTCACTACAGGAACTCCAAAAATACTCTTGAAATATAAAATATAAAAGATCTTTATATAGACATTCTCGCTACCTAAGAGGGCGAGCAGAGTTACAAAATTTCGACTGTAATTGAAGTATTAGCTGAATTGAAAAAAAATATTAATACATTTCACTAATTCCTGAAATTTTCTAGTAATTTTCAACTTGAATATTTACTTCTTTACTTCAATTGATATATATATACTTTTTTTTTTTTTCATGTAGCTTGTCAGAAATGATTGTCCAAAAATTGAAAGCAAAACATGTGACTGTACTTTGGATAATTTAGTTTGGTCACCTAACAGAGAGTATTTGGCTCCAGTCATTACTGTAAACTGTAGCCGGCTAAATTTGACAACACTTCCTTCTACATTGCCATCAAATACAACAACTTTGCTGTTGAATGGAAATAAGGTAATTATCATTAACAAAATTTATAATAATAAATAACACTATTTAAAAAAAATATGTATCTAATTGTATTAATATACATATTTAATATTACCTATTCATAACAATAGTTCACTGTTTGATAGCCAGCCAACCTCATAAGACATCTATGTAGGATATTTCCAAAATGAGAAAATTGAGACATCAATAATCAATTAAAAGCTATATGTGTTTGAAATGAAAGAGAAAAATTAGATGTAATTTTTACAGTTGAGGTTATTAAGGCTGGATTGAGGACTGGAATAGTTCATTGAAAGAAATAAAGGAGTGTGGGTGATGATGGTTGGGAAATGAAGATTAGTGAATTCACATCCCTGGATTTGTAAAAGTTTGACTGCAAGTGATTGATGAAGGCCACTAGGTAAATGAATGAAGCTCAATTACTAGGATGTGGAATTAAAAATCATGAAAGGCAACAATACGTGAGTGCTTGTACCCTGCAATTAGCCTACTTTTAAACAAAAACATGGCAGTTGGCCAACATAGAGATAATTTAAAAAGTATTGGAATTTCTTTTTTTTTTGTTTGGCCTAACCTGTCACTACATTTAAAATCTATGCAATGTAATACTTGACACATGTCAAATGGCACGCATATGGAAAGATTCAGGAGTGACATTAGCATTACAATGTTTTGATCTGAGTTATAATAATGGAGGCATTTTGAATTTTTTATTTTTCCCCCTTTAAACCCTCTCCCCTTACATGTGGTCCAATAGCTGTTAATGAACTTCATGTTATTATTGAGATTGGAAAATTAGGACCTCTAGAGAGTAAAAACATCCTGGGGGGGGGATCTCCACACACACACACACACACACACACACACACACACACACACACACACACACACATATATGTGGGGGGGGGATGATGCAAAAGTACATTAGTTAAGAGTTTGCTAACAGAGTGTGCTTATGGATCAGTGGGAGTCAAAGAGTATATAGGTCTGACAGCCCCTTTGAATGACTAACGATTATGACTCTCTTAGATCCCGCCCACAGGCAGGTTGACAGTATGAACTAGTCACAAACCCTCCAAGTACATTGGGACCCATCAGTCGACTGGAGACAACTCATTCCTGGTCGTCGTGGGTTGTACGTAGAGTTGATCACTAACTACGTAAAAACTCTGATCAGGAACCAGATCAGGGGTGGTCAAGGATCTTAAATGTATATAATGCCAACCAAAAAAAATATGTATATAATTTTCATATTCCTCTCCTAGATAGGATAAATGGACATTTGAAGAATGTAATGAGTAAAATCTCTATAACTGATTTCCCCTTGGGGAAATCAACTAAAGCTGGCTAAAGAATTTCCACAAAAGGCTGATGATACTAAGCTGCGAATGTCCAGCAAGTCTTATCATAAAGTCAAAGCTTTGCAACTGTAAATGAAACATAGAATTCATTTACAAAAAAGAATGACCTCTATTTGATTATAATGAAATAAGCCACTTTTGGAAGGAACATATAAAAGAACTATACAGTGGTTTCACAACTGCAAATGAAGAAGTGCTAGAGATAATATATGAAGTAGACTTAATGTGACTTGAGTCCTTCTGTTTCAATAGGAGAAATCAACCATGTCTTGGGGAGCTTGAAATATAAAAGAGCAATTGATGGGGTGCCACCTGGAATTCTAAAGTATCTTGATGATGATATTTGGAGTTGATGTTTGAGTAATACAAAATTGCTGTAGGAATAGAAAAAAAGATTTACTAGTAACTGAACAATTATATCTGAAAACATCGCAAATTGGAATGTTGTAATAAGTTTTCTCTCCTGTATCATTCCTCAAAAGTTCTATGTAATGGTGTGACGTTGAAGTAATACTACGTATGATATATTTTATATATGGATGTATGGACATATTTTACAGCAAGTGATTTTAATAGTTAATTTAATTGCATCCACAATAACATGCATGTGCATGATAATTGCAACATCACATTAGGTTTATTCTTGCAATTTTGGTTTGGTCCAAAAATTTGTGGTTTTACATATTTTTACTTTGATTTTATTTATTCATTGATGTTATTAATTTTTTTTAAAATTGTATTATAAAACACATACTCATTTTATATCCAGTGTTTTGGGTGTATATAGGACTGGATGCTCTGATTTAATTGTATAAGATATAATGACAAATCCCTTCAATTTTTTTTAAGAATTAAAGTGTAAATAAAATGTTGATTTGGATAGATTTTTCAAAGGTATAGTAATATATATATATATATATATATATATATATATATATATATATATATATTTATGTGTGTGTGTAAATTCTTGGCTCATTCAAACCATTTTTTTAAATAAGGTAGACCTGAAGATGCACTGGGCTGAAACATTGTTTTAATACAACAAACTAAGAATGGAGTATGAAGACGAATTATTAATACTTGCAAATCATTTTATAATATTAAAAGTTCAAATGTTAAGACTACTACAACAGTCCTATCCTTTTACTCATTAAACACACTCTACTAGGTTGTCATTTAATTTCATTTACTAAATTTGTTAATTAATAAATAATATTGGTTAATTTAATTCAGATATCAGATATTAGCTCACTGAAATACAGCTCTTTATTTTTGGATGTTTCTGACATTTATCTTGATGAAAATGATATAACTGACATAGATGTACTTGAAGGAGCAATTTGGCTGACTAAATTTCGAGTTTTCAGCTTAAAAAAGAATAAACTTTCATCTGTAAGTGATATTTTAGTTAT
This sequence comes from Riptortus pedestris, assembly GCA_019009955.1. Lineage (NCBI taxonomy): Eukaryota > Metazoa > Arthropoda > Insecta > Hemiptera > Alydidae > Riptortus > Riptortus pedestris. Next base: position 80,762,185 of record CM032228.1, on the reverse strand, counting down.
TTATATTTATTTTATAAATGCATTAAAGAAATAATCGTAATAAATAAATGTTAATGGGGATTAAATTGGACAATTTATTTAAATTTACTACTTATAAATGACCATAGATTTTTTAGTTTGAGTCATGGCTGCACAAAGCTCATTTAGAACATCACTTGGTACCTGAAAAAGATTTCATATAATTTTGTTTTAAGTGCCCATTTGTTCTGGCATGTTTATAGTTAACTCTATTATATATTTATGATGTACATATTCTTGTTCTTTGGACATCGTTAATGCTCAGCAGCCATCCTGAGCAGTCAGGGGTATCCATAGTCTGGTCTGGACATTGAAAGCTGCCTTTACAAGATAACTTGGCCTTGTAACAAAGTTACGGCTTTGACATAAGTTGTCCCCATTTTTTATCATTTTAAGAGTGCCAATCTTGGTTTAGAAGTATTAATTATTTGTTTTAATTATTTAATTTTGAATAAATTTATATTTATTTTGATTAGTGTCGATTGTTGATGATATTTGCTTCCTTATTTTCTTTTTAAGTATTTTGGTTGTGGAAATTACTATTTTTCAGTTTCCAATGTGACTTTTTGCAGCCACATTGCTACAAGACAAACCTGATAATGTAGTCTACTTCTTGTGAAGTTTACTACCACAGAATTTGACTACCTGGTTCTGGTGACACCCGGTCCTGGAAGCTGCCATTTTTATGATAATTCGACTCTTAAAGAGGATTCTTTATAAATTACTAGTATTCGGGTATAAAAGGTCTTTAGATAACTTTATTTTTTAAAGTATAAAGTAATTTTATTTAAGCACCTCCCTCCCCCTCAAATTATATAATGGATGGCAAATGGGCAATAAAATGGTTCAGCTAAATTTTTGTATTCATTTTTTCTGTATGTTCATATCACTATCAAACTTTGAATTTTGTTTCTCTCTAAGGTTGTCTCCATGTGATGAAAGTTCTAAGGATTTTTCAATTGAATCAATCAATTTGATCAATTAATTTCTTTATGAATACATTTAAAACAAACCATTTTTTTTTGTTCCACATTCATATGAAAACAACTAAATATTAAATTCTTTCAGGTGAAATAAACACTTATCTCCTCTGGTGAAACCTCATTAAGGGGTACCAATTGATCTAATTCCAAGCCTGCAAACAAAATCAATAATCTGTACCTTTATAAGAAAATTATGAGAAAAAAATTCTTTAAATTGTTTCAATGGGTTTGGTGTTTGGCTGAAAATAAATTGTGTGTTCCTGAGATACTAAAGTAAATTGAGCTATTCAATTGTTTTTAGAAAATGACACAACAAGTGAAAAAATAATTACATGTTTGTCCATTGGCGACAATAAAAATATGTTGAACTGTGCATTACAAAAGATGTTAACAACCAGTTAGAGATAAAATTATGCTGAACTTATTCTGTATAGAATTCATTAAAATAGTTTATAATTCTTTAAAGAAATTGTGTTTTAAAGTCCATTAAGCTCTGTTTAATTTTCAGTTTCAAACATTTGTTTTGGAAAATGGCTTCAAGAAAAATTCACAGATGGCTAAAATTTATTTTGGTAATAATCCATGGGTTTGTGATTGTGCATTTACTCCAAGTTTTAAGGTAGTTTGCTATTGCTCTCATGTCTTATTTGTGCATATGTTTAACATATTTTGCAGTTGTTTGGATTTATTTTAAATTTTTTAAAGGAATTGCTCGTGAAATATCATGATCTCATAAAAGACATCAATTCAATACAATGCTCTTCTGATGAGGATGATGACAATTATTTAAAACCTGTATGTATCAAGATTGTTTTCTACTGGCTATTCTTTTACATATAATTTATTGATAATATATTTTGTAATTCCAGATTGCTGATCTACGCCTGAGCTCCATTTGTACAGATCAAAGTTCTGTCTTGTCTCCGATTGATTGCTTAAACTTACTTTTATCTTTATTAATTATATTAACTTTCACTAAATTAATGTATGATTACTGGGTCTTTAAGTCCTCTGGTAAATTGCCTTGGATTATTACAAAAATTCCATGACTTGGGTGCATTAACCTTTTTAGAAAATAATATTTTAATATACAATTTTCAGTAATATAAAAAATTAATTTATCACAATTCACAACTATTATTCTGACAAAGAGTTTAAAAATTATGAAATACTACTATAATAATACTCACTTGAATGAATTTGGGACAAAATTACGATTTAAAAAGATACTTCTAACCCATTTTCAGATATACTTAACTCTCTTTTACAGTGTTCTTTGACACCTTATTTAGCCATTCCTTAGATTGAAATTAAAGCAAATTGGCAGTGAAGGTACGAACATATATGGAGAGAGGGGCTTTAAGAAGGCACTAGAGTAAATAGGTAGAACCTACTTACCTGGTTTTGAATGAGCATTTCTTAAAAAATATTAGCATCACAACTACCTCTTCTTAGACCATGCATACTTCTAAATGATTAAAGAAATTAACTGCTTCCAACAAAATTTTAGCTGGCATCCCTGAAAAGCATAACAACAAAAATGTTTTGATAGCTTTAATAATGACCTGGCCTCACATTTAATTTTCCATTAATACATTATTATTTAGGTTTAGCAAGTTATATCACCAATGATTCCAATTCAATAACTACATAGCTTTTTTGCATCACAAGCTTTTTTTCTTTTGTTTTTAATTTTTGGGTATTACCATTTTGTTTTTGTACAATTAGTTATAAATGATTTGAATGTATTATACCCAAGAATAGTGTCAGAATTTAAAAATTAGATATGGTCGTTATGCTCATATTAGGGTTTTCTTTTTTAATGGTACCTACCTTGGTTCCAAAGAGGTTAAGCCTAATGCAATCCAATATATTTCACTCACGGGGTACTAGGAAATAACATTTTAATAAACCATATTTGAGTTTTGTTTATTTTTATTTTTGTATTTACCTATTTAAAGACCATAATAAAACCTATTGAGTACATGATTAATCTAAAAAACAATTGACTCCATGGTCTTTTAATTTATTGACAGGCTATGTCTCTAGGTTAAGAATATTTTACAAATAAAAATAATAGTCTGTGGCTTAATTTCTGATGTGCTTGAAAATTATAATTCAGATCTGAGAAGTGCGATCTATTTATCCATGAACCCAGACTAATGAAAAGGATTAGCTTCTGTGAATATACACGCCTACAACAACTCTAAAAAACTTAATAAATTGATTAATTTTTAATTGAGTGAATAATTTCTTGAACCCGAGTGTCCTAATCGTCCTCGCATGGTACTTCACCAATTCAGCTGCAGGCACAACTACCTATCTGTATAAGATCGGTTAAAAGAGGTGTATGAAAAATGAGTTGGTATTCTCACCTCTACAAAAACTTAGCAGCCATTTGACTGCCAGATCTCAAGATTCTCTGAGACTCATGAAAAATGGCAATGATTAAGCATATAGTATAGATCCAATCAGATGATGTGGGGCAGGGGATCCCTGCAATACAAGGTCTTAGTCGGCCACTAGACAGACTCAAAAAGAAAGAAGCAGAAAGAGGACAAGATAGGACTGGGTTTAAATAATGGCAAATAGAATTTGCAGAGCATATTGCAATCAGATCATTGGAGACTGTGCTGGTGCAATATCACTCAGTTGTAAAGAAGTCAGACAGATATTATCTCTCTTGGTATATAGTGGCTGTTGGTGGAATCAGAAAGGCACTGTGCTTATGATAAAAAAAAATGTTCAGTATGCACTACCAGGGTACAATAGAATCTGATTGAAGAGGGGGAGAGGGATGAAAGTATACTGGCCTTCTGTCATGGCCTTCTCAATGAGAGTGATCAACTCAATAGTAATAGGACCAAAAAAAAAATAAATGTATTAAAAAAAATATATTAAATGTTGAGAATAGTCAGGCAATGTGTGATTTTATTAATAAACCCAGTAATGATGTCATTGAGGAAGCTTTGCCTCCTGATTGAGAGAAAATTGATGAAATAATCAAGTCTCTTAAACATAATAAATCCTTTTTTTCCTTGAAGTGGCAATCTGAGGAATAATAACTAAACCTTGTTGACTAAACACTTGACTCAAACAGCATATGACGTATGCTAATGGTGATGAACAGGATTGGCAAGCATAGTTAACGAATTTATACGAGGAGCTAGGTATAAAGACTAGAAATACATAGGACTTAAAATAAATAAGGATAGCTCCACGTAGATGAAATTTTCTGGACAGATCAGAGTGGCATTAGGATTCTGCTGTTTTGGGCGAGTATCAATTTTGTATTAGTACATTCTTTAAGTAACTGGATTCGTAGATTGGAGATTAGTAACAGCGAGCAACAAAATAGAAATTGATATTTGAGCTAGTATGATTGCAGGGGCCATATGCCCAGCAAAAAGTTCTCAGATTTAAGAACCCCTCTTGGATAGCAAAACCGATGAAACACAAAATGGTAAATATACTCGAGGTATATTTATGGCAGAAAAAAATAGACTCAGAAGAAAACAGGAGAGCACTGCAGGTCTGCGAGAGAAGAACTCTGTCAAAAAATTATTATCATTTATTTATTAACGTCCACTTTATGCAAATATGGCTAATCGGGAGGGGTTATCTACAGGTTACCACCCTTTTCTAACCAGGGTGGGACTAAGGATTTTATTTAATGAGTTCGTCACTAAATAAATTACTATTTGCCCAGGCGGGAATCGAACTTGCCACTCTAGGTTTACCATGTGAGATTAAAGCCAACGCTTAAACTCACATGGCTAACCTGAGCCCCGTGAAAAAATTTTAATCCAAAAAGAAACTGCACAGGTGGTGCATTAGAAGCAATGCCACTGTAATGGAATTGTGTGGCAAACTGGACTTGTTCACTTTTGCTATCAAAAGTTGTTTGTGTTGGTTGGGGTATGTTAAATAATGGAACCAATCCAACTGTTCAAGAAGATGCCTTATGGTAAATCAGAAGTAAGTATGAAAAAAATGAAGACCCATACAACTCCACCTTAATGATTTGGAGGAGAGTTTGAAGAGGTTGGGCAACTGTGATTGGAAGAAGCTGGCTTAGAACCATGAAGAATGATCAAAACTGGTGATGTATTGTGTTCTAAAGATAAATAAAAATGCAGCATTAACACTAGGTAGTATTATCCTACTTTAAGCCATTCATTTTTAAAGACTCATTTTTGTCACTCATCATCAGTGTCTATATTTCTGTTTTTATATCAGTACATTTCACTTTCTTCTCGATTTGAAGTACTTTTGGTGGGAGAGTAACTAGCAACCCATTATTTGATGCTAGACTCTTTCAAAATTATGAATAATTTTCCATCAATGCCAAACCACAAATGAGGTTTGATTATTAGTATTTTCCAAAGTTCGATGCAAATCTTATATACTCGTGTTTTAGAAAATTCTGGTAATATCAATTAAATTAATTTGCAAATGCATTTATTAATTTTGAAATGTTTATTTTTCTTTTGAGCTTTTGGAAAAATGTATTTTTATAAGGGAATAATCCAAAATATTAGTTACTAAAGTAAACATTTACATAAATAACTTTACAACTATGTTATTGTTAGGCAGAATTGTACAACTATATGGCACCTCTTATTTTTGTGGATATATTAAGATGTAACCTAAAATAAATAATGTAACTTACACGTATATACATAATATCAAGAGGAATAAACATGACTAACATTTATCACAATTTATAATACTTTTCCATTATATTTGCTTAAACAACATTATCCAAATATGTAAAAATGTAATTATGCACATTTTTTAAAACATATTGACTTTTATGAAGGAATGCTTGAACAAAATAAAAATACGATAATTCAAACTCACATGAAATTTAGATAAACTAAAGAAAACATTTGTTAAAACGCATGATTGTCTATAATTTATATTAGCAGTTATATATAAGAATAATTACAGTTACTAAAAAATCATGATACATACTAACATAATAGACATCAATCAGACAACAATTTAATATACAATTTTATTGATCAAATTAATTTTTAATGTTCTACCTTCTACTAGTATTTTTAAAATATTATTTCTCAATATGAGAAGTTCTAAAACAGATTTATTCATACAATAATGAATATAAATATTTAAATATATTAACTTGCAGCATAAATATTACATATAACCACCAATTTCTTATTGATTTGAAATACACACTACAATTCGAACATATATAAACTATTTAATAATAGATGACAACAAGTACAGATCCTGCATAACCATACTTACTCTTACACATAAAATGTTCACTTGCATATCTTTAATATTTTTTCTTTTTCAGTATTGTCATCACATATTCACTAACTAATAAATCTTTGATTCAATAACATTTTTATTATAAATTAAAACAGTAAATTTTAAGATTTTTCATATTTAAGTATATACACTATTTACAAAAATAATAAATTATTTTCACATATTATACACTTTGAGATTTGAATATGTTCTAAGGGAAATAATTAAATAATACAGATTTGATTTGATCAATAATCGAACTATTTACTTAAAAAAAAAAAAAGAAGATTGAATTCGCAATGTCGTATACATAGTCATTTTTAATTACACTCTATTTACAAACACTAAACTTTATAATTAATATATATATTTACAATTATTGAAACAATTAAATATGTAGTTATCTTGGAAATGTCCAGCCAATGAGAGTGATGATTATTGTTTTCCAAGTTACAAAGGTGGTCTTTGTTGCAGAATTTTGATCTGAAATCAATCACGTACATAATAATTAGTTAAATAACACTTCTGTGTGTGTGTGTGTGCACGCGCACATATATATTTATATACACACATACCTGCACGCACCCACAAACACGTGAGTGCACACAGACATGTAGGCACATACATGTATGCACATATATTCATAATTTTTAGCTTTTTTTTCCGGTTGGAACTATAGACCTTTAAGATCATTAGCCACCCTCGAGTGAGATTCGAGGGATTTGTGATAATAGTTTTTATGTGGTGTGTGATCAGCTCAATGTACAACCCCCATTATTAAAGGGGTATCTGGAGTGAATTGTCTATAGTAGACTGACGGATAACATTGTTTCCGGAGAGTCTGTGGCCAGTACACGCTGTCATCGCTGGCCTGTGGACGAGAACTAAGAGAGTCATAATCGATTATCATCCCAAGGGACTGTCAGATGTATATACTCATTACTCTCCCACTGATTCTTAGGCACTGCGACACTAGCAGGCTTAGCTAGTTAAGCTTAGTTAGTCTTAGCCTTAGTTGCAAAAAGTGGACGTTAATAAATAATAAATAAACTAGCAGGCTTTGTTAGCAATCTCATGAACTAATATTCTCCCTTAGCGGGAATCGAACCTGTACCTATTTTTACCCTCAGCTTACCGATGGTAGTGGTAGATATACCCTGCCATAACCGACACGGCCACCCAATCCCTCATATTTATGCATATAATAATGTGTGTGTATGGATGGGAGAATTCCCATATTGTCAATTCAAATCTTCCATTTTGTATTCGTTGAAAGAGTCATCTACAAAACTTTTCTTTTTCCTTAAATACTTTCCATCCTGCACCCCTTCATCCTATAAGTGTGGTGAATCAAATTTAGCAAATGTTTTCTTGGGTTATGATGATATATAACTATTACAAAAGTTAGTTAAATTTACTGAATATATTAAGTGAATATTGTACATTGAATGGACAAAATAATGAAATATTCATTGTACAGATCATCTATAAAAAGTAGGTTAAAATTTTCTAAACATATTAAATTTTTATTCACCAAATTTGGATATTGATTTTTTTTTAAATTATATTATTTTCTGCCAGAAAAAAAATTGAAATTAAATTATTTGAACTAGTCTGCTAGAACATCCCAGAGTTATTAACAATGACTGAGAATCCATCCATTTGGGTTAGCAAACAGCTATGATACTAGGTTACCATCTTTGTCTGAGGTCTACTGTCTATGGGAAGACTCTTGAGGCTAATGCTCTTGCACTGCAAAATGTTTTCAATATGTTCATAATTAACGAATGAAGTTAGTCTCTACCCACAATATGAGAATACTATTATGACAGTTATGGATGACATGATGCAATTTGCAAAAGCTTCAAAGGTTTGTCTGATATTCTATGTAAGTCCAGTGGGATATATCTTTTGTTACATTTCAGGCCATTCTTAGAACAATGGCATCAAAATCGAAAGTCTTACTTATCAGTCTACACGTTTGTTAGTCAATCACTTAAAATCATCTTGAGTTTTCAACTTGGTGTGGGGGTTACTTCCTCGTCAAAACAAATATTAAATAGACTTTATTCCTGTTGATAGAATTGATACATGTTTTGTACATGTACTAAGGGAATGGATATTGTTTGCAAGGGTAATTTTATACTTTACTACCACCCTCAGGTATGGGGTTTTTGTGACTTTAAAATATATGTTTACATGTGTTATTTTAGCATAAATGTTGTAGCTACATGTCATTAGCTTTCTTTTGTGTTAATAAATTGATATGAAGCAAATATATACCTATTACTGGTAGAGGAGTAGTAGGTCCCTTGACGTGAGCAAGTTGGGGTGTGTCTTCTTGGAGATCTATCTCTGCACTCCTCCTGTAGAGGGAAAACTGTGTTGCAAGGCATCGCAGCCTCAGCTTCCCTTCTCTAAATAGAATAGATTTTGCCTCTAGCTCAATCTCAGTCAAGCCTGGCTCCTCCCTTGTTTCCATGTCAATCCAGTTCTTTACCTGAAATTGTGGGTGACATAAATTCATTAAATATTATGTAGGTATAAGAACATTAATTACGTTTTGATATTCAACTTTCAAGATAAGTTGAAGTTAATAGAGAAAGTTGTTCTTTATGACCTAAAAATATAAAATTCAAAGTCCATTATTTTTTTTCTTCTACATTTCTAGTGTGTAACTTGGATCTCAATAGCCATCTGGACACAATGGAAGAATTTGGGTCACTTTTAAAAAAAAGTACAGAACTGTAAATAAAAAAAAAATGTTATCTATAATACAAATGAAAATTCTTATTCAAATTGTGTAAGCAAATTTTCAGCAGACACACTCTTACCTACTTTTAGTTTTAGATTTTAGCCTGTAGACAAGAGTATGGAGAGCCACACCCTCATCTATAGAAGGCTATTTGCAATATTTTATTTAGGAGTATATCAATACTGGAAATTTCTGCAAATTGTGATGGAAAAAATGCTGAGTTTCAGTCTTTAGCAAACTCCCACTCCTATTCTTATGATTTTCATGTCACAAAATTATATCAATAAACATCTCATGTACAACTTAAACTCCCAACGTTGTTTATAAAGGGCTCTTCTTACTATGGAATCCATAGGGAATAATGTTTTGTGTAAGTTGACTATATAGATTTCCTTTGTTATAAACTAGTGGTTGCAATTGTTAAGTATTTATCACCCAGCTTAATACTTAAACATTTCATACAATGCTCAAGTTCGTTAATAGCAGGGCATTGTAAATAAATTGTGCAGTCAGTGATGAAGCTTGTGTGTTTAATTTTGCAATCCAAAAGAACTCTAATAAACAACGTTTATTATTTTTGTAATAAACGTAACGGTATTATATATACTGGCGGAACCAACCCTCTATGTGATATTCCAGCCAACACTAATATTTGTAAAAGAGAAAAACTTATAGAAAAAGAACTGTCATAAATTATATTACAACATGATATACTAACTGACATTTTTCAACCATAACATACAATAATGGAGATATTTCAGGATTTAGCTTTTGACCCTTCTCTACTCACTCACTCCGATGATTATTTCGACCTAAAAATCAATAAAATACAATGTTTACACTTAACAGGAGTATCCCACTTTAAGGCTTTAATTGACAATTATCGCCCTTCCTTCAACTTGTAGGGATCGTATTTGGGGAGTTCGTGTTTGGAGTGGAGTTTTTGTTCGGGGGAGGGGGGGGGGGAGTAGTCGTGCCTGTATCGCAATTGGATTAGTTATCTAAGATAGTCCGGTAAATTTTCTCTCAAATAATAAGTAATGGAGTAATTTATTATTTACTGATAAATTCAATCCAAAAATCAATAAAATTAACTACGAAAAATAAAATTATTAGAACTCCTATAATAGTAAATATTTGTCAAAAATATTTCTGTTATATATAAATTAACGAACTAAAAGTTAATATGTATTTATTAACGGCCACTTTGCACTACTAAGACTAATTGGGACTGTTTATCTACAGGTTACCACCCTTTTCTAGCCCGGGCTGGACTAAGGATTTCATTTAATGATTTCGCCACTAAATAAATTTCTCTTCCCCTTGCGTGATACGAATCCCCCACTCTTAGTATTACCAAGTGAGATTAGGACCAACGCTTAACTGTCATATTTAACCTGAGCCACCTCTGTAATAATTGAAATAAATATAAAATTTTGAACTGGAGGTAAAAATTGTTATTAATATTCCCATTCATAACTTTTAAAAGGCATTTGATACATCAACATTCATGAGTCTGATAATGTCAAGCAGACTTAAAATGATTCTTGATTTGACACAGATTGAGTCTACTGAGATGTTTCAAGCGACAGTTATAATTTAACATAAGCTCTGTCTTCTTTGATAATTGTAAAAATATTGACAATTTTAGGAACACATAATAATTAAAATAAATATTTTACTATAAATATCCTATAAAATATTTTTTAATAGTTAAGTTAACGATAACAATTAAATTGAAGTTTCTTTAAGTGCTATCTGCAAAGTGAGAACGTATAAAGACAATGTGCTCGTAAAACTGGAATACTACCCAAGCTATTTTTCTCCCGCAATAACCCAGATTTTTGATAATGGCCCCAGATAAAAGTTTACATAAGTGGACTATAAAACTTGTGATCGCTCAATAAATTACACTTATTGATTCAAAAGTTATTTAAGTTCTGACATTGACTCCAATGCGTTATCTCGGGAGAGCACAGTCAAGTGCCCATTATTTGGACTGTATCCTAACTTGGGACAATTTGTAACCTTCCATTTTTTACGGCTGGCTAAGCTAACATTCTCCGTTATGGTGTACGTCGAAACACTTCACTATTACTTAAGGTGAAGTGGCAATAAATATTCTGGCATTGTTACTTAGGAAAAACTATATGTTTAAATGCTACTCCAAAACAGGTATTTTTTCTTTATTTTACAACGTACTTGCTTATGGCCGAACAACGAGTACTGATTGCTAATATCTTTGCTCTATTATGCTAAGCAGTAATAAGACTTTTTACTGTTTTAATGTTGATGTTACAAAACGTATCAAGGATCTGCTTCAGGAGAAACTGATAGTAGAGGTGCTATGTCTTTACAGCGACCATTCAATTGAAAAGGCATTTCGACTGGTTTGAAAAAGAAGAGCTGGTTGATATGGAAACAACACATAAAAAATACTGGGTGTCTTCAGAGATTCAAGAAATGAAGGGTTATCAGTCAACATACATCCAACAAAGAACATCCCCAAAACAAGAAAGTTGTTGATTTTGTTTCGATTTTTCTTCTTGATTGTATCTGAATTCCTTGGAAATGATTTGCGGTGGCCATAATTATCTTTTCGACGAAACAATCAAATATATCTGTACGTTTGGAAAAATACCAATGACTCTAAATTGTTTAACTGGCAAATTGTTAAAGCCTCTTGATTGCAAGAAGATTCTACATATGAGGAGATTAAACTGCATTGCCACGTTCAAGTGTGTTGTGTTTTACCAAGAACTGCATAACCTTAAGACTTATCAGATTTACATACAAGGCGTCAAATCATTGTTGGACAATTATTGGAGTAAATACAAATAAGTTATTTAGTCATGAGTAATTTATTCATCGATAATCACTGTGAGTAAAGATTAAAATATGATTCTTCTTTTTAAATTCAAATACTATATTAATTACTGTTTATCACTTTTTCTCTCTCTTTTTTTTTAATCTTTATTCACGGTGGTTAAAGAATCACTCCTGGCTAAACAATTGAAGAGTGGTCACTCAGCATACATAGTTTATGAACTATTCTCCCCTTATTCATTCATATTTAGTCGAGTAATTGCCCAACTCTTCGCTAAACCCATTATTCAATTAATTATCACTGAGTTTGACGCTTTAAGGACAGTTTGTGCGATAGAGGTATGAACAGTCAGTCAGCATCAGCATCTCAGGTGAGATTCCTGAATGATCTTTGCAGCCCTAAGGCCATGGAAAGTAAATTGTATCATAGTGAAGGTGGAACGCTTACCTGCTTGCCATTGACGTACCAAGTGAGGTTCGCTGGAGGGTAACCTCCTCTCGAAGTGCAATTAGCCCGAATCCTGTCACCCAGCGAGTACTTGGGTTTCTCTACCGTCACCTCTGGCAGTGCGTCAGGTTCCTCTGTACAGTAATACCAAATTAATATACAATATATCAAAGCATGCATGCAAATTTAATGGGCTTATTGAACAAAGTAGAGACTGGGTGTGATAGGGCAACCTGATGATTTTTAGCAGATTTCCCTTACGGGAAATCAGCTATTGAGGTTGTACTCATGACGCGATTTTCGAAAAATTTCTTCAAATGTCCATCGATCCTACCCATGAGATGACGAAAAAGTCCGTCACGCAGGGGCTGCGTAAACTAAGCAGATTTCCCACGTGAAATTTTACAGTCGAGAAATCTGCCCAATAACATCTGTAGTAGTAAGGGATCTCTAAACCTATTCACGAGGGACGAACAGTTTACGGAAACGGCCGCCAGAGCTCTCGGCGCGTAGTCCCGAACATAGCCGACTCCTGCCGACCACGCACAGAATACAAATGCAAATATCTCGGTTAATATTAAAGATACAGAATAAATGTATAGAACAATATTTATAGTAAATTCTATACAATTTTTCGATTCTATGCATAATAACGGAGATATTTTGAATTTTCAAAAATCCCCCCTCTAAACCCCCCCTCCCACTGGTCTGATTTCGTCATCTGGGTAAGATCGATGGACATTTGAAGAAATTTTTCGGAACTCGCGTCATAAGTACGACCTCAATAGCTGATTTCCCTTAAGGGAAATCTGCTAAAAATGAGGTCCGTTCAAAATTATATATATATGTCTATTAATGCTCTAACGGTCGCAATTTTTGTTTGATCGTTACCAAACTCGAAATTTAATCGTTTTATGTAAAAAGAAAGATCGAGTTAGTTAATGGTTGAAATTGGACCAGGGGGGAGGGGGGTTTAGAGGGGAGAGTTTTGAAAATTCAAAATATCTCCGTTATTATGCGTCGGATCGAAAATTTGTATGGAATCAATCTTATTGCAAACTACATTTACTATAAATATTGTTCTATACATTTATTCTGTATCTTGAATATTGACCGAGATATTTGCATTTGTATTGTGTGTGTGGTCGGCAGTAGTCGGCTGTATTCGGGACTTTCAGCCGAAAGCTACTTCGGCCGTTTCCGTTCCTGTTCGTCCCTTGTGAATTGGTTTAGAGATTCGTCACTACTACTGTTATTAGTAGGCAGATTTCTCTATTGTAAAACTTCACGTGGGAAATCTGCTTAGCTTACGCAGTCCGTCACGCAGGGGCACCCCTGCGTGACGGACTGCGTGCAGCCACTACTTCAGCTAACCCTGTGACCCAGGTTAAGAAAAGGCCACCCACATCAATTGATGGATCTGTTGACATAGTAAAGCTCTTGTAGAAAGTTTATTTTAATATTTTTTTTTTTTGCATAAATAGTTTCATTTTATATAATTGCGAAACTATAAGTATTTTGCTTATTATTTATTCAAAATTCTATTATCATTGGGTGGTAATTGTGCTATAACTCTATTAACGCATGTTAATCCTAATAAGGTGATTATTGGCTTGAATTGTTTTCAATAACCAAATCTCTTGAACGTTTATTTCCAAACATGAATGATGTTACAGCTATGATCAATTCGTTTTTCTATGAACTCGCCTGAATTTTTAAAGAACGCATATATACTACAGATGCGATGTCGCTTGGGAACTGCTCCATACATAATGAAGGCATCAACTTCACACAGGCAGACTGATTTAGAATACCGCTGCTAATAATAATAAATCGGAAGGTTTCAGCCTCTCTTGAAATTAATGTATATATTAAAGTATTGTGACAAACACCATAGTACCTTTTTGGGATGAAAGTCAAGATTAATTTCAATTGGTTTAAAGTTATAATTCGTTAAGTATATTGGGAAAAGTTTCTTAGTTCGTAAGGGGATTAATCAAAAGCAGTTCCCTGGGGCTTTATTTCAGTCACAAGATGTCTTCTCTAATTCAATGTTCTATTCTATACAGTTTTCTATGAGAACTATAGTTTAATTATGTCCATAGTGAACATTATTAGGAATCTACCTTTCTTGATATCTATTTACCTGTATGTCAGTATATTATTCTTATTATAACTTATTTTTCGTCACCCCCTCAATCAATAAAGATTAAACATAGATTAAATATTTTGATTAGAACTACTCGATAAAGTATCTAATAGACTGCTACAACGAGCATGACATAAATAAATACGTGTATTGTAGAGGTTGGTGTCACAGATGGTATTAAAAATTGACATTCAAATGTTATAAATGAGCTACCCCTCTTGACGTGAACGATCAAGACAAATATACTGTAAAACTTAAATTTAATTTTAAAACAGTAACTTTGATTCAATCGTTGAATATAATATTTAAATGGGAAACAAGCCTTAATACTGGAAGTCTTCCCACTAATTTCTATGTTAAAGCACAAGACCATTCGGCATTAACGTGCTATCATCTGGTGCTAACAAACAAATCAAAAACGTCCGTCACGCAGAGGCTGCGTAAACTAAGCAGATTTCCCACGTGTTTTACAAAAGAGAAATCTGCCTACTAATAACAGTAGTAGTGACGAATCTCTAAACCAATTCACGAGGGACGAATAGTAACAGAAACGCCCCAACTAGCTTTCGGCGGGAAGTCCCGAATATAGCCGACTTCTGCCGACCATACACAATAAAAATGCAAACATCTCGGTTAATATAGATCAAGATAGAGAATAAATGTATAGAACAATATTTATAGTAAATTTAATTTGCAATAAGATTGATTCTATACACTTTTTCGATCCGACGCATAATAACGGAGATATTTTGAATTTTCAAAACATTCACAATCAGATTCCTTGGTCGAAAATTTAAATACATTAAAATGTTATGACTTAAATATTTGTTCAAAAAATTGAAATGGAAACAGATTTTTAAAAACTGATTACTGTAAATTTTGACTAACTGAATTTTGAAAGTGCCATCTTTCACTGTCAAATTTAGACATTTAAACCCATTCAGTGTTTGAAGCTAAACATTAAAACTGAAGTAAGGTCCCTCAACTATAATTAACTTCCTCACAGCCCGAGCTGTTGACAAGTGAAACACTTTCCTTCCTTGATCATACTGCGAAAAATTTGGCGTACTAGATGTACCAGCTGCTACTTCAGGTAACGCACTCGCTTCGTTTTCCACTTCAGATGGCACTCTTAAATGTGTGGAGGAACCTATATTTTTATATCAACACCAACGTTATGGAGGGAAAAATAAAATATTTTAACAGAATTTTCTTATTGACTTCGTTTAAATTGATCTTAACCATTATATAATAAGATTAATTTAAATCATCAAGGTCAAAATACATACTACGGAGTCTCTCTCTACTTCTACAATAAAACTCCAAATTTTAATACATACTAAATAAAATTTTGTATATATATATATATATATATACATTAAACTTAGCCACACACACCTGACACATAGACAATGACAAGGACTGATAACCCTATATGCAAATACTGCAACAAACACCTTACGATAAAACACATACTGACAGACTGCTTCCAACGAAAAACCTTCACATACCCTACGATATGACAGAACTATTAACAGACTTCAGCCAATATATTCCACAAATACTAACATATCTAAAACATATAAACATTTACAAATACATATAGTATAAAATAGAATAGGTCTACAGCATACTTAAAAAGATTTAAAAGGGATAACTTTTATTATATTCATTTAGACAAAGCACGGACATGAGAAACACTCAGATATTTAAGGAATATTTTCCATAATATATAAATAAAGTACAACTAAGGTGTACATGAAGGAATAAATATATTATTCTAACAGAGATCTTGCCAATCACCATCGATGTGGGGCGCAAACCAAATAAAAAAGAAAACTTCAACTTATGCCTGGTTCAGCATGACTTCTTACTGCTCTTGCAATAAAATTATTTTTAATTAGATTATCTCTAACATCCAGGACCTCAAGTGAGCATATGACGATATCGAAGCACCCCAATTTTTTATTTAACCAAATTATTATCATTTCAAATTAAAAGTCTCCGTCACACCTAACACTCTGCAAATAAATTTCCTTAAGTGCCTAGTAATTAGACAATATATTCGTTTAACACCATATTTCCGAATATTTACAGAAATAAAACATTGACTATTGTATGTAAACAGGGAACATGGTGACAGGTATGAAAGCAGATTGTGATATATTAACATTTAATTGGGAGTGCCATAAATTTAATATATTTAGTCAAGCCATACATACTTATGGCATTAGCAGGCAGCTAAGGTATAAAGCAGGGCAAGTATAAAGGCAGTTTCTAGCAGATCACACAAATTCTGCATGTAACTGTCAAGTAATTTTGTAAAATAATATGTAGTCAATTTGTAAACAGAAAAAAATCTACTTAAAGTAACATTAAACAGAAACAAATCTACTTAAAGTTACATTAATGAAAAAAACAAAAAAAAAACATTTCACACAGGAGACGCATAATTAGCAATTGTTTGTAGGAGCCTAGTTATAAGAGAATGTATTTTATTTATACTTATAACCATTAGATAACTATGTATCAAAATCTTCAAACATAATCAATTTACTCTTCTCTGTGATTTGGGGCTCAGGTTAGCCATGTGAGTTACAGCGTTGGCCTTCATCACAAAGGGTAAACCTAGAGTGGCGAGTTCGATTCCCGCCTGGGCAAAGGAATTTATTTAGTGACGAAATTCATTAAATAAAATCCTTAGTCCCTGACTAGAAAAGGGTGGTGACCAGTAGATAACCCGCTCAATTAGCCTTAGTTGCAAAAAGTGGACTTAAATTTATCTGTGATTAGAAATTTTCCAACAAATGCAGATTATTTTATTTATGGCGTCGTAATCTTAGAAAAAAATATTTTGTCTACTCATAACAGGAAATAGGGAAGGTTTATATAGCGGCAGATACAAGAGCACACAGTCATCGATTATCGGGTCCTTTCGATAAACATTTCACTTAAAATGAACAATAAAATAACCATAATATAAAACTTTACTCTAAAAATAACAATTTAAAATTATTTACGTAACAATTTAATTATTATTATTATTATTATTTATTAACGTCCACTTTTTGCAACTTAGGCTAATCGGGACGGGTTATCTATAGGTTACCACCCTATTCTAGCCAGGGTGGGATTTTAGGACGTTATTTAATAAATTTCGTCACTAAATAATTTCCTTTGCCCAGGCAAGAATCGAACTCGCCACTCTAGGTTTACCATGTGAGATAAAGGTCAACGCTTTAACTCACATGGCTAACCTGAGCCCCAACAATTTAATGAAAAAAAGGGTAAACCTAGATCCAGTTAGTTAAAAAAAGAACCTTAATTCTCGTAAAGAGTATCGAAATTTATAAAATATCATGTTGCTAATATATTTATGTAAAATATAAATTTTTCCTAAACCGGAGTGGATTTTGTTTTTCCACTGATTTGGTATCCTCCATGAAGATCTGAAGAAATTTTCGTGTTATCTTGTAATTTGAGCATTCTCAAATTGCTTAAATGAGAAAATAAACGAGACATCATTAGACAAATTATACACCGGACATCATTAGACATCCATATCTCATTAACCATTAATCTCATCGAAAACGTGTATTCAAAAATAAAAGATGCTGTAAATTTTATTCTTGTTTGAAATCAACTTACTCATCCCCTCTTCTTACGTAATGGTGGGATTATGCTCATTAATGATACTAGTGTTTCTTTCACTAGGCTAAGCTTAAATAGGCAGTATGGTTTCAATGTCCCAAAATCTGAACATCTCTCTCTCTCTCTCTCTCTCTCTCTCTCTCTCTCTCTCTCTCTTTCTCTCTCTCTCTCTCTCTCCCCCTATATAAATTATATATATATATATATATATATATATATATATATATATATAAGTGTATGCTGTGCACCAAATATAAAATTCAAAGTGATCCTGTAATTTACTCATGTAGTTCGATTCGCGATGATATTCAGAATTTCTTGCGTAATATTTTATGAATAATAGCTCCTTTTCCAGGAGATAATCCAGAAGAAAAAGTGAGATAAACAGGGTTGGAGTATGACCTGTTTTAAGTCCTGCTAGAAGAAACAGTTTAAAAATACACAAAATATATCGTGAATAGCTTTATCGTTCAATGCTAGAAGGATGCATTTTTTAAAGAGAGGGATTGTTTGTGGACTGGCGATATGACGTGTAGGAACGATCAGTCATCCCAGAAGCGAGGAAATAACCTTCTTCGTCCATGGCAGCTCGTGATAAGAGGAATAAAGGACGCAAAACGAAAAAGACGCACATATCTGTTCTATCTCGTCCCATCAGCAGTTTTCAGGGCGAGAATGTTACCAAAGCGTATAGACCGTCGAATATATTTGAATTTATAGCCAACAAAAAATTGGAAAAATGGTACTCAGAACTCGTTTCAAGCCAATTAAATTAGTGAATAGGTTATCATGTAATGGCTCATATTATTTGGTAATATCGTGCTGGGAGGGGGAGGAAGGGTTACAGTTTTCGCTGTATTATATAATCTGCAATCCCATTGGTTATCCAACAATATCTGTTATGATATAGTGGTAAACCATACAGGATAATAGCTGATTTAGTTATCATGAAAAGTAGTCTCGATACATCTCAGAATGCTATGCATTAAATAGCAGACACTTCCTCTTAAGTGAATTAGCAACTGACGTTGTACTCCCTTGTATTTTTGAAACATTTCTTCAAATATCTACCGATCATACCTACTAGATGATGAATATGGGATTTATTTAAATCTGTGTGAATATTAACCGAACGTTTTTTCTCAGAGCTTTTAAGGTGTCAGGACATCATTTTAATTGAAAAAATATCATTACTTGTTCCCTGCAATCCTCTGAGTCGGAACTTTGTTTCCACCTCTAATTGTCTTTATACTTAACTAAATAAAGGTAGCAGAAATAATCTTTCATGACCATTCCTGGTTACACAGTTCTATTGAGTTCTTTTCTAACTCTTTTATAAACATAAGTCTCTAATTACTAAACAAATATTATTTATTAGCTTGCACTTATGCTACTAATTTGGGTTCTACTAATGGGTGGTTGTCTCACGGTCACCCTATTTCTTGCCAGGGTGGGACTAAATATAGATTTTATTTTTTTGAGTTCTTCACAAAAAAAAAACAAACATTGCCCACGAGAGAATGGAATCCTCGAATTTAGCTATAGGAAGTGTATTAAACCAATTAATTAACTCACAAGGCTATCCTGAGACCCACATCTACTGTAATAAAAGCTTACACATGCGTACTTATAATATAAGTACCCTATATATTATATAGGGCACATATATATTATATTTAACTTTATATATAAATAGGGTACATATATTTTGACCCAGCGATTAAGGTATCACTATCCATCAGGAGAAGCGGGAATGGTCTCCATTCATCGTGAAGCGAACTAAAACGTGTGGACGCTGCTGCTTAACATCGAATGCATAGGCATAGTCCAGATATTTTAGGTTTACGTGCGACTTCCATTCTAAGCGTTTCAGCAGGGTGATGTCCATCGGAGGTGAGAAACAAGAAATGACATTGTATTAATTTTAAATAAAACATTGTCAGAAGAATTTTCACACTTTTTCGACCTGCTGCTTATGAAAAAGTAAAGTTTTGGTCTATTTAAAGAGTAGGATTTTCATAGAGGGAATGGGAAGGATGGTGGATGGTCTATGTTGGAGTTACGCGCTGTGACCTACATGGTCATGTCGCCAAAAGCAAGGCTTGTAAACTCTCAGAGAAGGATACGGTTTGCTCTCACTGTGCACAGCATAGTCACGCCACCAGGGACTGTCATAATAAAGACAAGGATGCTAAATGTGCTACTTTTAAATCTTATAACCTAAATCATAATCACTAAATTTGGAGAGCTAATTGCCCTTCGTTTTTAAGCGCGTTTCGACGGCAGGTATCCTTGACCAATTAAGGATAGTTGGGACTCTCTCCTTCATCAAAGCCACTTATGTAAAGCCTGGTTTTCAACAACCAGTGCGTTAGACATTTAGGTGTGGAGGAAACATCCAGTTCAGTTCAATTGTGGTATTGACGTAGAAAGAGTCAATAAAAAGTGGTTCACAGATTAGATAGCAAT
Source organism: Riptortus pedestris (assembly GCA_019009955.1). Classification (NCBI taxonomy): domain Eukaryota; kingdom Metazoa; phylum Arthropoda; class Insecta; order Hemiptera; family Alydidae; genus Riptortus; species Riptortus pedestris. The sequence goes on along the minus strand of CM032228.1, from coordinate 80,741,603 downwards.
CCTGGTCTCTCTTGCGCTTGAAGTTAAAGATAAAGGGTACCAGGGGTTCATCAACCAGGCCTTATTTGAGAGAATGGCAGGAAGGTATACTGCCTCAGTAAGGGGAGTAAGAGGTAGATATAGGTACAGAACCTTGATGAAGGAAATGCGGGGGAGTTGGGGTGAAACCAAGATATTATTGGGAGGCTGGGAGAAAGGTCTAACTCACCGGGTCGTTTGATAGCAGAAATTGGGAGGCAGAGAGAGGAGTTATCTACATCTCAGTCTACATTGATATTGCAATCGGTTGCCTAGGGAGACAAGTCATTGGATGGCTCATTAGTAGGCTGGCTGAATGGGTTAGAGCCTATTTGGCTGGTGGGGGGGGGGCTCCTAATTCTTTGATGAAGTTATTCGGGCTTGGGGCTACCCTAGGGGGAGGATTCAGGATTTCATGGGTCAGGAGAGCTTTAATGCAAGACATTTATGATGGGAGTGGTGCTGTGTCCGGCCGCGATCCTGTTTCTCTTTGGTAGTATTGGGACTCTCTTGTCAAATGTCCTTTTGTCCCATTAGGAGCTCCGGCAGGATATTACAGGATATAGGGCCGCACTGTGGGAGGGGTTGGGAAAGTCGGGAATTTGGAAATGCCGATGTCGAGATTCTACAAGTGTCCTGATATCAAAGCAACAAGTCTGGAGCTTAGCGCCATTGTGACAGAGCGAGTATTCAATTTGCGTAGGATGATGCTTGGAGAATTGTTGTTATCTCTTTGTTTTAATATGTAATATATTTTTACCTTATTTTGATAGTTTTAAGTTGTGTTAGTTCGTACGTAAAACGTTTTGTTTTATTTCTCTTGTATCACAGTTATGTCAAAAAAAAATCTTTTAGTAAAAATGGGAGTTAACAGAAAACAACAATAAGACATACAGATAATCTTCTAGTTAAAAAAAAATGAGTAGGACATAAATTGTACTTGGTCAATTCATTTCGAGTCATCCAGAAGATATTAATTTGATTGCTTCACTATTTTTTTATTGACCCGACTACATAACTTGTATCACTTAGAACCTCATCTCCAGCTTAGTCTTGTTCCTTATTCGAGAAAAATAGGGAATGGTACGTAAACTGATATTACGAGAGAGCCATTCTGGTTCTTGGGAAATCTAGCTAGTATACGCAGAGTGTCATCGACTATACTTTCCTTTTAGTCCGAGGCTAATTTCTTATCATTAATAAAGGATGCTAACAAGTATAAATTAATATTTTTATGGAAGCATTTCAATTAAATTAAAAATGCATTTAATATATTTACAACCTTATTAATGACATTAATATACTAAATAATGAACAGCCAGTTCGATGCCGTGCTCTTATATACTTCAAATCCAATACATTACTTAAGAGCGCCATGCATGAATATTTAAGAGAATTAATTCTAATGTAATTAACGTATGCATGTTTTGATTAAGTAAACTAAACGCATGTTTGACGTATCCAATATATATATATATATATATATATATATATATATATATATATATATAAAATTTCTACTGAGGTTGATCGCTGACCAGTAGATAATTATCAAATTTAGCTTAGGTTCTCTGAAATTGCATTTTCTTCTTTAATGAGAATTCAATGAAAGTAAAAGTATGGATTTTACACTCTACCTGATATTATAAACTTCTGAATCTTGCAGTCAAATCGAATAAAAATTAACTTAAGTATTTAAGGTTGAGTAGTGAATTCTATTAACCTAAAGAAAAAGATAGATATATCTTTCCTTTACAGCCCGAGCCAGGATTGATGTGAAGAAAGCCATGATTGAAGGTTAACAGGTTTATAAATTTTTGTTAAACATTTTATGTTTACCTGCAGTCTGTTAATAATGAGTTTATTTAAAAAACATGATATTAATGTTTATTACATATCTAGGTCAAATGAAGGTATTTTATTTTATTTTGCAAAGGCTCATTGAATGCATCCCATAAGGGCCAGGAAATAAATGGGTATAAATTCCAGTAAAGAATTTCCTTCAAGTATTAAATTTCTCTATTATACAGGCATGGAGAACCCCTATAAGCAAGTTTTATAGATAAAAATTTCTTTTTTATCATTTTGTTTACCATCGCGAACAGTAATTTAGTTTATTACGTATTCAAATGGAAACTAAACGATTTTTTCTAGATGATGTTGAAAATATAATTGTAATTTTGTAAGACATTTCCAATTTTTTTACAACAGTCAAATATTCTACTGAAAGGTTTCATACATTTTCTTTTTAGATAGTCAGCCATACTTACGAATTACGGCAGTCTTAGAGAAGACTGTTTCTTTCATTGTCAGCTTTGGCCCAGACCAGTGATGTGAGGTAGAGTGTAATGAAAAGGTGGTCTGACACTTTCCAGATGTGAGAGGTGAACCCCACCATTCGGTCTTTGATAGCCTCCACCATTTCATGTCCCCATTACCGTTCTTTTCAAAGAATCTCAAGATGGAGCTTTTACTCCTCGATTGATCTCTTCTCTTCCAGGTATACATCTCTCTTCCTCTCACCTTCTTAAAACACTTATATAGCTCTTTACAACTCACATATGTATCAAATATGAGTTAAATTGTTAGCCTAAATGATCAAGGAGTATTTCCTGAATATGTATAATATTGTGTATATAAAAAATTGTAAAATAATAAGTACTGATGAAGGATTATACTCATCTATAAATATCAGAAAATAAAAGTTAACTATTTTGTTAAAACATTTATATATAAAGGGAAGAAAGAATTCTGGCTAAATGGATTGGCCGGTACAAGGCAAGAAGAATTACTAATTGATTATAGATTAGGATGATTGCCTGTTTTGAATCATTTGAAGAGGATGATTGGATTTAACGAAGCAAGATAAAAAAAAATCCATCAAGCAGGGGCTCCGTAAACTAAGCAGATTTCCCACTTGAAGTTTTACTATAGAGAAATCTGCCTACTAATAATAATAGTAGTAATGAGGGACCAATTCACGAGCGACGAACGGTTACGGAAATGGCCGAAATAGCTTTCGGCGGAAAGTCCCGAACTAGCCGACTATTGCCGACCACACACACAATATAAATGCAAATATCTCGGTTAATATTCAAGATAGAGAATAAATGTAGAGTACAATATTTATAGTAAATGTAATTTGAAATATGATTAATTCTATACAAATTTTCGATCCGACGCATAATAACGGATATATTTCTAATTTTCAAAAATCCCTCCCTTTAAACCCCCCTCCCACTAGTCCGATTTCAGCCATTAACGAACATGGTCTTTCTTTTTACATAAAACGATTAAATATCGAGTTAGTCACCGATCAAACAAAAATTGCGACCGCTAGAGCGTTAACAGACAAATATATTTATCTATCTATATATATACGTTATATAATTTTGAACGGACCTCATTTTCGTCATCTCCTGGGTAGGATTGATGGACATTTGAGAAAATTATTCAAAACTCGCGTCATGAGTACGACCTCAATATCTGATTTCCCTTGAGAGAAATCTGCTAAAATTACTAAAAGTTATATTTCGGTATTAAGACAGTTAATACGAGCTTAGAACTGCCTATTGTGCCATAACATGAATACAGAATGGAGTACTTATAAAGGTACTGAATGACTCTCTAAATATAAATGGCTAGAAAAGAATGGACAATTTTTAACCTATCAGCTTTAATTCTAGAAAACACACGTTAATGTAAAATTATTTTATTTACAAGTGTTTGGATAAAATAGGTAGCACTCTTTGAATCTTTAGAAACATTGTACTAATTTTGTAATGTTTTAGATGGCTAGAATCTAATCTTGTATTTGTTTGTGATGTGTAAGCTCAGTTAGGCTCAATATTTATAAGTATGCTACTGTTCAGTCGTATCTCCCGCGCTTTCTTAGTTCACTAACCGGCCGCACGGCCTGGCAGGGTTACCAAGGCTGTGGCCAATAGCGGAAACTGCAGTACTGGCCTACAGGACGAAGCGCCCGCTTGATCTGAGCGGCCATGATGAGTTGGATTCCATCGCTCCAGTGAAAAGCATGTGTTTGGGATTGCTCCGCATAAAGAAAGGTGAACACTGTTCTGCACCCGCCGCTCCTGAATTCAGAAAGGATCCCCGCATCGAAGAAGAAATGTACTGTGGAACACAAATAACAGAAGGAAAACCCGCCGCATGAAAAGTATAGTTTTCTCGAAGGTACCGCTTTCTTTATTATAATGCATTATCGACGTATTAAATGAGTACTCATGATTTAGGACATTTCAATCCTTATTGAGTGTATATATATTATTGGCTTGCCGCTAAAGTTTACAATCCAAACAATGGGTAGCCATTTTGTTCTGTCTATGTTGTAGTCATATTTCATAAAGTTAAAGTTTCTTTGTTTTTATCACATCTTTATCAATAATTAATGTTTGTTTCCTTAGATTTAAGGTTAGCCCATAAATTAGTATTCTTTTCAGGTTTAAAGTGTATCAAATTAGTCTCATTCTGTTATAACCTCACAGAAGGCTCATTACTATAAGGTTATTTATATGCTATTCTTTATTTAATATATTTTGATTCTTTGGAGAACTCAAATAGTGGCTTGTATTATTTACCCTCATCTTTCCATAAAATAGTAAATTACTTCGGTATAATCAAGGTGAGGAAATTGTCTCTTTTATTAATTTTATTTCAGTCTAATGCTTTCTTATTAGGAAATTATCTCTTTTATTAATTTAATTTCAGTCTAATGCTCTCTTATTATTACCGCAAAAGCTAACCGCCCGCCACCACATTTTGGAGCCGAAACCCGGGACCTTTAGATGGCTTCCCGCCCTAACAGCTACTTATTAACGACCACTTTGTGCTACTGTGGCTGCTGATTGGGGAGGGGTATCTACTGGTAACCACTTTTTTCTAGCCAGGGTGGGACTAAGAAATTTATTTAATGGGTTCCTCAAAATAAAATAAACCCCCCTTGCACAGGCGGGAATTGAAACCACTCTAGCTTTACCAAGTGAGATTAAGACCGAAATCTTAACTCCCACTTAACTCCCATGACTAACCTCAGCCCTATTTTAAAATTAACTTCTTAATTATGACTTATAATTCCTCTTTTAATTAATTACCTAAATTAACAGCCACAAAGCAAATTACGGATGTCAAAATAGCTGTTGTTTTTAAAGTGATAACTAAATTTAGAACCAACCGGTAAATTCCGAATCTGGGTGTGATTGCACAATTCGTGCCTAGAATCGCTGCTCAAGAAGAGGAAGAACATTGAAGAATGCGGTTAGGCATTTGCATTCATTCTAAGACTTCTCTGCTTTTACAGCCTTTCAACTTTAAAAACCTTATTACATGCCATTTCAAGGACTTATATATGTTAACACGCTCTTACACTCATACGAGAGAATTGATTTCCAAAAGTGTGACGGTATACGATATTTCTTACTTAAAATTATTTTATATTTTCAATCTCTCACCCCTCTCCAATACTTATAATTTCCAATTTATGCTATCTGATATTTTCTTATTCTCGTACTTTCTTCTAATAGTTAAAGGGATTAAAAAATCGTTAAAGTACTGCAAAGGTATTGCAACTAAATAAACTTCTCGCTCTCCCTATTGTTTTGGGTAGAATATAAAAACACTCCATAACTTAAAAAGATTATTGCGTAAGTGCTGTGTAAATTTAGCAGTTTATCCTCGCGCTGGAATGCACGTTGACGATATACAATCAATTTTTACTTTCTATTTCTCCAGTAATAACAAGATTAAGCAAACACTTCACATTTATGTTGTACAAGATAGGACTAGTGATACAATTGCTTAAAAGTGAAAATGCGTTAGTAGGAATGGGAATTAACTAAAGGGTGGAAAGACAATTACAAATAACTTGCTTAAATTTAAAATTAAATACAACAAGGGTGATTATACAACTTTTTTCTATCCGGCCAAAATAAGGAAGAAATTTCCAATTTTTTATTTTAATTCTTTCTAAACCCATCCTCCTGCTGGTCCATTAGGAACATTAACAAATTTTATCTTCTGCATTATCTTATGATAAGTAACGACTGTGGTATCGATTAACGCTACACCGCCGTCATCAATCATGATTAATTCATCATCTGAACTGATTTAGGATTTTGACGTAACATCTTAACAAATCCAAAAATAAATATGCTTTTTATTGAATTTAAACTAAATTAGTTCACTCTTTTGGCTTCAACGGCATGAAAACTTTGAGGACTCGCGTAGGTCTGCAAAGAAAGTAATACTTTACTTAACTTCTAATTTCACATTCTCGGAATTCAGTGAAAGAAGACAAGGAAAATATATTCTCCAACGTTGTTTATGTTCCGCGTTAAAATGTGCTAATTATCAAAGTCTTAACGCTTCGTTAAACAATATTTAAATGGATGATAAAATATATTTATTTTAAGTGGGATAATGTGGATATCTTCAATTCGTCAATGGGTTTTGGATAGGAGTAGAATAAAACTAGTATGCCCTTATGGACTAAATAACACCTCGTAGATAGTTACTTTGTTTTTCAGTTATAAGTATAATTTCAGAGTATTTTAGAAGTTATTTTGGTTTTAGCAGACTACCCTTAAGGGAAATCAACTATTGAGTTTGTATTTCGATGATCTAGGTAGCTATGATGAATTCAAGAGTATTGTGTTCGTATCCTCCATATCCAAATAAATTGAATAGGGTTGAAACTTACTAACGTATGATTCCTTTCAAGAATCCTTTGTAGAAAATAGTTTAGCGAGATGAACAGAAGATTTTCACTTCAGAATTTCCACAATTACCTCTGCAGTGAATGAACAGATTGTGAAAACTTTTATTGTTGTAATATAAAAAGTATAGATTCACTTTCTTGGAAGAGAACGCTGCAAATTTGAAATATCAGAGTGAATTTTTTTGCTTATAAAACGATTGCGGTTTTAAGTTGAAGCTTGATTGCTGTTGATGCGAATAAAAATGCTCCATCCTCTAAGCAGGTTCATTCTGACTGGTATCGAAGTAAGAGATGTAAATTATGGGTATGGGGTTAGGGGATCTGCTTAGATTGTTTATTAGTATTTACATCCACTTTATGCAACTATGGCTAATCGGGACGGGTTATCTACAGGTTACCACCCTTTTCTAGCTGGGTGGGCCTAAGGAGTATATTTAATGAGTCCGTCACTAAATATATTTCTACTGCCCAGGGCGGGAATCGAACCCGCCACTCTAGGTGATCTGCGTAGAGACACGTCACACTCTGTGACGTGCGTGCCATGAAAACCACGAGGTTTCTCCTTCAACAGTCCGTTCTTCAACACTCAGCTTAGTCTTTATGCTGGAATTCCTTGGCTCGTTTAATACAAATAAAGATTAAAAATAATTCATTTCGACCACACAGAGTCAAACCATTTCTAATCATTGAAGCCTTGCTACTGAGTGTTTTGTTTTTGTTGACAGCTATTTTCTCCTAACTCATATTTTTTTTCTCGTACAACGAATGGAATTTTGAAGTTTAGTGTGAATTTACTTCTTCATTTTTTTTTTGTTTAATACTATTAAGATCAAGAGGTCACGTAGCGATGCATGTGCCTGACGATGCTGAGTGATATCCAAAAGAACAGATATGAAACCAACACCTAAATCCTCACAGCTAAATTAAATCTTGCGTGTAATCGCTGTCTTGAACCCCCCTCCCACCAACCGAATTACATAAGGAAGGAACTTTTTTTCCTTGGATTACTAACTTTTGCAATTCGACACTTCTGATTAAAAATGCTAACGAACAGAATTATCAATCTTTCGATAGCTGAGATTAAGGCGATCATTAAATCCCCATTCCTCTTAGTACAATATTGAGTTTTGAAACTTGAACTTTAGTTTTACATAAAACGTTTATGACTTAAAATGAAGTTCTTGTTTTAAAAGCCAATACTGTACTAGGAGAATCCCCAAATTCCAAATACAGTAGATTAGAGTTTAAAACACAGTAATTCTCCTTGTACATTATTGGCATTTAAAGATCGCATTAATCCCAGCTATTATTCTTTTAATTTCCATAGTCTCAACTCAAGCATTATGCTAAATTACAGTAGTTTGTTACTATGGCCCTCAAACGTTGTTGTTTATTAACATAATAAATAGATAATACATGAATTTTGATTATGATTGTTTTTTCTACATGACCTCGCTTAAGTTCGGAACATTACGCAGTGGGATTGGAATACATTTTTAAGATATGAGATAAAAGTGCGACGGGCAGGGTTGTGTAGTGGAGGGGATAAATGAGGCTAGATAGGAGAATCTTATTTTGGAGTCAGATTTAAGATAGGGTTTGTTGGCCGAAGTTTGTTCCGTATGATTGTTCTTGGAAGGGGTCGGATTCCCTGCCACCGAGCCTCGCCTGTAATTGCATTCCAGCCTTCCCTGCTTGGATTAAATTCTCTTACTCAAAATATATGAAAGAACTGGACGATGAAATCTATCCAACCATCAACATTTTTTTTTTTTTTTTAATCAACAAACAAAAGAAAAATAGAACAATATTTACCTTTCTTTGTAATGAACTACTCGTAATTTTCATTTTTAATCCATACAATTTATCAGGGACTTTAGTGAGTTATTCTTTTCCCTTCAGTTAATATGTACTAATTTTTTTTATTAAATTAAAGAAAATGGTTTTTAATCTGACTGGACGTCTATGATAATTTATAAATTATTCGTTCTAAGCTAAATGTAAAAACGATTTAGCATATACAAAATGAATGAAGTGTATCCGTCAAAAGCAGATTTGCTAAGTATGTTTATTAGCACATTCTGTTATGTGAAATCAGCCACTGGGGTTTTACTACTGAAGCGGTTTATAAAAAAATGTCTACCAATCCATCCTTTTGGGCCATCAAACTGAGGGCAGTTGATATTTAAGACCTAGGACGCTTGTCAAACCTGTTCAATTTTTTGAAGAAGGGAATTTCCAGAAAAGTATCAAGAGACTAGGATTTGATTTTACTACTACTATTCAAGCACAAGGTTGGCCAATTGCCATCAGTGGCATAAATATGGTTGGAATTGAGTGGGAAAACTCTAGCTTATATGTTGACTGCTGTTATTCATGTAAAACATCAACCTAGGATCCAAAGAGGTTAATGGGCCTATTGTTTTGGTACTTGCACCTACTCATGAATTTCCTCAGCAGATTCAGACTGTAGCCCATGACTTCGGTCTACCTTGTGACCAAAGATCTGTCTGCGTATTTGGTGGTGCTCCTAAAGGACCCCAAGCCAGTGATCTTGAGAGAGGAGTTGAAACAGTTATTGCTACTCCTTGTCGTAAGAACAGTAAAACTCTCCCTCTTGTCCTTGTTTCGTACAAATGGGGTGAACTCATGGGGAAAAGCCGCCGACAAAGTGAGAACACAAAATCCTCAACTATAAAGGCATACTTCCAATACGAACATAAAACGTGACCTATACTATGCCCTAAAGTTAGATATGAAGAAACTCTCAAGCAATCAACAGAAGTGGACCAAAATACAAATTATCACCCTTGCTGTTAGTACTTCGAAGTAAAAAAGTCCGTCACGCAGGGGCTGCATAAACTAAACAGATTTCCCACGTGAAGTTTTCCAATAGAGAAATCTCCATAGGAGAGCCGAACATTTGCGGAAACGGCCGAATTAGCTTTCGGCGGAAACGAATAGAACCGACCTTACCTAATCATCTCGTCCGTTACCCGCACACACTTAAAACAAATGCAAATATCTCGGTTAATATTCAAAATACAGAATAAATGTATATAACAGTATTTATTTTAATTTGCAATAAGATTGTTTCTATATAATTTTTCTATTTGACGTATAGTAACGAAGATATTTCGAAATTCCCTCCGTTAACGAACTTGATCATTCTTTTTACATAAAACGATTTAATACCAAGTATGGTGAGGATTAAACAAAAATTCCGGTCGCTAGAGAGTTAACAGACAAATATACATACAGACAATACATACGTATATATATATATATATATATATATATATATATATATATATATATATATATATATATATAGTTTTGAATGGGCTTCATTTTCGTCATCTCTTGGGTAAGATCGATGGAGATTTGAAGAAATTTTTCGAAAAGAGCGTTATGAATACGGCCTCATTCTAAAATGAAATTTAAAAATGAAGCATGAATGGTGTACTAACAGGAGCAAGAAGTGTACAACCTAGACCATCAGTATGTAATCTGAAAGAATTTGGACAATCTGTCACCAAACAATAATGCGATAGTTGAAACAGTCAACTATCACAATGATGCTTCATTAAGTTGCTTTACCTGCCTCAAATAAAATTGTTACAATGCACACAAATATTCACAGTTGAATATACTATTTAAAAAAAAGGCCTTGACCACAACACTCATAGCTATTGAACGAGTAGGTCTAAATGCATAATTTTTAATTACTTGGATTTATATCAGGAATAGCTGGCAACAATGATCTGCTTAAAATTTACATAAACTACCCCATCGACTGGAACTTTTTGTTACTGTTTGAAAAACGTCTAATAGACATGGCTTCTCGTCTAAAATGGAACAACGTCAATATTTTTCGAAAACCATGAAAATATGAAGAGGGGAAAACTTGCTGTTATGTTTGCTGTTATCAACTTTTGAATTCCCTGTTTTACACAAAGTACGTTGAGGCTTTATTATGGACACATGTTTTCACGACCTTTTTTGAAGTGTAAAAGTCCTTGTTTTCCGTTTATAATTTTAGAATTAGAAATATAAATTTCCAATTTAAAACAAAAATTTTTGATTTCATTTTTAAAATTGTGTTTTGATCCCTTAAACTTTTTTTTTGAAATTTATGGCCATAATTGTACTATATTTTTATTTTTTTTTTCATATTAACAGTAATTAATTTTAGACAGAATTAATATTCGTTTTCCAATATTACTTTAAAACGGAATATCCAGTAAATACCAAAGTGATTCAAATATCTGTGAGTTATTTAGATTTTATATTTTTATACATTTTTTTTGATTAATCGATCATCTTCGTTCAACTGATGGCATGTTTTCGCCAAATGTTGGATGGCATTCAGGACCATGATAACTCTTGCATGGAGGAAATGCGCCATCCATATGTATGCATTTCTTAATCGCAGTAATAATGATGTCACTCGAATGACACTCATATGATGACTAAGGGCCTTTTTTGTTTACATTTGTCTTATGTAAAGAAGAAACGTGGAATTTAAATTGATTCCTGGCCTAACAACTTCCACTCAGCCCACTCCTTGTTCGAATTTACAGATTAACAAACATATACGTTTACAAATATGCTTGGGTTGGTTAAAGACTAAATTTTGAAGTCTAGAAACGATCAAATGACTTATTTTTATTTTACTTATCCACCATTTTTTTTAAAGTCACCTGATTTGCCTCGCCATGAATAAACTGATATCAATACTTTTTTAATGTAGGTAAGAATATTCGATAGGGCAGTGGGATGAATCGCTCTTTCATTCACGGTTATTTTCATGCCGTTTTCTGATTTCGCTTTATTATTAAAAGGTAAGCTCCGCTACATCTCCAGAGCAAATTAGTTCTTTTATTTACCTTAGCTCTTTTTCAGCAGACCTCTTATCGATTTTGACTTTACGTTGTTTGAACAGAAGTTTGTTTTTACGAAGTTTCTGTTTAAACGATCCTCGTCCGACACACTTTTTGAACGGCCGTGCTAGTGTAACTAATTTCAACTTTCTTTTGGTTATTTCTTCATTTAATTACTCTTTTACAAACTTTACTTTCCCTTTTTTTTTCCTCTCCTCGCATAATTTTTTTTCAAAGTTGGAAAAATTGAGGTATTTGCTTTCATATTTTTCTTATATTCATCGAATAGTTGTATTTCATTGTTAATTATCTCTCTTTAATACTATTTAAAACGTTGACTTGACCTGTTTTTGCGTAGTAGGTTTTGTAACTTCCTTCTACCGACTATTGATTGCGGTTGCAATGTCAACAAACCTGCCTAGCTACGATATTCCTTTTTGCTAATTCCGGGAGAAAAATACTTAAATATATATATTTTTTAATGAATAATATGATCGTACATCATTTTTTTCGAATATCCATTTCTCTGTAATCTCAACGGTAGAACGGTTATTGAGAAATAGAAAGAAGAAGAAACACGAAGGGAGAATGAGAGTTTAAGAAGAGGACAGAACAAAGCAGAAATAACAATGTACCTAACTCCATACTATCTGATAAAATAACGAAGCTAATAATAACTACAGGTTCCACCTTTTTTAAGTCATTTGGTAGAAGTGTGTATGAATTGGTGCATAGAAAGTCATTGGAATTGATTCTATTTATCTTGTGGTAGGCATTCCAATTTAATTATTAAAATACATAAATAATGAAAGTTGGAGTTCTTTATGCAATCCATTTTGTGGGGTTCAGTTAAAGTCCCGCTTTTAGCAGATTCCCCTTAGAGGTCGTACACATGACGCAATTTTCGAAATTTTTCTTCATGTCCATCGATCCTACCTAGGAGATGACGAAAATGAGGTGCGTTCAAAGCTGTATACACACTCACACACACACAATATATACCTGTATATACACATAATATATATTTTATCATAAATATTTTATATATGAATATATATATATATATATATATATATATAATATCAGTTATATATATATATATATATATTTGTCTGTTACCCCTCTAGTGTTCGCAATTTTTGTTTGATCGTTATCAATCTCGGTATTTAGTCGTTTTATGCAAAAAGAAAGATCAAGTTAGTTAACGGCTGGTATCGGACCAGGGGGACGGGGGTGGGGAGGGGTTAAAAGGTGTGAAATTTAAAAATTCTAAATATCTCCGTGTTACAAAAGTGGGATAGAAAAGTTCAATAATAATAAAATCTTATTGAAAATTAAAGTTATTATAAATATTGTTAAATACAGTTATTCTCTATCTTAAATATTAACGGAGATATTTGCCTTTTTCTGTGTTCAGCCTTCAGTAAACCCCCACTTCTACTCGCGTTACATAAACAATACCCTGTTATATAATAAACTACATTATTTGAAGCTTAAATACCAAATATTGTTTTCCAGAGACTTTTATTATACGAGATAGACGCAAATATGTTTTGTGACCCCCCCCCCCCTTCTTAAATTTTTGGACTACTAAAATTTGATTGATTGAGATAAAAATTATTCTGATTCATTATAAATTACAGTACTAGGTATAGTAAATAGTTTTCAATAAAATGAATATGTTATATTCTGATATGTTTCACTTATTGTTTTTCTTACCGGGTGAGCCGTTGGCAGACCTGTTTGTTTACATTTGAGACGCTTTCCGCTTGTAGGGGAAAGATTTCTTATTACCGTTTTTATTTATTCTCGTAATATTCAAGGTGGTGTTATGTAGCAGTATGTAGGTTTATCTATTATTATGGCTTATTACATAACCGAATATTGTTTATGAAACATGAGTAGAAGTGGGGGTTTGCTGTGGGCTGACAACTGAAAAATACAAATATCTCGGTTAATATTCAAGAGAGAGAATAAATGTCTATATCAATATTTATAGTACCTACATTTAATTTGCAATAAGATTTTTTCGATCCGACGTATAGTAACGGAGATATTTCGAATTTTCGAAAATCCTCCCCTCGAACCCCCCCCCCTCGCACAGGTCCGATGTCATCCGTTAACGAACTTGATCTTTCTTTTTACATAAAACGGTTAAATGTCGAGTTTGCTAACTAAAAAACAAAAATTGAGACCGCTAGAGCTCTAACAGACAAATATCTATATATATATATATATATATATATATATATATATATATATATATATATATACACATACACAGTTTTGAACGAACCTCATTTTCGTCATCTACTAGGTAGGATCGATGGACATTTGAAGAAAAATTTCGAAAATTCCGTCATGAGTACAACCTCAATAGCTGATATCCCTTAAGGGAAATCTGCTAAAAGTGTTCAAGTATAAAAAGGGGCAAATGACATTGCCTCGAGATTAATTCAGATTTTTAACCTATTTATATCCCTACATGATGGAGAGTAATCTATTATTTCTTTAAGATGATCCCAAATGTCCACCCCATAATAAACGCCTGCTTACATATAGTGCCTACAACTATCAACTACTGTTATTGTCTTAATGAATGTTATTATCATACTTGCTTACCTGTTACTATAACTGGTGCTTGTTTGATTATCGTGTGAAAAAGAGGGGCATCAGCTGATACTTCACATCCATAAAAGCCTGTGAGGTTTTTCTGAACTTTATTCAGTGTTACTACGGTACTATTGGACTGTGAGATCTGAAACAAAACAAATCAAATCTGAAATAAGGAATATACCGAAAAGTCTTTATTTTTATATATTTACTTAGCTAAGGCACCTATAAGGAAATCATTTGAGGTTGAATGATGATGGTATATTTTTTGGCAAGCCTTTAGCTTTGTACAATATTTATACATTTCCCTGTCTCTGGTTTTAGGGTTTATACCTGAGTACCCGGCGTTGCTGGGGATAAGCTAATAATAAAAGTATTTGTTATGTAAGGCTTCAGAATCAACTATACGTTTATATTACTTGTCTCCTGTGAATGTAGCTTTTTTAAATAATATAATGGATCATAGATACATATATATATATATATATATATATATATATATATATATAAATATAAATATTTATATATACGGATCATATATTTCTAATATCATACGATATCATAGAAAGTATTCTGTATTCCGAAGCAGGAATGAATAAAAGTCCGTCACGCAGGGGCTGCGTAAACTAAGCAGATTTCCCAAGTGAAGTTTTACAATAGAGAAATTTCACGAGAGCCGAACAGTCAAGGAAACGGCCGACCGAGCTTTTGGCCGGAAACTCACTCTCAACCGTTATACGCCCAGATTTAATAAAAATGCGAATATCTCGGTTAATATTCACAATAGAGAATAAATGTATATAACAATATTTATAGTAAATGTAATTTGCAATAAGATTGATTCTATACAATGTCTCGATCCGACGTATAGTAGCGGAAATATTTCGAATTTTCAAAAATCCTTACCTTCAACCCCCCCCCCCTTCCCACTGGTCCGATTTCAACCGTTAACGAATTTGATCTTTTTTTTTTACATAAAACGACTAAATATGGAGTTTGGTAACGATCAAACAAAAATTGCGACCACTAGAGTGGTAACAGAAATATATATATATACATATATATATATATATACAAAGATATAGATATATATGTATATATCTATATATATATATACAGTTTTGAACGGACCTCATTTTCGTCATCTACTAGGTAGGATCGATGGACATTTGAAGAAAAATTTCGAAAATTCCGTCATGAGTACGACCTCAATAGCTGCTGATTTCCCTTAAGGGGAATCTACTAAAAATGGTCCTTTCCCCGAAAGCCGAAAGCACAACAATGGCAGTCGTTTTATTTACATTATAACCAATCTTTAATATACTGTTTTGCAAGCCTGCAAAGTAAACAATATATTCAAAATGGCACACAATATGTTTAGTTAAGAATAACATATGTTAACAGAGCAGAGTTAATAAATTTCAGAAATAACTAGCACGTTCATCCTTTTAAAATTATGACTTCAACAAATTCACATTTATTAGAATAACACAACATTACTAAAAGTATAAGCACCAAATCACATTTAAACATAAACCAATGTGAAATCAGGAAGGGGGAGGCAGAAGTGATTATTATCTACTTGTGCATTCTAGCCATATATATATATATATATATATATATATATATATATATATATATATATATATATATATATATTTAGACACACACACACAGTTTTGAACGGACCTCGTTTTCGTCATCTCCCAGGTAGTAGGTATGATCGATGGACATTTGAGGAAATTTTTCGAAAATAGCGTCTTGCGTACGACCTTAAAATTGGCAAAAACAGTGTCAGAGGTTGCCTATGTATGTTAAGGCATTGGGCTTAAACTCACTCGGTAAACCTTGTGTCGAGGTCACTTCTCACCTGGGCATTAGGAATATATGTAGGGGCGCACTCTTAATTAAATAAAGTCCGTCACGCAGGAGCTGCGTAAACTAAGCAGATTTCCTATGTGAAGTTTAGCAATAGAGAAATCTGCATACTGGTAACACAATACCACCGTGATTAAATACAAACGGTAATGAGAAATCTTTCAGTTAATTAAAATAAATTCCCAATTGAAACGGCTTCTGAATTGTAAGAATAATTTTTATTTTAATAACTCAAATTTTAGTAGTCCAAGAACTAAAGAAGGGGGGGGGCGGATGAACAGAACGTATTTGCATAAATCTCACAAAGTAAAGAAGGTTAGGTAAGGTTAGAAACGACAGGTTAGGTTAGAAGCTTCCGCCAGAGCCGAGACTTACGAAAACGGCCGAACTAACCTGAACAGTACCCGACCACAGACTTCATAAAAATGCAAATATCTCGGTTAATATTCAAGATAGAGAATAAGTGTATATAACAATATTTATAGTAAATTTAATTTGCAATAAGATTGGTTCTATACAATGTTTCGATCCGATGCATAATAACGGAGATATTTCTAAGTTTCGAAAATCCCCCCCCCCCTCTAACCCCCCCCCCTCCCTCTGGTACGATTTCAGCCATTAACGAACTTGATCTGTCTTTTTACATAAAACGGTTAAATATCGAGTTTCGTAACGATCAAACAAAAATTGCAACTGAAATATATATATATATATATATATATATATACATACAGTTTTGAACGGACCTCATTCTCCTCAAAATCCTTAGTCCATACCTACCTTTTTTCCGGCAAATTACACTGATCTTCTCCCTTCCAAACTCTAAGACACTATGGCCTCCATAGTGAATGACGGTATCCTTCTACGGTCATGGCCCATTCCACTTGAGCAATTCTTTCTAAAACCGAACTTTTTCTCCTCTTCATGAAGTAGCATTCAATCGGAAAATATCTGAATTTAAAATTTCATTTCTCAATCTAAATATGTTCTCTAAAGAAAATTCCTTTTACGCCCCTATTTACTAAGAGCCCAACAACTCCCCACGTTATGGCCATTATTTCACAAGCCACTCAAAGCCAATTGAACCAACCCCTATCCATTGATCCTGCTATTTTGATGAAACCCTTGAGACCTATTTCCAGACCCTTCAAGATTCTCTCAGTACCAGTAATTATCCAATGTTATCCATTTGAACACGTTTCATCAAACTCTTCCTCCTTTTCAATTAACAAAAACCTATAGGCACCACTCTCTAAATTATTACCGTTTTCATCCCAAAAATCCATAAGTTTCAAAATCTTACCTTTTATTTCATAAGACCTACTAATAACCACTCAAATTAAAAAAAATACTCCCTCTACACGACCGTGCAATAAAATATGTAGTACTTGCCACATTATGAATTCGTCTAAATTTCAATGTCCCTCAAACAAATCTCCAACTACTATTAAATATTACATAAGATATGGCAGAACTATTAACTGAAAGCAGCTAATATATTCCACAAATACTAACGTATCTAAAACACATAAACATTTACAAAACATAAAGTATAAAATAGAATAGGTCTACAGCATACTTAAAAAGATTTAAAAGGAATAACTTTTATTATATTCATTTAGACAATGCTCGGATATGAGAAACAATCAGATATTTAAGAATTATTTTCCATAATATAAAAATAAAATACAGCAAAGGCAAGCACATGAAGGAGTAAATAAATAAATTATTCTAATTATGCCAATCACCATCGCTGTGGGGCACAAACCAAATAATATATATATATATATATATATATATATATACTAGCTCAGATACCCGCCTTCGCCCGGGAATTCATTTGAGGCTGAATGGTGATGATATTTTTTTGGCAAGGTTTGACTTTGCACAATATTTTGACATTTACCAGTCCCATTGTTATACGGGTTAATACCCGTCGTTTCTGTGAATTTGTTAATAATAAAATTAAGTTTTTATGTAAGACTTCACTGTCCTCCATATTGCCATATTTCCCGTTTCCTGTGCATTGTGCATAGATTTGAATTATTAAGGACAAAATATTAACATACATTAAAATTAATTTTTCCAGGTACTGTACCTGGTAGTTCATATTGAAAAGAATTGTTGAGCAAATTTCTCTAAATAACAAAATAAACAACTTTTGTTATGTGCATATTTGCCGAAACCCCAATAAGAAACGAAATATCACTATTATTAATTTCAGGCCTCCCTTATAACCCCCACTCCTGCCCGTCCCTAGAAATGTTAGTATGGCTTATTATAAGGAAGGCGTTAGTGCTAATGAACATACCGAGTTTTATTTATTTCGGTTGGGTCTTTTGTCCCAAATAAAATTGTTCACTTCCGCTATAGGTTTTAGCGTATATCTCCTTTATAATTCGGTATATGACAAAAGTGAATATAATAAAAGTTACTTCAAATAACAAAATAAACAACTTTTGTTATGTGCATAATTGCCTAAAATTCTATAGGAAACGAAATATTGCTATTTTTAATTTCAGGCCTCCCCTACAACCCCCACTCCTGCTCGTCTCTAGAAATAATGGTGCAGCTTATTATCATGAAGGAGTTAGTGTTAATTCACATACGGAATTTTATTTAATTCGGTTGGGCCGTTTGTCCCAAATAAAATTGTTCACTTCCGCTATAGGTTTTAGCGTATATCTCGTTTATAATTCGGTATACGAAAAAAAGGTATATAACAAAAGTTACTCTAAATAACAAAATAAACAACTTTTGTTATATTCATATTTGTCGAAAAACCAATAGGAAACGAAATACCGCTATTTTTAATTTCAGGCTTCCCTTATAACTCCCACTCCTGTTCGTCTCAGAGGATATTAATATAGCCTAAAGTCTAAGTTGGGTTAGTAGTAATATACATACCAAGTTTCATAAAATTTGTTTATGCGTGAAAAGGTAACAAACAAACAAACAAACAAACAAACAGACACCAAAGAAACAAAATGCAGTTATGGTGTCTATGACATGTGAAACGAAAAGTTATCGTGAAATTTCACGAAAAAAAACAATGACAGACAGAGGTTACAATTTTATATATATATATATATATATATATATATATATATATATATATATATATATATTCAAACAATTCTAATAGTGAAAAGTGTATTTATATATTAAAATATAACTTTTGTCCTTGTGCATTTTACATTAGTAAATGCACAATCCACTTCACTAAAGAATCAACATCACACAATTCTTCTTTTCAGTTTAATTGGACATATTATATGCATGCACTTCCACTATTGTTACTGCAATTGAAATAAATAATATTGATAATTCTTTTGATGCCTACTTAATAATTTATGACAAAATGTACAATAGTTCCTATCCACATTTTAATTTCTGTTAATACAATTTTTTATTTTATTATTATTTACTCATGTTTTTTTTCTACTTTATTATGTTTTTAACCCTCGAAACAAATTGTTCTTATTTAAATCATACTCTTATTAAATTTTTTTAAATTTTTTCGTGGGACACTTATACTTATGGGTAAGAATATACACCTTTTCATGAATAATCTTCTTGTTCATTTATTTATATTAATACCACAAAATATGCTTTCATCAAAAGTTTATGCATTTTTCTAATAATATTAGTGGCCCTTGTACGTTTGCATATAAAAAACAAACAGAATAAGCTGACCCCTGTTTTGAGGGTGCCACCGAGGTCAGCGGCCTTATCTGCTCTGTCAAGGTAATTTTACAAAGTTTTGATTGATATTTTATAAGAAACATAATTTTCTTTAGAGTTTGATGCTACGGGAACAGCTTAAGTTAAACTTCATTCTTATATAAATGCGAGTCTACTATCTTCCTTAGTTTCCTGGAGAGAGAGAAAAAGACGTCCAATTCTTCACAAATTTTTATTTCAGCGCTGAGCACTTTCGAAGACTATTGTCTCCATCTTCAGAGCTACTTGCATACAGCAGTCGCTTGCTGTCTTTCCCTATGAGCGCATGCAAGTAGCTCTGAAGATGGAGACAATAGTCTTCGAAAGCGCTTAGTGCTGAAATAAAAATTTGTGAAGAATTGGACGTCTTTTTCTCTCTCCAAGTAAAAATATTCCTCACTTCCAACAACACTGCTGTCTTCCTTAGTTCTTCCTTTTTTATACCAAGATCTTCCAGATACGGTGGATGTTGACCAAACAGCAAACCTTTACCACACCAATTTTCTATATGATACTATTCTTGAAAATGAGGACAGCAGGGAGCGTAAATGCTAATTTTTTTCTAAATTTAATTCTTCTATTTGTTTTTTTGCTTGCTTCAAATTTGACAGTTGGGTCAGTAAATTTATCTTTATTTTAATCGCAACAATGTTGACTCTTCTGATGGTTCCATCTGATAAATTACACCCTACTTCTTCATATATTTGCCCATTTGCTCGTCCCATTGGCAAGAGCCTAGAACATAGGTGGGGGTTTCGGTCTCGCAGCAGGTTGATTCTAGAAAGGCTTCCAATAAGCACTGATTCCTAAGCCTCTAACAATGTCGGAAGACTAAAACATGCTGTCTGGAGTGTACGATGGGATATTTAATATTCCTTGGCCCAAATCCTGACTATTTCGTCTATTTTCTTCAAGAAGAAATACTGGATGTCTTTTAAGGGTATGCATTGGAGGGAAAATATAAGGATAGGCCTAATGTATTGACATCATATTCTTGACATATAGTTTCTGGTATGGCTTCATTACATTATATATATTTATATATATATATTCTGTGTGAGTGTGCTGAATTCATCTTCTCGTGTGCCAACCTGCCATTTCTTCTCTATTTCTTTATCTTTTTCCTTCCCTGGCAGGTTTTTATTTTTTATTTTGAACACTTTCAAAAAGCTTCTCTTATATAAATTCTTCACATGCTAGTTTTAATACATTTAGCTTCTGCTTCCACCTTTTTTCATCGCGGATTACACTATTTTCCCCACTTCTATTTCTTATAATTCTGACTCACTAATATATCAGTAGATATAGTAATTGAGAAATAAAGAAGAGAGTGTGCGCATGTCATCTGTGTCTTTCCAGTATGTGTAAATCTGCTCACCTTATTCAGCCCCTACGGGAAAAAACTATTATATTTCAACTACAAAACTAATTTTTCTTCAAGGTAAGCAATAGCTTATCTTATATAAAAACATTTAATTTTCCGAATCTACAGAATATTGTGGTCACAACGAAAAAATTAACTTTTAAGCATGTAGGTTGTGTAAAATCTCCTTAACACATGATCCTTGTTATTTCAATAACTGGCGTCATGAGACAGAAATCCCTCCAAATTTCTTTAATTATATTATCCTTACCTTTTAAATGATTCCCTAAGTAATTTAATTAAGGGTTGGGCTAGTGTTCTCTGCACTTAAAATTCGGGAATTACGGGCTGCGGATAAGCAGAATAATTTAAAAGAGGAGATTAAAAGTTCTAAGTAAGACGATCAACTCACCACTTCGAATAACGTTGAATCAACTGAGAAATCTTTGAAAAAGCTCTTATTAAGAATTATTAATAGTTTTTATAAGGTGGAGTAATTTTACTTGATCAGCAGAGGGTTTTTTTTAATTTTTGTTTACATCCTATAAATGTATAGGGGTCAGATACAGTAAGCTTTTGGTTAAAAGATAAATGGTTTTCATTTAGGTTTTTCCAGCACGTTTCTCACATGCTTTAAAATAATCGTTTATTTACACCTCTTGTAATTAATCAGTCTTAAGGGAAATCAGCTATTGAAGTTGTACTCATGACGGAATTTTCGAAATTTTTCTTCAAATGTCCATCTATCCTACCTAGTAGATGACGAAAATGAGGTCCGTTCAAAACTGTATATATATATATATATATATATTTGTCAGTTACCGCTCTAGCGGTCGCAATTTTTGTTTAATCGTTACCAAACTCGATATTTAGTCGTTTTATGTAAAAAGAAAGATCAAGTTCGTTAACTGCTGAAATCGGACCAATGGGAGGGGGGGGTTTAGAGGGGAGGATTTTCGAAAATTCGAAATATCTCCGTTACTATACGTCTGATCGAAACATTGTACAGAACCAATCTTATTGCAAATTAAATTTACTATAAATATTGTCATATACATTTTTTCTCTATCTTGAATATTAACCGAGATATTTGCATTTTTATTTAATCGGGGCGCCTAACAGACGAGAGTTACTTTCCCGCCAAAAGCTAGTTCGGCCGTTTCCTTCACTGGCTCGGCTCTCATGAAATTTCTCTATTGTAAAACTTCACGTGGGAAATCTGCTTAGTTTACGCTGGACTTTTTTGTGAACGGATTATAGAAAATTGTTGATCTATATAGTTTTTTTTAAATCGAATATTAATAGAGATATCCGAATTCCGGAATTTTCATTAAAAAAAAAGAGCTACTTGAATTTGGTTACATTACATAATTGAACCAAAACTCTTTTAGAGTTTTGTAAATCATTAGTAAATGATTGTCAAAAAGTCACCTGTTTGAATTTTTAAATTTGATCTCTTTCTCTCTCTCTCACTCTCTCTCTCCCTCTCACTCTCTCTCTCTCTCTCTCTCTATATATATATATATATATATATATATATATAGATATATAAATATATATCTTTTGAGGTATTTCTCTTCAATTATCACATGATATCATTCTCTTTCAATCTTGATATTCAAAATTTGATCTGAAAAAGTAAGGGTGAGTTCTTTAACGGCGCGGAGTGAGGGGTGGTTAGATGGGGTAAAAAAAAATCGAAATTTCATAGTTATTACGAGTCGGATCGAAAAATGTTATTTAACAAATTTTATTCCAAATATACTTTTCTAAAACATTTGTTCTCTACAATGTTTTCATGCGGCCATCGCTTAACGAAATACGGAGGATTTTAGTGTTTTAAGCGGGCTGCGGGTTTCTTTAGAGGAAGAAGCTATTGAGGTTGCTCACGTGACTTGGTTACAGAAAACTTCATTCATACGAAACATGCTTCGCCGTAATATGAAGTGCAAATCAAAGAGTAAATATAATTTGCTGTATATCTGTAATGATATTTAATCGTAATTTGTAGTTGTTTAACCTAAAACGAAAAGTCCAAAATAATTTCCTTATTATAAGTCGGAAGGAAACATTTTATAGAAACCAATCTTGTTTATGTATTGATGTTCTACAATTGATATTCTATTATATACACTTATTCGTAACTCATCTATAGAGAGAGTTATTCGTATTTTCTTCCTCCTTTAAAGCCCCAATTCAACAAATTGGATTTTTACTTAGAAATAGAGAATACTCGGTGAGGTGAGGTTAGTCGTGTGTCATACCAGCACATGACAAACTTTTAGCAGATTTCCCTTAAGGGTGGATTTAGAAGGGGGAATTTCGAAAATTACAAATATCACCGTTATTATGCGTCGGATTGAAAAATCGTATAGTACCAATCTTATTGAAAATGTAATGTTCTATCAATGTTCTTATACACATGTTTTCTCTAACTTGAACAATAAGCGAGATATTTGCATATTTTATTTTTCAGCTTATCGCTACTCATGTCATATTAACGAAAAGCCGTAATATCAGGAAACAATTCATTCCTAGGTTAAGTAGCAAATATTGTTTTCAATGAGCTTGAGTGAAATCAGCTATTGGGGTTGTATTCATGACGTGAGTTTCGGAGATTTTCCTCAAATGTCCATCAACCGTACCGAGGACATGACGAAAATGAGGTACTAAACTCCATGTATAAGTGTTTTCTTTAAAACTAAAGATCAATTTCGTTAACGGCGAAAATCGAACCACAGGAAAGAGATGGTTAGAGGTGGCAAATTAAAAAAAATCGAAATATCTTCTCTATTATATGTCGGATCGGAGAATTGTACAGAACCAACCTAATTGAGAATTAATTGCCAATAAAAGTTACATAGAAATGTGTGGTGAGATGAGATCACAAGTGTATTATGCCAGCATGTCGGAAATCTGCTTAGGCCCCTGGGTGGACGCCATCACATGCTGTCAGAGACTCGTTTATGGTATCTGAGTTTGCGCATATTTTTCGGATTATGACTACTGGATGATGATCAGACAGGGTTAATGGGTTCCTTCGAACGATAGCCATGGTAACTCAAACCATCACACGTCTAATCCACTTTTAATTTTTAACTGATTGCTATTTAATTAATTATTAATTATGGGTACTGAGAGAACGTTGCGAAAGGTGATAACAGCAAGGTGATAAGACCTAGGTATTATGGCTTGTCTTCGTCTCACCTATCCATCCCCGCCTCCAGCCTATCGGAGACAGTGCCTATGCACGACCCCGTTTATAGGCTCTATGGATGGAAATAATGGCATTTTTTGTTCAAACCATTTATCATAAATGAGATGAAAGATGAAGTCTACTACCTTTCCCCGTGGCTTTGTTATTTCCGAATGAGAAGGCAGTTCCTCTATCAAATGGTTTGGCTTCTTCAATATCATCATCATAAATGGCCCATAAGATGTAACATAACGGGGCATAACTGGTCTTTCTCTTATAAGAACTAAATCCACCTACTCGTTATTTTACCACTTTCAGACTGAAGTCAGAATGCTGACAGGTTTCTCTGGAATGTTTGCAACTCCTGGAATTTTCTCGTTTCACGATGTAGTCTTTAGCGCTCTTTCTCTTTTTTTTGAATGTGCATTGTGCGTAATACGTTGTTATATTTCGATTATTGTCAGGCACTCATTATAAACCTATGGATCCTTTTCATCGATGTTTGTCAATATGCCTTGCACCACTTTTCATCATCACATTTATTCCCATCCCAATTCTTCCACATTAGGTCTTGGTGGCTACATTGCTAATATTGAAATTTGAGCCACTCCATGTAAATATTCTATTACATCCCAGGATTTTTCCGTAACAAAACGGGAACGCCTTGACATTATTCGGTTTCTAGCCTGAACCTGGCCAAAATCAAGGATCCACAGTCAATTCCTTGGTAGGCATACGCCAGAGTGTTTGATGCTCAACAAAATGAAATATTTTTGGAGTCGAGTAACATCCATTCACCAGCTTCCTCTGTTTATCTTGTGCAGGAAACATAGAGGTGACCTTCGTAATCATAAGTAGAAGAAACTCTATAGTTCGTACACCATTGCCATTCGTCAACTAACGGTTTCTATACTGAAATACAATGTCTTGAACTGATGTGATCATATGCTAGATAAAAAAGTCCGTCACGCAGGGGCTGCGCAAACTAAGCAGATTCCCCACGTGAAGTTTTACAATAGAGAAATTTCACGAGAGCCGAACAGTTAAGGAAACGGCCGACCTAGCTTTTGGCGGGAAACTCATCCGTTATCCATCCAGATTTAATAAAGATTCGAATATCTCGGTTAATATTCAAGATAAAGAATAAATGTATTAACAATATTTATTGTAAATGTAATTTTCAATAAGATTGATTCTATACAATTTTTCGATCCGACGTATAAGAACGGAAATATTTCGAATTTTCGAAAGTCCTCCCCTCTAAACTCTCCCTCCCACCGGTCCGATTTCAGCCGTTAACGAACTCAATTTTTCTTTTTACATAAAACGACTAAATATCAAGATTGATAACGATCAAACAAAAATTGCGACCGCTAGAGCGTTAACAGACAAATATATTATACAGTCTTGAACGGACCTCATTTCCGTCATCTACTAGGTAGAATCGATGGACATTTGAAGAAAAATGTCGAAAATTCCGTCATGATTACGACTTCAATAGCAGCTAAAAAGTGGCATTAAAAGTTATAGAGATGAAATTATTCTGGCACGATAAAGTAGCTGAAATTTATTATACAGTAAATCTCTCCATATATCAATTTTTCTAAACTTGAATACCAAAATTTTCAAGATATTTTTGATTCAGCTCAATAGAAATTCTTAAATTTAAACAAATCCTCACTGAATCACAATTTCATAAGTTATACAAGGGGTCATCCCTCCGGAGGAAGATGACGAATGTACGAAAGAAAAGTCCTCCACTACAAGCACCGATATCAGAACAATGACCAGAAGCAGGACAGAAACTCTCAACTTGAATAAGAAGCTTTCGATTACCGATGACTGTCAACTACAAATTGCGTAACCTTCGGGAACAAAATAATTGTAATATAACCAATTTTGATTCATTTTTCTCCAAATATTTATAAGATCTGGTGCATACTACCACCGCCTCTAATTCGCATGGTTTCCCAGGGCTATATTTGTATAAATTATCGGGAAACTTATAAATTTTGTTTAGCATTTTTTAAAAATAGATCACCAACATAGGATTAAATATACCTCCGTTATGAAACGTTGGAGTACCAAACACAAGTACCAACACATATTTGTTTACCCGAATAATGCAATCGTTATATTTGATGGGAAACTAGATTTATTTGATTCCTTGAACGTTTATAAATTCGTCAATCATCGTCCAATAGCCGTTTAAAAAGAATACTATGACTAATTTGATGAGAATATAATTTTAAATGCTATTTATGAACGCCTACTTTATAATACTGCGGCTATTCTACAGGTAATTTCCCTTTTCTAGCCAGAATTGGACTCATTATTTTTTTTAGTGAGTTCGCCACTGAATAAACCCCTAGTGCTCTGTAGGGAATCAACTCCACAACTCTTGGCTTACTAAGTACATTAACCTTACACCTTTCCCCTCATGGTCAAGCCGATGACAATAGCATTAACCCAGTCTTTATACATTGACAGAAAACCGTTAATAGCTCAAGTCATTTACGAAAAATTGCTATTCTAAATATAAATTCAACTATCTTACTGATCATGTTACTGAGTATTCATATTCTGGTGTACATGCCGGGATGATTTTGTGCGAAGGCCAACAAAACTTTACATTCGCACATGTAACCATTTTTATTTCAACACGTCAACGACGGATAACACACTTATACTAGCCGTGTCAACCTACTTTGAGAGGTTGATATAGAAATAATTTCCTGTGCAAATATAAAGATTGCATACACAAAGTAATCCCGTCATATTCATCAATAACTCTAGTGCCCTATCCCATTGAGCTATTTTCTTGAAATACAAAGCCTCTCGCGTGAGGAAGGCGGAAGCCAACAATTCAAAATTCATAATTGTAAATAACGATTTAAGGCAAAAATTGTATTTCTAAACATAATTCTTTCTTTATATGTTTTCGATAAAACGAATGCTAAAAAAAATACTGATAGGTATGTATTTTCACGACAAAACACCCCCCCCTCCTAGCGAAAACATTGGATTCTCATATAGTCTATCTTGTACATTGTGACAATTGAGTCACAAATATAAAAAATCATAGAAATCTTCCTAGCCGTTCTTTAGCTAGAACGAAATGGACGAACAGACAGATATAATTTTCAATTTTTATGTCATTTTTATTAGAAAGGTATGAAACGTAAAAAGAAAAATTGATCCCCACCGAATCGAAATAGAAAATCAGACAAACCTTAAAGTTTTATTTATATAGATTTGTCAATATAAATTTTAAGGCTGACTTCGCTAATAGCCGATATCATACTAGGAGAATTGAAGGTGTAGAGAAGGTTTGAAATATGAAATCTTCAAGAAAAATGTAACAAGGTCAATCTTGTTAATCACACGATTTTCTTGAATTGTTCCTTTAAATATATACCTCTAATATTAGCCCTTCAGGTTAAATGATGAGTATTGTTTTTAATTGGGGAATAAGAGAAGATGAGACGGATGAGAAGATGATTTTTGATAGTTAAATTATGTCAACAGTTTGTCATTTCTGTGGCAGATCTGTATTTTGACTTAGCACTTTAAAGTATCCAAGAATGTAAATAATAGGTCAACATATGGGCACACAAGCCAGTAAGATAAGTATTTATACAAAAATTTTACTTTAAAAAGATACTGCTGAGTTTTTGGTATTTGTCACAGGATCGGTCATAGAAAAAAATAGGAGAGACTGTGAAGGGATGCCCACGAGTGGACGGACGGGATCTCTGAAAAAAGGGACTACCGAAAAAAAGGAAGGAAAATAACCCACGCGAGTTCGGTGCCTAATAACAATAAAAAAAAAGCATCCAGGATTTCTATCGTTTGCACTTGAGAAATCTGCATATTTTAAGCTACATCTGCTTACATACTGAGAGTTTTTTCAGAAACTGATGGGGTAAGCATATTATACCCTGAGAAATACAGTTTGGATGCCGAGTGAAGACTTAAATAAAATTCTACTTATTGCCTCTGGATTATTATCATAGGCATAGGCTATATTATAACGGGTATTCCCTACCCACCCTTACTACGTGTAAACATGCCATATTCATTAGTACTACCACATCAAAGTAATATAAAGAAGAAGTTAAATATAATCCTATCTTTCTTATGAATTTCGTTATTAATATGTTTATTTTTCATATTCTGGACGATTGGGGTTAAAATGGTGGTCAGTTTGAGTTGACAAGTGTTAGAAAGAAGTGAGAGAGACTGCAATAAGTCAGGGGCCTATATGACCTGGCTCCTTCTGCCCTTCGCTTCTAACCGG
Organism: Riptortus pedestris; assembly: GCA_019009955.1. NCBI lineage: Eukaryota > Metazoa > Arthropoda > Insecta > Hemiptera > Alydidae > Riptortus > Riptortus pedestris. The sequence goes on along the minus strand of CM032228.1, from coordinate 80,712,896 downwards.
CCTTCCGCCTCGTTCCCCATCTCCTTTTGACCAATTTTACGCTCCGCTTCAACCACTCCCCTCTCTCCCGCAAATTGAAATTGTAATTGTTTCAGCCTTGACAGTAATTGCCCGAAAGTAATTTATCAAACAGTGTTCGGCAACGAAATTTTACTCATTCAATCGAATAACATTAGAGCTAATTGATTTTTATTGGTTTTCAATTAGTTCATAATGGTGGGATTTTTTTTTTCTACCACCTGCCTAGCCGAAGGCTCTCTAACTTTCCAGAGAATGTTTTTCGGAATGGAAATCAACTAGCACACGGTGGTGGACTTGATTAACTCACCAAGATATTCTTTTTTTATTGCTGGTTTCTGTTTAAGTGTTCAAAAACATTTGTTAATTGCTAGCTCTGGCTTAAAAAAGTGAGTTCCAACTCTACATAAATAACATGCTTTGTTTCCATGGTATGCGATTTTTTGTTCTTGTTAATACGTCACCAATGCATTGAAATATAACTATTCTTCTTTATTTATTTAAAATGTTTGGATTTGTTGCTATACCAAATGGATTTAATGTAACTGAGATTAACTGGGATTAAATTTGTGATTTACTTTAATTTAGAGTGTTTTAAAATTTAAAGCAATTTGATTATTTATGTTTTTGAATGAAAACTTTCTTTCGCTTCGATTTCCTGACAAATTGAGATCAAAACTCACCTATTTCGAATAGAGCACCTAACTATAGCGTCATATTTCGTGTTGGACTTGCTTGAAAAATATTTTTTGGTCCTTCAACCAAAATAAATTGGAAGTAAATAAAATATTTTGAACACATTTTAAGCTTCGCATTGGTTTTTGAAGATAATTGAGTAAAACAATAAGAACGAGTTTTTATTCTGGCAAAACTCTGGGCTCTGTTGACATCCATCTTCAGAGCTACAATAATGGATATAATATGGATATATAATGTTTTTATAATTTTTAAATTGGTAAGTTTAACGGCTAGATGAAGAACATTACGAACATTTAAAAATTTTTAATAAAAACTATTATAATTGGTCGTAAATACGAACGCTATTTCTGAAAACAATAAGAAGCAATAATTACAAGTAATGTATAATAAGTAATGATGAAATATGTGTGTTTTTATTTAACAGTTAATTTACCCTTGTTTATTTTGAAGTTTAGTGTTCTTATCGATGAAGTCTACAGCGTCCAGTTCTAATTCGTGTGAAAACATTTTCTTCTCCTGCCACTAGATGCAGTTTGCCTGCTACTAGATGGACAATTAACAGTTGTCGACTTTAATCACCTAAGTTTATTTCCTACTTGGAAACACTGAACGTTGTTTGTTACTCATTAAGTATTAGTCATTTATAATATTAATGTGTCATGAAATGTAATTTCAATCCAGTCATTGCTAAAATTGGTACTTGCTCTAATAGTTTTGCTCGTCTGTTGCAGTTTTCATAATCTACAGTAGCAACACGAGGTAGCCAATAAATATTAATGCGTTTATCCAATTTGTGTATATTGTCCAATGCTACTTATGCATGCTTCTAGTATATGTCATTTAGGTGTTGTATAGTACTGAGTCAATTCAGACAATTACCTCAGATATTAAATACTGTAATCAAAACGTCACCTTGACGTACTCCTAACACCTGTCCAATAACTATCTTTAATCCTATGTTGTCACTAAAAGATCTATTCTTTAAAAGAGCTCAACAAAATTTACAATTTTCCCGCCATACATTCATTCACCTAATGTGTGAATTATAATTCGAATGTGAGACTGTCGAATTGAATTGATTGTTACAGGAGCGGTTTAGAATATCATTTACAAGACGTGCATCCATGGTTGAATACATGTTTAAACCCATGTATAAAGTAGTCGTAAAGGGTTAGCTACATTTTTCAAGAAACTACAAGAACCTTCTATTATGAATTCTCTTGAGAAGTGTGCATGTCCTTAGGCCAAAAATATAGATATATCCTGCTTCTTCAGGGATTTATATAATGTTTGTTAGGTTTTAAAAGTTCTGATGATTATTTGGAGTACGTAAGTTGCCTTCCTGTATTAAAAGATATATTTAAGACCTTGAGTAATTTCTTTTGCTGGTTTCGATCTCTTGTAATTATTTCCATTTTAATCCCGATTTCTCCTTATGTGCATATTGTAGTTTTACCAGTAATGGGTTCGTGAAAAATTCATTGCAATCTAAATTAATGGGTAATGTAAATTCTTTCTTATAATAGAAATTGTAAATTATTCGATTGCAATTTGTGAATTGGTTCAAATCATTTCCTATTGTGAAAGACGTATGAAAGGATTTCTTATTATTTGTTCAATGATATTTATTCCAGATATTGGTCTCGTCTCTAATTTTCTGTAATATGTCAAATAATATCTCGAGGACTATAAGAATTTTTAAGCAATTTATCTATTACATTTATTTACCACAAGCCGTTCTATAAACATACTGTCAAATTTTTATTTATTATCAAGTTTAAATCAGATTTATAGATCAAACTCTTTTTATGTAACTTCTTGAGATCTTGGTTACAATTTCCTCACATAACTACTTCACGCGGACCATCATGTTTTGTTTCAGAGGAGTAGCTGACCAGAGAATTGTCCAGTGTGGAATTAAAACAATGGTTAGACTTGAGGAGTTTGGGAATATACAAATCGAGTTGGGTTGGGTTTACCCTTTCTTTATTTTGTTTGGTAACTTCATTTCATTTCATTTCATGTTACAATAAACAGTTCTAGTCCTTTTTTAGGGACTATTTGATTGCCTTTCAACGAGATTAGTCTTTCTTTAGCTTATCTAGTAACTAATTGATGCGACTGGACCTCTAGTTCCCACTATTCTGGGTTCAAATCACCCCCGGTACAATTTAGTCAATTTTGAGGAGGTAACTAAAATTTTCTATTCATTAAACCTATTACACTTTAAAATTTGTTTACTTACATTGGAATTTGTACATCTTACGAGCAGTGAGCCATTACACCTATTTTAATTTATATTAATGTTGTTTGCTAATTGTTTTCTTCATTTACGAATTAAGAACGTATTTATAGAACTCCAATTGTTATTTTGTTCCAAAGTTGCTAGATTTAAGTACTCCACAAACAGAAATATAATTGCACCATTTTTCATACACGGACTCAAGCCGGGTCTTCATTTTTACTCTATTATTAATATCTCTGACACTTTAAATAACTATTTTGCTGGACAAAATATATTCATAATATTGGACTCTTAAGTGGAGACTAAAAGTAGCTAACTTTTAGCTCTAAAACCCAAAGATATGGCAAACACACACATACAAGAAATATGTTTCTTGATAGATTGAGAGAAACTGCATCAAAATAAATATTATTTATTATGCTTGAAATATTTCCCAAGGGAATAAATAATGATACATCTGATTAATAAATGAATATTGAAAAAAATATATGTTTGAGAGTTATGCTGAGTAAGTTAAATGATAAAAATGTGAATACACTAAACATCGAAAATCAATATAAGTTAAGGTATGAAGAATTAGTCGACAAAACCCGGTACCCTGGCTTGGTTAGATTCTGTCAAATATTTTAGCCTCGAAGGAGTGAATACCTCCCATTTTGGTGAAGCAACAGGCGGTTCGCGTGACAACCTCAGGAAGATGGATAGGTAAATAGATGGATGGGCTTCCATAACATCCCTCCAAAATACAGTTTAGTCCTTTTTTTTTTAATGCAGTTAACATATAGAATTTGAGGTATGACATAAAACAAATCTATTTATTTTAAGAAAAAATATTTACATTGCAATCATTCCGCGAATTTTGAAAATTACTCATCGATTCTAAATAGAAAATGTCCAAAATGAGGCCCGTTTAAATTGATATGCCTACTTCCTTCTTCTTAGGGGGACCATAGTGGTACTAACTTTATTTAATTGATCGTTCAATTTTATCTGTACATAACTATGCACATATCATTTACAATGTTAAATTTTATGCAAATAAAAACAAACTAGCACAAAAACATAAAACAAGAAGAAACAAGTGGTAACCGATGGATTTGGAATGTATAGCATTACCCATGTTTAGTTCAACGTTTCCTATTAAGGTTTAAATTTCTGCAGCATATTTACATAAGGCACCTGTATATTCATAAAGAACAGGCTATTATCCAGGTTCTTTATTGATCCAGTGTGTGGAGGTTTTGTATGGTATGGCACCAGTCTACAGTTGTATAGTAAATGTTGGTAAGTTAGTTTGGTTTTTAAGTTTAGACAAAATTACCAGTTTGTACGTAAGGAAAGAGTTATTCTTCATTGATAGAAATCTCCTGGACCACAGGGACATTTAGAAAGGAATATTAAATGTAACTCTGTTATCATAGGTGCATCGAAAATATGCTGATTTAAAAATATATTCAAAATTGGTACAGCTATTGTTTAGTAGTTGAATATATATTTTAAAAGGGTTTGCTTTGCTATAACAGAATATAAAAAGGGATGGCATTTTTGGAAGGAAAAATAATTGTTTTTTGAATTATTTGATTTCGAAACTAGTCTCTTCCTAGAAGTTAATAAATGCAAGCATTTTCAAAAATACTTTTCTTACATTTTAGTCTTCAGTTAACCTTGAAGGAATGCTGAGTGTAGAATAAAACTATCATAATTGGTTATTTATTATTTTTTTTAAATGAATTATAATTATTATGATTGTTTGGTATTTTTTATTAATTAAGTCAAACATTCCATTATTAAACGCAAAGTCAAAATATTAGAAACGTAATATGAAGCAGTATGCTTTTGAAATGTTATATTTTATTAAAGGAATGATAGTAATGTTTTTAAATACCTCACGAGCATTTTAAGATCTTAAATTAAAGAGAAAAATTCTATGGCACTGTCATTCAGTTTTTAAGTACATTTCTAATACGAATGTATGAATCAATGTATGAATAACATAGAAAAACCAGTGTGGCATTTAATCTTCCTGAGGGGGTAATATGGTTTTATTTATCATTCTGCTAACTTTCTGTCCAGAGACTATGGTCTCACGAGTGTGATTATGATCACACGACAGTCATGGTTTCTTTTGGTACCGGATTATAGGCAATAATATGATTTGAATGATGAAACTAAAATATATTCTCTAAACATTTGGACTTTGAGAAAAATCGCTAATTACTCAGTGCTGTGTGGCTGGCTAATTTCACGTCATATATAATATCTGAAGAAAATAGTTTCTTGAATCACTTGACGTGTTGAGTACTTTTAATGACCGTCTTTTCAGAAATCAAGTTTTCAAGTGCGTTGAAGCGCAATACTGGCAGTTTACTTTTGAGAAAATTACTAAGAGGCAAGCAAGTATAAATCTTGGCTGATTTTGCAAGCCCTTAGCGAAGAAATTAAGATAAAGCCCATGAGAGCTGGGCTGCGGGTAGATGAAGTAGATTAGTAAGGCGGAGGGGAGCAAGAGTTAGCAGGATTTGAGGAAAGCTGTATCTCTCTGGTCCTTGCAATGAAAAATGCCCCCGCATTAAATTAACGAGCAATATGCATTAGCGCCGTGCTTATATCCACCCGTCATCCCTAGGCCTCCTTATTTCACCCCCTCCATCTCTCTTAACAAACATCTCTCATTTAGTAAGCTTACAGAAATGCTTTTCTGTTTCCTTTTTATTTTTACGTTTTTACACTTCTATTTACACCAATAAGTTTTCTTTTCGCCTCTCTTGATAAGGCATCGCCTAACGGACTAATGGGACTTTTTATTCCTGTACAGTAGAAAACGTTTCTTCAAAAACTGAGAGTTTTTTACATATATAATCAACGATGAAAGTGTGACAGATATACATTTTTAAGACCCCTTAATTCGGAAAGAAAGCTTGAGGAGACTAAGGCGACGCCCTTTTTCAGAGTATGGAAGAAAAAAGGTAATACATACTCTATCTCTTCACTCTAACGTTCAACAACATGAGCTCGACAGCGATGGAATCAAACAGATAAAGGATTAAAATTATATAGCCCTGTTTTAAAAACTAATATCTCATCCCAACATACATTTTAGCTAACACAAGTACTAATTGGACAAGGAAATACAAACACTTACTTGAAACTTTCTCTTACTTGTAAATGCGACAATTACACTGAACAGACATTCACCAACCTGATTTATGAATGTAGACTGGCTCAAGACATAAAAAGACAGTTAAGGACTAATATTCCCGGATGGCCTATCAGTCCCGATATTTTATTTTCAAAACTCCTAAATTTATTAAAAGCAATAGCCTATGATATTCTTAGCTGAGAGAGGAAAAGATAATATAATATTAATATTATGTATTTTTTTATTGGTTATTTAATTGTATTCCTTCATTGTTCTTATTTAATTTTTTTTGTCATGTTTAATTTTCATGTTATTATTTACATTTTTAATATGTATTTTTATATATAAAAATTGTTAAATGTTTTGACAAAATGCACATATAATGCAAATATGCATGTGATGTGTAGAAAGTAAAATCCCTCCACATAGGGTTACCATGTAGAGGAAATACGTAAAAAAAAAAAAAAAAAAAATGAGCTCGACAGGTCCTGAGTTCTATCGGCGAGTCGTGGCAATAGGACTTTATTTAGTGACGAATTCATTAAATAAAATCCTTAGTCCCGCCCTGGCTAGAAAAGGGTGGCAACCTATAGATGACACGCCCCAATTAGCCATAATAGAAAAAAGTGGGCGTTAATAAATAATAATAACGATTTTTGTTTTTTAAATTATTATATATGTCAGACGTAAAAGCAATTTACAATAGTGTAAGCTAATTTTTGGTAACAAGAATTTGAAACTACACCGACCAGGGCCTCCAACGAAACCAGTGAAAATCAGATGAGTAGAATGGTGTTATACCAAAGGCTGAAACCAAAAAGATAAAACGACTAGGTTATTCTTTGAGGAAACAATAGTTGTAATTTCAATGCCTCTCCCAAAACCCCCACCACTCTTGTTTGACTAATTTCAGACGCCTACTATGATGTTTACTTATCCATGAAATGTTTAAACATTGAGTACGGCATAATTCTAATAAAAATCATATAGTTTTGAACGTAGTCTCAAATGATGGCGACACACTATCATCTAAGACAACTATCTTACATAATATAAATTCAATGAGACCAATACTTTGTATTTAAGCTTAGAATAATGTAGTTCAGGATGCTTATTGTAAATATAACATGAGTAGGAGAGGTGGTTTACTGAAAACTGAAAAATTCAAACATCTCTGTTATTATTTAAACTAGAGAAAAAACATATTGAACAACATTTATTGGAAATTAAATATGCAAGAAGAAGAGTAATGTCAACTATTGTTTCTACATGTTTTAAAAGTTATTTCTAGTGACGACAGGTGAGTGAGGGTATTCATAAAAATGTACATATATTTTAATTGCATGCTAATCCAACCCTATTCTTATAACATTTGCTGAAATATTCTAAAATAGAAATATAAAAATCGAAACAGAAAAAATTGAATTTTATGTAAGTCATTTTTTTCAAACAATGAGCATTTTCATTTGTGAAATCAATTGGAAGGGAACCCATTTTTAGAAGGGCTTGGATATTCCTCTTGATTGAATACGGTTAAAACAGAGCTTCAAAGAGATTTCTACCTGTAAAGGAAAGAAAATTCCTGGCTTTCCCACAGTTTGTGGTTTACTATTGCTTTGCCTGCTGAAAGATTTATTTCTCTTTGAATAACATTAACTTTACAAAACAATCCCATAATTGAATAAAATTAAATTGAAATTTAAACTCATCGTTTTGGGAAAAATATTGACAAATATGTGTGCATGCATATGTTAATAATATTATAATTATTATTATTATTATTTATTAACGTCCACGTTTGCAACTAAGGCGGATTATCTACAGGTTACCACCCTTTTCTAGCCAGGGTGGGACTAAGGATTTTATTTAATAATATAATAAGATACTTTTTTTTCCAACTCCCATGAAAGTTGGGTGCTGAAGGTGATATTCTCCTCTCTCCGAAGTCGAGGAGTGCAATTCAAATTCCAGACTGATTTTTTTTCTTACAGATTTTGACTTTTAAAATATGATGGTAACCTATAGACAGCTTGGTTCAAGCAGCTGATGTGGCATCAGATCTGATTACAAGCTATGAACGTTGTGCCAACAGTACCAATATAGGTGTATTCTTTGCCAAAGAAAGAGTGCGAAACATGTGGTACTTCATAATTTGTTTGCTAATGAATAAAATATGTCATATATCAAGTTTATTATAACATTTTTCGTTATTTCTATCGATTTGTAATTTCTCGAGAAAGAACTACACTGATATAAATGTATGCTTTCAGTTATTGTGCCAAAAAAACATGCCGTCATATAATGAGTACTCTAAGAAATTTAGCAACTTTAAGCAGCTATTACTATTTATGCATACATATGTTTTCTATAATTTATCACTATAATTAATACATTAAATTGAAAAAAAAATAATGAGTGCGCTTTTCAGCCCTTCTGGTCTACCACAAGATACAGTCAGTTAAATTGACCCCAGAATATTTCTTGAGAAATATACGATTGCTAAGAATTGACGGCTCTTTGGTCTCATTCTGATGCTTTATCAGAAAAAGTTATCAATACATAAACACCTTAATCACAACTACACAAATGTCTTGTGATTTACTTGTAGGGAAATGAGGTATGTATGAAAAAGTGTTCTACATGGGGGAAACATTAGCTAGACATAATAGATGTTTAATGATTTACTCAAAACAAGAACTCAGATAGGTTGATGAGGGGGTTTACTAGAGGAAAATAGAAATCATTCTCCTAATATTTCCAAATCAATAGAGCAACAATTATCGCACTTTAAATATATAATAAGATTGATTCTATAATATTTTTCGATCGGACTTATAATAACTGAAATTGTGCTCTATTTCAGTTATCCTAGTCAAATGAGTTCGTCATTAAATAAATGCCTATTGCCCAGGCGTGAATCGAATTCGCCACTCTAGGTTTATCATATGAGATTAAAACCAACGCCTTAACTTGCATGGCTAACCTCAGCTCCATTGTAATGTTTTGATCCATATAAAACGTTTAAATATTGTGTTTTCTATCGATAAAACAAAAGGAGTAGCCGCTAGAGCGTTAACGTATATGCATACAAAATCAAACGCACACATTTATAACAGATTCATTGGAACTATGAAAAGGGAGATAAGATGTTTAGAAATCAAGGTGCAAAGAGTTAGAAACCCGTTTCTTTCCGTGAAATCAGGAAAAATATTTTCTCTTATGAGGACGTAGTACAATGAAACTAATGAAAATCAGTGCTAATGCACTAAAAAAGTAGTAATGCAAGTTTTGGAATCAACGTCTGAAGAGTAATGAGTCGCCATAACCAAGTCACAAGTTCTTCCCTGAGTCAGAATTCCATAGTTCATAATTGACGTCTAAGCTATTAGTTTCCTATTGATGGCTGATAAACATTCACCCGCAGTTTACTGTTTACTCTCCCTACTTGGAAATTGATTTGCTTCATTAAAGGAGAATCAGTGATAAGGGCCTTAATTAACATAAATATATTAATATTGGTCATAGAAATACATGCTCCATCTTGTAACACAGATATTATATAAACGTTTTTAATTATGGGACTGATAGAATAGTGGGTGCTCGACAGAATTAGTACTTATTGCATTAAGGAATCGACATCGACTGATGTAGAAACTTTTTTTTAAAAAAATGTTATGTAATATATGTAAGATGGAAATGTAGAAAATATTCAAAACTTCCTTCTGGAAATCAGAGAGAGAGAGAAGTTGATGATGTAAGGCGTCAGTCACGTTCATACCTTTGGAATCTAAATTTTCCGACTTGTGACATGTGCCATGAAACTCTGTTCAACGCTTCCTCATTTATTGCGAAAAGTATACATATCCAAATCTAGACTAGTGGTTTTCACTGCCTGTGTTATGAAAGGCATCTTATTTTCAAAGTCAGCATAAAAAAAAAAAGTTTCTCCTAATCATACGTGGTTGTCGGTCACATAGGTTGAAATGAAATTCATCAGTTTGCCAGTGTTCTGGTACAATTGATTACCTTTATCATGGATAACTGGATGCTTTTCAATAAATAAAAAAAAATCTATTTTTTATAAGTAAAGATCATTTCTAACTGGCGTCGAAACACCTCCGTGGGTTATTTCTCTGCCCCTGATTTTTTATCTTTTCTATAAAACTTGGAGTTTTCAATTGTTATGTCAAGATAGGATTTCAGCTTGGTTTCCTAGAGACATATAATGTAATTGCTGGGTTTGCATCTTTTAAAAGTAGCTTTAATTCTTCGAACTGTGTACGGATCCCATTACAATTCCAACATACAGCAACTATAATTTTTTAAAAGGTATTTAAAAGCTACAACAAAACACTCTAATGGACAGTAAATATTTCATAATAATGAGTGGCATTTTACATACATTGACATTTCCCTTAGAGAGTTTGATTATTACTTTGAGAGTATTATCATTAATAAATTTATTTATTTTAACTATAAATGAAATTAATTTATAATATAATACAACCTTCTCTTCAAGGTTGAGTGATTGCCCTATAAAATAATTTGATTTCATGTTTAAAGGCTGAATAGAAGTTTGTTGTTTGAGTAGTGTGATTTGTTCATTTATGCAATTTACTTGTATTGTAAAATCCATAGTGAATATTTTTTATTATGTCCAACTTAACTGTTTCTGTTGCGTCATCACTTTTGTGTTTACTTACTTTTTTTTCACGATTGTGGCTTAGGCTTTTTACCTAGTGGGATATTCAACAAATCATTTCTTCCCCCCTATATGCTTTGAGTCTGGGGGAGGGAAAAAATTGAGATACTTAGGCAATGCAGTGGAGGGGATGAGGAAGCAGGGAGGTTAGGGATTTTGGAGGTAGGTTGATGTGAGGGGAGGAGGGGTATTTAGGGTAGTGAGGAGTGTTGGGATCCAGGCTTCATAAACTATTGATGGTCTATGCATTTTTTCGTGACGGACTTTTTATTTCCAGAAAACAATATTAATAATTCTTAAAAGAAATTTAAGTCTATATACGACATAAAATATGATGTATATAAGTAAATGTAAATTGTTATATGTTATTTTAAGTTCGTGTATGTATCTGGGCAAAAAAAAAGTATATATATATATATATATATATATATTATATATATATATATTTAAATTTTTAAAAAAACAACCAAATAGTAAAAAAAACATATATTAAATTAAAAATAAAATAATTAAAAGTAGTTAAAGAAGAAGAAAAATATATATTTAAATTACAAAAAAAAGAGTTCTTACTATTGTTAATAACACAAGATTAACTAAGAATATATGCAAGAATTACCAGATGGTATATATATCAAATTATGATTTTAAATTTTAAATAACGCTATAAATGAGGATATAAAAATATTTACAATTTACTAAAGAATGCAGGCACTTATCCAAAACGAGAGTTATAGATATTAACGAGAAAAACCTAGTAGTTTTTCGCCCTAAAACCTTAAGAAACAAACAACATAATATTTCTCCATTACCAAACCATTATCAAAAGTAAAAGTGGAAATCAGCATTTTCCTCTTGTATATTTAAAAGGCGATAAACACTTCAGAAATTACTCAATAAAGTTCTCTTAGCCTAGTAATTAAAAGGACTAAGAAAAAAAAAGAAGAAAAAAACCAAAGCGTTATAATTTGATTAAAAATAAACTCTTGATACTGTGAGAGGTGGCTGAGATGGAGGATATTGAACTGGGCTAAATCTATCTTGAGAGTAGAATTAGACTCAATAAGAGTTGCCCCTAAATCGAGCCACTTTATCTCGCTGATATTTAACCACTCCATCCACTTCTCCAACTTAAAGCCATTTCATTGACAAGGTATTCCGCCTTTTCTCTCTTGCCCATTAACAATTTTCTTAGAATATCTTATCAATATTTCTTAAGACTTTCTCTATCTGGAACATACAATATTATAATTGTCTGCATTTTTTTTTTGTTTAATTATATGATGTTATGCTTAGGGGAATTTCAGGATAATTTTTCTGTGTTTTTAGTAAAGGCTGACTTGTAGAAGAGCTACAGTAGTTGCACATTCAGTAATTAACGCAGGGGCTGCGTAAACTAAGTAGGTTTCCTTCGTGAAGTTTAGTAATAGATAAATCTACATACTGGTAACTCTTACACCACTGTGATACTAATATATTTTGCATAAAACGAGTAAATGTCGAGTTTAGTAACGATCAAACAAAAATTACGACCGCTAGAGTGTTAACACACACACACACAAACACACACACACACACACATATATACATATATATATATATATATATATATATATATATATATATATATATATGTCCGTACAAAATTATATGTATATATATATATATATATATACATATAATTTTGTACGGACATCATTTTCGTCATCTCCTGGGTTGGATCGATGGACATTTGAATAACTGATTTCCCTTAAAGGAAAACTGCTAAAATGCTTCTAAGTTAATACATTATTAATTCTTATTTATTTAAGAGCATCAGCAAACTAGGCGATTTGGCTCTAACATTCAACTATGTAAAATATCCCACGTTAAGTTTTACAATAGAGGACTGCATAAGCTCCCAACCTAAACTGCTTCCGAATTATAAACCAATAGGTCTGTCAACCACTCACAGCTGAACAGATAGATATTCATCACCGGAAAGAAAAACAATTACTGATATATATCTGAATATAACATCTTAACTGTTTACTATATCTAGTACAGCAATTTATAATGAATTAGAATAATTTATATTTTAAGAATTCAAATTTTAGTAATCCAAGAACTAAAGAAGGGGGAGGGATCTCCATCTCATGGGGATTAGCCAACTCATGTACAGCTTAAATTTCATGTTCCTTTTACTTAGGCTACTTATTATAAGAGAATACTAAGTCGGAATAGTGTCAACAGAGGGGGAAATAGCATTACATTAAGTGGAAAATATGCTTAGTATACGCAGCACCTGCTCGGCGGAGTTTTTTATTATTTCGCGAGAAATATAGAGAAACGTGAATATTTTATACAACACCTACGCCGCCCACTATACTTTCACATTCGGAGACAATTAAATAAATTATTATATTAAACATGAATGAAACTAAACTAAAACTCATGGAAGGAAAATAATTCTATAGTAAATAGTCAAACCGAAAAGTATCGATTTCACTTTAAATTAACTTACTAATCAACATTCATTAGCAGGTAGTAGGTTAAGTGGTTTTATATCTCCATAGATAAAATTATATCATCCTCAAGAATTCAAAGGCTTCTTTCTTTTATGTTATTAACTCGAAGAACGTCTTAATTGTTATAGACACAATTTATTTTAACCATTGAATGTTTCTAATACTTCTCATGAAAAGTTAATCAACAAATAAGGAAGTATTCGACTTTGTTCAAAAGCATATTTTACACTTTGAAAAGTGTGTTTGTGAAAGAGTCGTGAGACCTAACCATTTAATTATAAGTATAATTTTTTATTATTATTCTATGTTACTTTGTTCATCTTCTAAGTATTATTTTCACGGACAGAGCGCGTTTTTACTGCCATTAGTTCAGGATAATCATTTTAGAAGAATGAGTAATATTTATCTTGCAAAAAATTAAGGTTTTTTAGCAAGTAATTGGTTTCAATATTAATATCTTTATGTTAATTAATGACCTTATAACTCATTCTCATTTGATGAAGCAAATCAACTTCCAAATATAGGGAGTCAATACTAAACTCAGAGAGAATGCTTACCAACCACCAATTGAAAACTAAGGTATGCCTGGTTTTTAAAGGGAAATAATTTTCCATGTTTGTCGAAATGTATGGTTCCCTAAATTGTGCGGCACTTTGGTTTCTAAATTACATATTCCCTCTCTCACTTTTAATATTTCTATTTCACCATCAATATTCTGTTTCTATTTCACTGAATGATTTTTTTATACACCGAAGGGCATTGAAGGTACTCATAACCCGACTTTCCAAAAAGTTGTTAAAATATGAGAGAATAGAACACACGTTTTATGTATATGAACATATAAATTATTATTATTATTTATTAACGTCCACTTTTTGCAACTTAGGCTATGAACATATATATATATATATATATATATATATATATATATATACACACACACACACATATATCTGTTAACGTCTTAACTGCGTAATTTTTGGTTAATGGTTTAATCTAACTAGCTAATACCCTTGCATTTCTAACTAATGTCATCCGAACATAATTCCAGAGTTTGGGAAACCTGTTTAGTTTACATACGTCCTACATTAAAATCTATGTGAAAACAGATGAAGACACCTATAATGCTTACAATTCTACTAAAAGTGAAAGCATGGACACATCATCACCAAAGAAACATCCATAAATATTTTCAAAGTACATTGAACACAAAATGGATATCATCGAATAGTAAATTATTAAAAATGAAACCAGATCTCAGGAAATTTGAAACATCATCCAGAAGTGACTGCCACGAATAAGTCGTAAGAATCGGACCTATGACACTCACACAAACATATCTCAAAAAATCTTTTTTATCCAACCTCCTGAAATTTTAACACAAAATTAACTGTAGAACACGTAGTAGTGTGAAAAGCCTTTCTACAACAAGGCCAGAAGAATGTAGAATATTGGATCTTCTCTACATGAAATTCTGAAGGATGACGAAAGTACAATACCTGATTAAGTACCAGATTAAGTTTCTTGAGATTGTAAACCTTTTTAACGTAGTATGGATTTTTTGTCTGTTAATGGCCCGGACGGGTAGATAAATAATTATGATCAATAATTATTATGGATTTTTAGACTTCATAGGAATGACATTAAAGCAGGCTATATTATGGCTTTAGCAGGGGATTTAGCCCGGTTAATGCCAATGATAATCTCAGGAAAGAATCTAACACTTAATTCTCAGAAGTAGGACTCAATATTCTATAATAAATCTTAAAGAGTATGAATATCCTTGTCTGAGTATCTCCTTTAAACAACTTCTTTTATTTCAGCATGCTTCTATGTGTTCTTTACTCACTGAAGCAAATTACGTAAACTAGAAGTATGAATTCAAACTTTGATTCAGACAGGAACGAGTTAATTACGATTTTTGTTTAGCTGGTTGATTTTTTTTCGTTAGTGAAAATTTTATCCAAACTTCAAGTTTCCTGATAATGGGTTAGTACCAGGAGTGCAATATTCCCTTGATTCGATATTGACCTTAAAGAAAGGAGCCAACGAAAAGTTAGAAATAAGTATCCGCGTTAGATTCAATCTGTTAGCATCTTGAGGAGCTCATTATCCATTATAGATCTGCATTAGCCATTTTTAACCCAAATCAACTTGACAAGCCAAAACTTTAAGTACTTTTCAAACATTAATTTACTCAGAAAACTGACTAATAGATAAAGAAAGCTCAAGAAAGCAAGAATCCTTGACATTTTGCTCAAGAACCTCCGAATCTAAAGTAGCGAATAAATGGATAAAATATAAACGCAGCAAAAATAAACCTGCTGATATGCCAGTGTTAGAGGCGGTTTTCTGATTGAAAAAAAAATAACTAAAAAAGAAATCTGAGAGGGTAGAAAGGAAGATAAATCTAGCTTTAAAGGAGAATGAGTCTCTCTCAAGGACATGTAGGACCTCCCCTTTCCTTTTAGTCGGACTGTCTGACTTTCACATCTTTAACCAACCGATTCCTTTGAAATTTTGAGAGAATTTCACGCACCAGAGGAATTAATTTATCCTTTTCCACTTTTAACCTCGCCTTATGTTTTTCTTGCAGTCAATGTTACCTTAGTATTTTATGCCTTTATCAGTTTTTGATTTTGCCCTTTCTACATGGTACCATAGGTATCCATGCTATAACAATGAATGGGATTACTCGTACAAAAATTCTAGACATGAGAACCGATAATGAACCAATGATAAAAAAAATAGGAGTGTTAGGGTTTGGATTTTTGCAAATATATATATAACTAGTTTTCTACTTCGTAATCATTAGAATTATTTTTCGAATAAAATCGCTAAAATAATTGAGTTGAATATTTTCTTTACTTTAATTAATTAATTAATTGCGTTTACTCAAAAAAAAAAAATACACCTAGTTACTCAAAACACGCTACTGACTATATTTTCTATTTGACTATAGGCTCGATAAATAAAGTAATGTATTAATGATATAGATTATTTTTTTTAACATAACAGAAGAAATTTATAAACAACAAATATACCAAAATACAATTACCCTATATTGGCTGCCAGGACACGAGGACCATGGACTTAGTACGACAGCAGATTACCAGGCTAAACTAATTACTCAACAAACTCAATAAACACAAACAAACTTGCTATAGGATGACATAGTGAGACGTATACACCACCGAATCTTAAAAAAAATGGTAATCAAAATGGATGGAAGTAAAGAATCACCTCCGCAGTATCAAAAGTACTATTAAGGAGTGGGCATCGAGCCATAGGAGTACTAGACGGGAGGAAGTTGTTCTTGCCTGACTCAGGATCGGCCACACATACCTGACTCATAGACACTTAATGACAAGGACTGATAACACTATATGCAAATACTGCAACAAGAACCTAACGATATAGCACATACTGACAGACTGCAACCAACGAAAAAACCTTCACATACCCTACGATATGAGAGAACTATTAACTGGCAGCAGCCAATATATTCCACAAATACTAACATATCTAAAACATAAAAATATTTATAAAAACATATAGTATAAAATAGAATAGGTCTACAGCATACTTAAAGAGATTTAAAAGGAATAACTTTTATTATATTCATTTAGACAAAGCTCGGATATGAGAAACAATCAGATATTTACGAAATATTTTCCATTATATAATAATAAAGTACAACAAAGGTGTACATAAAGGAATTATATTTATTCTTTTATTTGCAACAATATATTTAAATATTACATGCAAATGATATGATAATAAGAATGGCTTGATTATTGTCTTGAGGTGGGAAGTTGTCCATTGACAATACCCACAATGGAGTGAACATTGGGTTGTATTACGGAGTTAAGCTGTACACTGCACATGAAGATCTCTTGGCCACTTACGCTTCAGACGTCGCCTTGGGTTTTCTGGAATATGGGTAGACGACAGTGATTCGACTAAAGGATTAGGATGTGCGGGAAGGAGAGAGTCGAATTTCTGATATCGGGATTTGGCGAGGATAAAGGAATAAATATATTATTCTAACTACCCATTAACAATTAGAGATCTTGCCAATCACCATCAATGTGGGGCACAAACCAAATAAAAAAAAAATTAATTTACATATCGTTGTACGTCATATTTAATGTCGTAATTTATAAATTGCGAAAGGTGCTTTGAGTAGCATATTTTGTTTAAGGTGAACTTAAAGCACTCCGAAAACGTGGAGTCGTGATTTGATTTTCGTTTGGTGACGAACTAACTATATAATATTCTTAGTCTGGACCGGGCTAGAAAGAGCGGAAAATCTGATGAAAGCTGTGATAAAGAAGAGCCTCTTTATTAATAAATTAATTCCATCACAATGATCTATTATTCTACTAAAATGCGGACATTTGATAGAGTTTGTAATTTCTTAAACATATTTAAATAGAAAACTGCTAGAGTAGTTTATAATATAACTCTAAAAATATAAAAGAGGCTGCATTCTCGTTGTAACATTTACATCCTAAGTTGCTGATAAATAACTATCTATCATGGAATATTAAAGCCTTTAGAGAAATTGAAGTTCAAATTAATAAAATTTTAAATCAATCTGCTGAATTAAATTTTGTGAATTGGCAGATCACCACCTGAAAGCAGGGAGTATATCCTTGTGAGGTTAGATATTTTATACCCTACCCAAGTCATTGTTATAATAGAATTGGGTTTCCTGTGGGAGTTTAATTCTGTAAATTTCATCCAATGTGTGGTTAGTTCGATTATGCTAATCACGAAAGTTCTCCTTGTAAGAAGACACTTAAGACATAAATGCACATTAAAACATAATTCATGGGAAAATAATTGTTTAAAATAGAAAACTGAAGCAACTAATAAAGAAATCCCAATTTGAGAAAAACATAGTTATTTTGTAGGTTGGACCAAATACTAAAGGGAGGACCTCGGAAATTGAGTTGTGTTGAGTAAAGTTGTTGCTAAGCAGTATTTATTTTCCTTGAGGCTGCCTGTTTTATTAGCGGTGGGATTAAAACAGCGCCTCCTTATCTTCCTGGTGGTCTTCTTTCCCTAATCCTTAGTCCAGCAGGACCAATTTCCAGCTCCTACCCAAGATATTGTCCCTGCTACCTTCATATCCAAGCCAATGGATGGATCCCTCCTACTTCCTATCCAACTGAAATACTTCCATGTCTCCTTCATACGGGCTCACTTCCTTCTCTTTCTACCTCCAGCAGCCAGTTTATTCTCTGCCTATTGCAAGTTGCTTCCTTATATAACCAATAGATTGTAATCTTCGGAATAAGACTAGAAATATTGCTTTTTTGAGCCTGCTTCAAATATTTGATGAACCCGGTAAATATTAGTGTTGATTGCCTAGTTCCCCATGTATCCATCTGCCTGAAGGTGCTTCCCTCCTCCAGAATACAAGTGCAGGGAAGGCAGCCCCCTTCCGTCCTACCCAAACTCATCTCTTCTATGACTTCTTTTGCCAAGACTATCGTTTAAGAACTCTAGTCCCCCCCCCCCCCCACCCGTAAGATGTGTTCCCGTAAGCTACTTATATCTTATTTACTTAGTTTCACCCTTCTCTTTCATATTTCTCTTTAGTCATATGTATGTAAGGCCTAAAAGGTAAGATGTAAGCCAACGGACGGATCAAAAGGTCAAACAAACCTCTACTCTTAATGCTTCGTTTATTAAGCACTTCGTTTAACTTTCTTCAGACAGAGGGACGGTTTGCCCCGAAAGTACTCTGCATTTAATAAACGAAGCATTAAGAGTGAAGGTGGACCTCCACCAGCCAGCCCAAATCCCGAGTAAGATGTCAATTTATTTTATTTTAATTCACTTGGCATCGACTTAATTCACTTGGTAAAACTATACCTTGTGCATTTAAATGCAGCTAGGACAATAAGAATTAATTTTGTGAGAAACACTTTGAAAAATCCCTTAGTTCCATTCTATCAAGAAAAGGGTGGTACCCCGTTGATAATCCGTCTCAATAAGTCATGGTAGCATAAGTGCATGTTAAAAAATTACAAGTCCCTAGTATCAATCATTAACTAATATAATGTAATCTTGGCAATACGATTAAACATATGGCTCATTTAGTTATTTAAAGTATTCCTTTCAGGAATATGAATGGTTATATCAATCATGAGAATGATCAGCTTCAAATATTTGATAAAGCCGGCAATATTGGTGTAGTTTATCATCAAGAAACCCATTTAAAGTCTGGCGGCTCTGTTTACTGGTTTGATGGCATTTCCAGGGGAAAAATAGGGGGAGGAATTGCCTTTAGATTTAAAAATTTTTATACCAAGAAATCTAAATACGATTCTGCAAGCAGTTGCAATAAACATACCAAGCCGATTTTAATGATAATTTCCTTCATATTTTCCTGATACTGTAGTTAATACTGAGCACGTCATAGTTCCACACGTTATGATCAAATTGTAGGATGTTAATGTCCACTCAGATTATTGGGGACCATCCTAAACCTGTCCACACGGGAAGTTTGTGCGGGAAACTTTAGAGCACAACAGTTTACAAGTTCTCAACATGGGCGAAGCCACCTATCTCAGCTCTCCCTCAGGAACACTTACTAGAATAGACATTGTTGCTTCCTCGTTTCTTTTATTTATTAAGTCATACATATGAATCGGAAAATTCAAAAAAGAAACTTTTTTTGGGGGGTTTTACACTGGTTGTAGGACTGTTATTCTGCAAATAATGAAGGATTATTTCAAATTCAAAAATAATATGAGGAAAGAACCTACACTGAATATTAGAAAGTTAAACTATTAACTATGGAAATTCTCAGGATTTAGAATGATCGCCTTTTCTTCGCACTTTATTGGAGAAACCAGAATACATACTTCCATTGCTAAGATGTGAGGTAAATAACGAATGTTATTATAATAATTCTGCCAAAATGCATCCGTCTCCTTTAAGCTGATATAGAATCGACAAGAAGTACTTCAAGAATTTTCAAATATTTTCACTGCTGAAGCTGACTTTTCAACCCCCACTTTTTAGAGAATGAGATCAGCAGAAGAATATATTACTCTGTTATGGTTTGCTTCAGAATAATGAATACTATAATGTCCTTTTTAGTCTGCGAGAAAAGAATTCCTGTATGTAAAAACCTAAAGGTCTTAGGACCTTACTACTGTATAAAATTCATTGTGAAATGCTACACCAAGTAGCCGATAAGTGAAATTTTACCTGATTCTAGGAATACGTCATAAGTAATCCCAATAATAATGATAAATAATTGATGAAAAGATATCGCCCAATATCGTTTTTAATCTTTATTTGTAACATAATATAATAAAATGGATAATACATAACAAACATAGAAACTCGTGGATAAAGATTTGCTTGAAAAGGAACCAACGGGGTTTCACATGTGGACTCTTGGCCATGGACAATATTGCCCGAATAGAAAGCGAATTGCATATTGAGTTTTCCTAAATAAACACCGTTGTATTACTGTGTCCTTTGATATTGAAAGGAGATTTGATACGTCGTGAACCTAAAATATCCTAAGAACATTTTTTAGCAGATTTCCCTCAAGGGAAATCAGCTATTGAGGTTGTACTCATGACGGAATTTCCGAAATATTTCTTCAAATGTCCATCGATCCTACCTAGTAGATGACGAAAATGAGGTCCGTTCAAAACTGTATCTCTCTCTCTCTCTCTCTCTCTCTCTCTCTCTATATATATATATATATATATATATATATATATATATATATTTGTCTGTTACCGCTCTAGTGGTCGCAATTTTTGTTTGATTGTTACCAAACTCGATATTTAGTCGTTTTATGTAAAAAGAAAGATCAAGTTTGTTAACGGCTGAAATCGGACCAGTGGGAGGAGGGGTTTAGAGGGGAGGATTTTCGAAAATTCGAAATATCCCCGTTACTATACGTCAGATCGAAAAATATTACAGACTCAATCTTATTGCAAATTAAATTTACTATAAATATTGTTCTATACATTTATTCTCTATCTTGAATATTAACTGAGATATTTGAATTTGTATTCTGCATGTGCTCGGCAGCAGTGGCTATGTTCGGACTTTCCGCCGTGAGCTCTGGCGGCCGTTGTCGTAACTATTCGTCCCTCGTGAATAGGTTTAGAGGTTTCTTACTACTACAGCTGTTATTAGACAGATTTCTCTATTGTAAAACTTCACGTGGGAAATCTGCTTAGTTTACGCACCCCTGCGTGACGGACGTTTTTGAAATGTGCTTTCAAAAGTTGGTTTAGGCAACTATTCAATCTCTAATTCAGTAAACAACAAAATCATAATTCAAATGACAACCCTTCTCTCCATTTTTTGTTAATTGCGAGCTGTATTTATCAGGAAATGGTGGGGGGGGGGGTTATTGATAACTGGGTTGTTTGAAAGCTATAAGTGAAATACGTTAAAATTAAATAAGTATTAGTTGGAAGAATAAAGATTTTAAAGGGTGTATCTAGGAATTGGAAACCACTTATACCTTCCAACTACTGCTCCGACCCGAACCGGTGCAGTTTATTCGAATTAACAGTTACGAACAAAAATACTTCATTTACATCAAATGTACAAAATAATCTGAAATTTAATTGTCGTCATATTAAAAAAATTTAATTTACAGCAATAATAAAAATAAAATGATTATACAGGGTGATCCACGGGAAACGGGCGGTTTTAAAATAGTAATTACATTGTTAGTTTTGAAGATAGACACATTTTATTTACACAAAAATAAAGCTGAATTTATGCCATTTTTAATAAATAAATTACTCTATTTTTTAAAAGTAACATCACTTAAATGGCGGCTATAACCAGGTCCTTATGTAAGGTACAGGGCCAGGTGGCTTTGTTTTCATAACAGAACCTGTGGATGTAAATGAATTTACCCACCTTAGAATGGTATTCCTACTGGGTATTTCACCATGGCGTCCAAATGAAAATAACGCCTGAAATATCGTTGAGTTTCAACTACTGATTCACCACTTTTTATAAATGTGTCGTATGCAATCACGCGATGATCTTTCGTCCACAGCAGCATAATGGCAGGCGGTGGGGAGTCGAGTGACCTTGACGGCGCCTTTCCCCCTCCACCAGCCGCCAAGTACTGCGCGATTCAAAACCGTCCGTTTCCCGTGGACCATCCTGTATTAATTAGCCAACTCCTTCCAGAGGATTTTCAACGCTACCAGGTATTATTAAGAGTTTTCCCAAGAACAGAATATTTAGAGTGAAGTTTGGAGATTGTTCAAGGAAGAAATATGGACAAGGCATTCCTCAAATAAGGGTAAAATGTAGAATATTATTTTATATGTCTACATTACTTCAGACCTAAGTTCACCACAGTCCAAACATATTATTGAATGAACAAGTGCAATGTCTATTCAAATTAAGTATGTTAACGGAACTCCTGCATCCATCTTCCTGAAATTTGAAATATATTAAGGTTTCGTTGCCATACAGATTGGGGAAATAATAGTAGAGTGCCTTTCCTTATGTTGGTCTTACGCACACTCCCCCTAGAATTTTAATTTTTACCTCTTTCGTAAAGTAATTGAATTATTAATATTAGTAATGCATGACAGCATTTTCATCTTTGTTCCTTTTGTATTTTTTTTTCTTTTAGCAGATTTCCCTTAAGGGAAATCAGCTATTGAGGTTGTACTCATGACGGAATTTTTGAATTTTTTCTTCAATTGTCTATGGATCCTACATAGGAGATGACGAAAATGAGGTCCGTTCAAAACTGTGTATATATATATATATATATATATATATATATATATATATATATATTTGTCTGTTACCGCTCTAGCGGTCGCAATTTTGGTTTAATCGTTACCAAACTCGATATTTAATCGTTTTATGTAAAAAGAAAGATCAAGTTCGTTAACGGCTGAAATCGGAACAGGGGGAGGGGGAGAATTTCGAAAATTCGAAATATCTCTGTTACTATAAGTCGGATCGAAAAAGTGTATAGAATTAATCTTATTGGAAATTAAATACACTATAAATAATGTTATATACATTTATTCTTTATCTCCAATATTAACCGAGATATTTTCATTTTCCAGTTTTCAGCCCTCAGTAAACCCCCACTTCTACTAGTGTTACATAAACAATGCTCTGTTATATAATAAAAGATATTAATTAAAGCCTAAATACCAAATATTGTTTTCATTGAACTTTTACTTTGTGAGATATATGCAAATACGTTCTGTTGAGCCCCCCCCCTTCTATTGTTTTTGGATTACTAAAATTTGAGTGATTGAGGTAAAACTGATTCTGATTCATTACAAATTACACCACTAGCTTTAGTAAATTGTTTTACAATAAAATTAATATGTTATATTCAGATATATTTCATTAATTGTTTGTCTTTCCTTTCTATCTATGCAGCGCTACGAGGTTGGCTTGCCAATTCAGCCTTGTATTGTACATTTACTGAGCGTTCACGGCTTTGTTACCTGTATGCATATTTATCTATTGTAAACCTTCGCGTGGGAAATCTGCTTAGTTTACGCAGCCCCTGCGTGACGGACTTTTCCGGTTTGTATACATATATTGTCAACATCTCTCAGAGTATTGGACGTTGCTCGCTTAGTTGCTCTTCATCATTAAATCCCATGTTACTCATCCAATAATTTACTCATAACATTTGGGCACAAACGACATATATTCTATCTACAAAGGCAGATGACAATAAAAAAATAATTATGTATATAAGAACATAACTGTACGTGCGTGCCCCTCCGAAATCACATTAACTTGAATAATAGATGACACTCCGAGGTTACATGAGAACCAGGGAACATTTTTCTTCGGCCTCGTTGTTTTTTTTTTTTATAAATTGAAAATAAAAGTCAAAAAGCTACTTAAATTTCGCTTGGTTTCGATGTGCTAGATATTGTGTAAATCAGATTTCATCTTTTGTCCATTTTGATATAATAAAATGCCTATGTAAAGATGACATGAAATTTAATCTGGGCATGAGATACTTTGAGCCTAATGTGCTCAAGTGAAATTTACATTACATTTGCAACAAGATTGGTTATATAAAATTTTCTATCCGACTCGATTAATTATCAGTAACGAAAATATTTCAGTTAATTTATTTTATGTTTTCTTTAGCCCCCACTCCTCCCTCATTGCCCATAACAGAAAAACATCTTATTTAGGCTTCAAGTAAGACTTTTCCTGATATAATAAATTCAAAATAGTAATAGTCGAGGTAGAATAAAATGCCAAGGATCTAAATTGTAGAGAACTAAATTTAAATCAATAATACTTATAACTCATTATAGAGGGGATATTTAGATTTTTTGTGAACTTTGAATCTAACAGTCGAGTTTTATTGTCATCAGAAGTTTCGGAGAGATGCAGAGTAACAATTAATTCTGCAGGGTTTTGTTAAGTAGGAAAGCTATTAAAGCTAAACAAAAAGTGAATGCTATTGGTGAAGAATGTTTTAAAGTGTTTAGGAAAGGAAATGCGTATTGAATAAAATTGAAAATAATCACTGGACTAAAGTGAATGTTTTCGTTGGAGCTAGTAGTGCTAATTGCTCCCTTGGCGGCCTCCCAAATCCATCTGTTGCGAAGGGGTTCTCCAGTACTTATCCTGGGCTACTTTTCCAATTTCCTTCCATGCATAATACAGACCAATTTAGTTGGGGCAACATTTCACTAAAATACGTGCCAGAAGTGGCGTTATTTCGAGCCACATTTTATCCCTGGGGGATTTCAACAACGGACATTGTAGAAATAGAAAACAAGATTAAGGCCCTAAATTAAATGGTATATGTAGAATTTATTATAACGATAGTAGAAAAGGCGTTTCACCGCTTCTGTTTTTTTTTTAATACATTTTCTGCCCTTATTAATGTTTTTACAGGCTTATTGCTGCTCGTTTCAGGTTAAAATGGACAATAAAGTCCTCTTTTAAATCTAAAATTTTACAGCCCAAACTATCGTCAAACTAACAGATTTCCACGTTATTAAAAACCTAATATGTATGACCAAGCCATTTCAGAAATATTTGGATAACGGTAAAATATTTGTAGAGAAGCCCTTCAGAAAAAAAGGTAACATTTCTTTGTACCCAAATGACATTGCCACCAGGGTCTCAATCTTTGAATTTGTTTTATTATTTGCGCATTTATTTACTTTATTAACTAGTAAATAAACTTATATCAAAATAAAACTTTCTAAAAAATTATTATCAATAAGCGAGCCCAACAGGGACATACTTTACAAACAATAATTATAAAAGTGGCTAAGGCATAAAATATTACTATATTATAATCCCTTTGTGTATACATTTTGCCACTATAAATAATATTTTTGTGAAATATAATGTACTGTTGAATATATATTTATATATTTGCAAAAAATATTATTTGATACGTACGTGTGTGTATGTTTGCTGTTAAAACGAATTTAAATTGTATAATAGATCTGATTCGTCAGATTCTGAATCTGAATTATCTCTTCCTTGCCCATTAACATGGACATGTTATACATTAACAGACGTGTAGGTTTTGCAATAAAACGTGAAAAAGAAAATTATATAAAAAAAATAAATTTATTTATTTATTCTCATTTCAATCACAGTTCGCGACAGGGGCGATTGAGCGACGTATCAGTTTCTTGTTAAAAAAAAATAGAAATTAAAGAAATAGTTAATAACAATAGAATAATTCCAGCAATTTGTGAGTTTATAAAACTTCACAGAATCTGATAATCCGAGCTTGTGAGTGTCTTACACATAAGTTGTAAAAAATAATTTTTATTAAATACCTTGAATGCGCTATAGTATAATTCAAGATTTGATCATCCCACTACACCACTACAAACTGGTCTCGTTCGATGCTACAAACATATTTCCTAACATACCAATATATTAAGCAATCAAAATAAACATTACTACTTGAAACTAAGTAAAACTTCCAATAATAAAGTAAATAAATTCAGTATCTGGCTGCATTGGTGGCGTATTGTGATGAAAAACGTTATGACTACAATAGTATCAACATGTGACATACTCAAATCGTTTAAATAGAGAGATTATTCGATAAATTTAGCAATGAATATAAAACAATAAAATATACAAATTAGATGGAAATCAACTATAGAATAAAGTTTCTGGATTCAAATTTATAATACTCAACAATAACCTAGAACTTACATGGACACAAAACTATGCCAATAGATATAGCAATCAATTTTTATTCCAACCGTCCTATTAAATTTAAAGAAAAATTAGTATTTAATAGACTATATACAACACTTTTGATTCCTACTCCGAAATGTAATGAAATAATAAATAAAACTAAAGCTATGTTCCTTGAAAACCAGTTTTCTCAAAATCTAATAAAACATACAAATGGGACTAAGAACTCACATACGTACGCACGCACAAACACAATTTTGAACGAACCTCATTTTCGGCATCTACTAGGTAGGAACGATGGACATTTGAGGAAAAGTCACGTCATGAGTATGGCCTCATCAGCTGATTTCCCTTAAGGGAAATCTGATAAAATTTTAAGTCAAATTAAAGAAAGTAGGTTATTAATAGGAAACTCGAAGAGTGTTTATATGAACACCCCGAATAAATAGGAATAATCCAGATAGAGTAGCCTTCACATTATAAAGATACTGGAACACAGAAAAAATACTGGCCAGACAACACTCTTTAATCATTGACCTATTAGTAATAAAAGTCCACCATGGGGGTCGAAAACTAAACAGATTTCCCACTTGTTGGTATAACACTTTTGTGATCTAATCTCACCACATATTTTCTACTTAGGTGTAAAAACCTATTAGTAGAAGGAGGGGGGTACTGAAGGCATAAAACATGAAAGTACGAATAAATCGCTTAATAAAACATACCTATAATAACAATTGAAAAATATAAATAATTTAACATGATTGGTTCTATTAAATTCTTACTCGTAATAATGGAGATATTCTGAACTTCCCCTTTCCCCCTTTAAACCCACACCATTTTAGGTCCGATTTCAACCAATAACAAATATGATATTTAGCCTAGACTGAAATGGTTAATTATCGAGTATGGAATAGATCAAATAAACATTTTTGGTTAAAGAAAGAAAAATCCTAAATGATGATGTCATTATCAGATAATGTATTTCTGACGTGAAAGTACACGTTCAATGAAAACCATATTTTGTATTTAATCTTGGGATGAGGTTTATGATATAACTTATTGTTAATAAAGACCTGAGTAGGAGTGGGGTTTTCTTGATGGAACCTAAATATGGAAATATCTTGGATAAAATTCAAAGTAGAGAAATAAAATGTAGATAACAACATTTATAGAACATAATATTTGCAATAAGATTAACTCTTTACAATTTTTCGATCAAACGCATAATAACAGAGATGTTTTGAATTTTAAAAATTTTCCCCCTTAAAGCCCAGCCCACTTGTCCGATTTCAGCCAATAACGAGCTTGTTCTTTAGTTGATATGAAACGTATTGTTGCGGAAACTACATATATGAAAAATTAAACAAAGTTAATCACATACACAAGAAGTTGTGAACATCCATTAAGCAGAACAGTGAAGAACAGTGCGTACTGTGAGTAGTAGTTAAGAATAATTAAACAAGTTTGTAGTGCATTGTTAAATAAATTGTGCAGTGATAAAAACTCTAAAGCCTGTGTGTTTATTTTTGAAATCCAGAAGAATTCTAATATACACAGTTTATTACTGATTTTGTAATAAACGTAACCGCATAAATTTAGAGTTTGGCAACGATTAAACAAAAATTGCGACCTCTATAGTTTTAACCAACAAATATAGATATATAGTTTTGAAGGACCTCATTTTCGTTATCTTCTTGGATTGATGGACATTTGAGGATATTTTTCGAATTCGCGTCATGAATGCAACCTCAATAGCTAATATTAATGTGTGGTAAAAACACAAAACTGGGCAATGTTAATAAAACATATGCATACAGCTAAGGAAATAATAATAAGATATATATTTTAAATAGAATGTATACAACTTTAAAAAAAAAATGTTGAATTTAAATGTTTGAAAAAAAAAGAGCCCTGAAGAGTTTGTTTTTGACCCTGTATGGCTATACACACAAACTATTTAAGAAGTTCATCTGTAGCTAGGAATATATATATATATATATATATTTGTGATTGTTTTCCTGTTGCTGAACATCATGTTGTATTCCATAAAATATAGCTCTCCTAAGACTTAAAACGAGAGTAATAAATCAAAACGATGCACGGTACGAACATCCAGTAGATCACATATAGCTGTGGAGATTGTTTCGGGGCTAACGACACACAGGGGAGATGACTCGCCTCTTGCTCAGGCTAGATGGAAAACCACTACACCGGAGCAAAACATCACAGAGGAAATTTTAGTTTTTACAAGATTTTATTTTAATTGCACTATTGGTTTATGCATAAACTAAATTTTGAATTATATTATAGAACATACAGATATATCATCAATTTGAAAAATGAGTCCAATTTCATTTTACATCTCAGTTTAATTTGTAATTGACGTTTGGTCATATTTGTGTTTAATTTACTATTATTATATATCTGCATGTTCTATACAGATATATAATAATAGTAAATTAAACACAAATATAACCAAATGTCAATTACATATAAAACTCATTTTTCAATTGATGTCTATTGCACAGAACTTTAAGAACCTTGCTTTCATCTTGTGAAATAGCAGCAGCCTAAATGGTTATATAACCCCAGCAATCAACAATCTGTTCTGAATTAATGAGTTTATTCTCCACGACCTATATACTCGTTTTGATATAAAATGTGTGTATATAATGTAATCTCTTAATTACAGACACTACATTTTATATTAAAAGTTTTTTTTAAACTTTCTCTTTTCATGTAACACCTACACATTCAAAAATAACAATGAAAGAGGAGACAAATTTCCTAACAATGAAGCACTAAATCTCCACGATTCCAAATTATAAGATTGACTGAAAAATGGCGCTGTTGAGGATGCCATATTTTACAATGGCTTAGATCGTTTAATTTCAAAGATATTGAGGTGCCTTTTGATGGATCTTTAATTACTTTTTAAGGGCGATGAAAGAGCGTAATACAAAAAAATTGATGTTGTCTGCAGACCGTCATTTGGACGTGCGTCAAGAGTCCATGATACTTGAAAAATTATGCTTCTTCGATAAAACTAAAGGCGAGGAGGAGACCAACAAGATCTTTCTTGACATTTTTTGATTAAATCGTCACTTAGCCGTGAAAAGCATTTCATCCTGTTTATTGTTTATTTGAGAGAAATACAGTGAAATAATTAAATGTACTCTTTCGAACAGTCCTGTAGGTTTTCAACTGGTGGCAACTTTTTTCACCCACCTTAGTAATTCATTCATGGTGGCCCCGTCTTCCAATTTACATTATTTTTGTGTTTGAAGAACTTCAATGTCTCTCTAACGAGACTATTCTATAAGTTATTTTATTTGACTAGGATTACTGTTTTAGAAAATTTGTCATGATGTATCCACGCACTACCATCCACAAAACAAGACAAGCAGATACTTTCCTACTGACAGACTGCTGATGTACCGTGTATCGCCATTCCTTCCTTGACATTACGGCAATGGTGTTAAATGTTCTGCCTAATGACATAAATACATAATAATTCATCAGGCCTGCATTTACTATTTATTGCCTCCAAGGTGGGACTGTAACAGGCAAGTTTGTATTTATAAAAACATTGCCTTAGATATCAATATTCTTTTCATTTATTTAATTATAAATTCACAATAATTGTAGTAGCAATAATGTAGAGTAACATTAGTGATAAGTATCAGTTATAACAGTATTGGCAATGAAGGCAAAAGTACCAGAGAACACCTTAAGTAAGTAACTTCATGAAGTTATACATCTGTTTGTAAGAAAGGACCTCTGTTATGATACAATATATGGTTTCCTCTCTCACTTTATCTCCTCTATCTCTCTCACTCTCGATTGAAACTTTCGATGCCCTCTCTAATCAGCAACATCTTTTTTGTTACTATTTCATCAATTTTAAAATGAATTTGGCACATACTGGATGTAGCGTGCTTCTTTTCTGCTATTTATAGTCCATTGTATGCTGGTTAAATGTAATGACCAATCGTTTCGTGAATTATCTATTATCTTCCACCAAGGTTTAAAGACAGTCGTAATGTCGGTTTTATTTTGGGTATAGATAGGAATCACTTTCCAAATAATGATTATACAGGTAGATGAAAATAGTGCATTTTTCCCCCAAAATATTAACGGCTTAGAGGTTGTCTGTTTATTTTTATAAAGGTATTTTAGGTATGCTTAACTTAATAGGTATTTTATTTCTGTAGCTTTCAAATTCTATGAATGTATTAAATTAGAAGATTATGACATTAAAAAAGACATCCAATCTCCAATTTCATAAATAAGATATAAGAAATTGAGGGAAATATAGAAATTTTGAAGGAGTGGTGCATGTATTTAGACCCTAGTCTAATTACTGGATCATTTTATTTTTATTATGACTAAATGAATAGTAAATGTAATAGCCTTATTTAAATTAGTAAACCAGGTATTTACTACCGAACAACAAAGGTTATTTGTTGATGTTATGAGAACAAGAAGGATGGGCCCTAAATAGCGATAACATCGGAAAGCGAACTGTGACCCTTATATGTGTCAGCCTAATTCCAATTAATACAAGTCATTTAGTTAAATGGAGAAGGGTGAGTGAGGGAGTTGGGGTGAGAGACGTTGCTCGCAATTACCAGGGGACGTGTACAAATGCTATTGTAACGTTGGGGAGACGCTGGGCCGAACGTCAGCAATAGAACGAGTGATATATTACTTGCAATGCTAGCAAGCGGCCAATTTGTCTCTCAAAGCTAGGCACCGGCCACCCCCTTCCCCCTAATCCTCGTCCTCTTCCAAAACGTCGAATTAACGTCATCCTAGAGGCTCAAACAGAAACGTTATTCATTACAACACTTAAACTAATTGCGGCTGCATTTCCAGGTCTAGAGCGTTTCCTGATAAACGAGGCCTATACTTCACCTCTCTTTAGAGATACATTTTCCATCTACAATTCTTTTCTATGCTATCTTGATTATTCAATTTTATTATATAATGGAGCGAATAAAAATAATATGATCATAAAAAAAATAGAGTGAATAATGGAAAGTAGCGTGAAAAAAAAGGTTATTTTCCTTTAACTATTTAAGTTTTTATAAGGTAAGTTATTTATCTAAACAATAGGACATACACTTTTATATAACTATATTATTTTACGGAACAAGAACAAAAATAATCAAATTCACGTTGCAGAACGGTACTAGTCCGAAAAACAAGACCTACCGAGGGTTTTAATTCATTTATTTCAGAATTGGACATAAAGCATTTACAGCTAATTTTTTTAGTGTTTTTTTACTAATATATATATATATATATATATATATATATATATAGTTACGTTTTTATTACCAAAACCAGTAATAACTAAAACTAAATAAGCAAAACTTCTCAAAGATCACCTATCTCTCATATATATTTACTATTCGTTGATTCAATCCTGTCAACAACAAAAATATTTAACATATTGTTACGTTTTATTACAAAATCAGTAATAAATGTTGTTTATAATAGTTCTTTTGGATTGCAAAATTAAATACTCGCAAGTTTCACAGTTTTTATCACTGCTCAATTTATTTCACAATGCACAATACACTTGGTAATTAATCTTAATTACTACTCACAGTATACACTGATAGCGTCACTGTTCTTCAGATTTCATAGTCCAATAATTCACTCACGGTCACTGAAGTACACCAAAAGACGCCACTGTACTGTTCTTTACTTCGCGGCGCTGCACTGTCTTAAACACGGCACTAAACTGTTACTTACAGTCACGGCACAACACTGTTCTTCACATAAAAACACTTTACCGCACTGCACTAAGTCGCGCTATAGCACCGAACGCACATATGAGCGCTTGAGAAGAAAACTGACTAGCTCGCGACTGGCCGGTTCTTTATATAGGTCGTCGGCATACATCAAAGGGGCATTGGCTGGGCCGTTCGACGTCTGGTCTGAACGAGTCTAGTAGGGGCAAGACCCTCTGTCGGCCTCTTTGATCTATATCGCACTTCCCAAATACGCGACTCTCTCTCTGAAGGATAATTCATGTATTTAATTTTCTCAACAATATATATATATATATATATATACATATATATATTTATATATATATTATATATTTATATATATATTATATATTTATATATATATTATATATTATTTATTTATTTACGTCCACTTTATGCAACTATGACTAATTGGGACGGGTTATCTACTGGTCACCACCCTTTTCTAGGCGAGGTGAGACTAAGGATTTTATTCAATGAGTTCTTCACTAAATAAATTCCTATTTCCCCTGGCGGGATTCGGATATATTATATTTATTGTTCATTGTAAAATTATTCATATTATCGATTTGTAAAATAACCGAAATGCGTTTAGTATACAAAACTAGGAGTAAACAACATTTAAATAAACTTCCACGGTAGAGGGGTCCCTCTTCATGGAAACAGGTAAGTTATTTTTACATTAATCATGAATGTGTAGGATTGCTTTGGTTCAAAAACGATTCCCATAAACACAAAAAAAAAAAAACTATCTACTTATTATTGAAACCTACTGGTATAAGTCGGTTTTCGTGAACATATTAGTTGTTATTTAATTATGCTTCTTATAGTTATAATATTAAAGACAATTTAAAATATAACCCATACTTAATGGCCTCAATATTAATATTTTTTAGAAGCCGATGCCCTCATTGCAAGTATGGTGACGTGACCTCCACAGTTTAACTAAACACAATAGAAAATTATTTCTCACTAAGTGATGTATTATCTTTGGCACAGCTAATTCTTCATGGTAATCATGTGTAAAGGTCTCTAAAAGCACCGATTTAAAAAAAGTAAACAACTGTCAAATATCGCATTGGAAAAACATTTAAATCTTCACTTCCTGTGCAAATGAATATTTCTGCTACAAAAAATGCACGCATGAATGCCATTATCGCATCATTTGATCAAGAACCGCTATCTAAAACGTGGAATCCAACTCGAGGGCTTTGGCCGGACCCCTTATCACTCCGAAAAATAGCACAATTCCTTTTTTTTTTCTCTTATCGACCTATCTATAACAGTACTCTTCTCCTGGCATCCTCTATTGTAATTTTATCAGCCGCCAGCACCGGTCTTTTGTTCAATTTTGATTTCCTAAAAAAGAAGTGACGTTTCCTTTCCCTGCATACAATTCATTAACGGCACCTGATACATTTGACAAATATTCAATGCAATGAATTTTCATTGTAACATTAATGCCGAATGCTGGTGTACCAGGATTATTTACCTACTTGACTGAACTTGTTAAATGGAGCTAAGTCCACCTATCCTACCAAGTGATGACAAAAGTCCGTCACGCAGGGGCTGCGTAAACTAAGCAGATTTCCCGAGTGAAGTTTAACAATAGATAAATCTACATACCGATAAAACAACACCACCATGAATATTAAGTGAATAAATACAAACGATAATAAGAAACCTTCCGACGGGAAGCATCTGAAATGTAAACAACAGTTATGCCAACTTCTCACCGGAAAGAAAAACAATTAACTGTAATATATCTGAATATAAGGAATTCATTTGATTGAAAACTATTTACTATCTTGTACTGTAATTTATAATGAATCAGAATAATTTTTATCTCATTCAATCAAATTTAAGTAGTCCAAAAACTTCAGAAAGGGGTGGATCACCAGAACATTTTTGCATGTATCTCGTGTAATAAATGTCTCTTGAAAACAATATTTGGTATTTAAGATTCAAATGATGTAGTTTATTACATAACCGAGTAATGTTTATGTAACATGAGTAGAAGTGGGGGTTTGCTGAAGGCAGAAAACTGAAAAATGCAAATAACTCGGTTAATATCGAAGAAAAGTGCTGCGGAAATGGGCCATTTGCTTGGCAATGTTTATAGCAACCACGCTTCATCAGAGACGACTTGCAGATAATTTGTTTTTTCTTCAAAGGATTGTAGAGGAGAATTTCCCGCGATCGCTGTATTTCGATGAGATATGAATAGCTGCTGTTTGACTCCAAACAAAAGTCTGAAACTGTGTTTAGCAGCATACATACACACCACCTTTTAAATTCATGTATCGAAAGGTTAGATGAAATGTAAGTGATGCCATCAATACTGTGTATGCAAAAACAATTAAAACTTATTCCCATACCCAATATATATATATATATATATATATATATATATATATATATATATACAGTTTTGAACGGACCTCATTTTCGTCATCTCCTAGGTAGGATTGATGGACATTTGAAGAAAAATTTCGAAAATCGCGTCATGAGTACGACCTCAATAGCTGATTTCCCTCAAGGGCCTGATTTTCATGTAAAACTAAAGATTACGTTCGTGAACGACTAAAATCAGCCAGAAAGCAAAGGGGAGCGATTAGAAGGAGGAAAACAAAATTTATAAATATCTCCATGAGCTCTTTCGAAATACGTTACATAACCATTCTTTGCATTTTAAAATTCCTACATTTGAGGCGGTCTACGTAAAAGGGGCTTATAAGCAAAACTCTTGTTTTGAGAAAACACCAAATGAATATTTCATTGTTGTCTCCTGTTGTTATAGTAATTATAATTCCTGTAATATTAATAAATATTGATATTACAAATATTAAAAAATATTCAACAATTAAAAAAAAAAATCAGGTACTGGTGTTTTCGTAATAATTTAAAAACATATATTACTTTATACGCCCTTTTTAGCCAGAATACATTCTTATATAAAAACGTTATTAAAAAGAATATAATTAAATAAATTATAACTTATTTATTTGTTACAATAATGATAATTTGACATTTTAAACAGGAAAAACATCAAAATGAAAAGATTTTTCATATATTTGAAGAATAAATTGAAAAAAAAAACATCTTATACTCCGAGTAAACTCAGTTTGTTGGTTTGAAATCAGTATAACATCTCTCTTTCTTTATTCACTTTGAGAAATCATATTTTCAAAAAAGTCCACATCCTCTTCCTGTAAAAACCGATATAAGGCTTTTACATCATTAACAGTTGGTTTACTGCTGGGTAAGGACACCTTTGAGTCGCAACGTTGTGGAAATCTCCAATCTGATTAGTAGGCCGCCAAAAACTTAACACTTCAAACTGTTCAAGATAATTTTTTGAGCACAGCAGAGCACCATTCTGCAATGATTTGATAATGACATATTTCATTAGATTAAATTTTATTTGGTTTCTTGAGAGAGGTTTCTTCAGGAATAGATTATTTAAAAATGGTTCCTAGTCTTGCAGAAATTCTGCATCCATAAGAACTTCAAAGGGTGAAGGGGTTTGCCTGCACTCTACCATTGCTGTTAAATAAGGTTTAGGATTTCCAATCACTTCTTTATTTTTTATTTTGTTCCTGACCAAACCAAAGTTTCTATCACATTGTGAGAAGCTATGTAGTCTTACTGGGAAAAGTTGTATAACATCTTTTTTATATACCCTTGCAAACCAAGAAGTGAACTTACACATTAGAAAATTTCTATTTTGGCCACCTCTGGCATGAGAAAGCATAGTAGCTGTATCAAAAACATACGAACATAACCACTAACCCCAAGTCAAGACCTGGACGTGAAAACCATCTGACATTACCCCAGAAAAACAGGTGTCCCAACGTCAATTTTCAAGATATTGCGATGAAACATGCATCATTGAACTCTATATGAAATGGTGGATTGAATGAAGCGTTCTGCGTAAAAAGGGCTGATGAGCCCATACGCCTTTTTTACGTTGACCGCCTCAATTGTTGTTATATATATTTTTTCTCTAACTTGAATATTAGCCGTGATTTGTTGTGAATGAAAAAAAATTGATGTGGAGGGGGGGGGGGCAACAAAACCTTTTCTGGTGGTACCAAAGTAGTACTGATAACATTTTTAATCTTCAGGTTTTAAAGTTTCTCGGGGTGGCCAATCACTTTTAGTCCAGTGCTGTTCTCTGGCTCTACTATCCCACAAGCATAAGAAGCATGGGTATTTAGTATAGCCTGCCTGCTGACCCAAAAGCATCGTGAGTATTTTGAAGTCCCCACAAACCATCCATTGATGGTCCTGATATTTGATTTTTTCCAGGATAATGGCCAAATCACTATAGTTTTCTTCCGTATTCACAGAATGCCCCATCGAAATCGATGCAAATTTATTTACATTGTGCAATAGTACTACTTTAAGCCTAGTTTTGGATGAATAGGGACCAGCCAAATTCCCCATTTATCAATTAAAAGCGCTTCAACGTGATTGACCAAGATCTCTGAACTTCTTAACACAAAATCTATTGAACCGTACGGATCTACCCGGAAGTGGTAACAAGGAATAGTTAACATTGCGAATTTTTTAAATTAAAGTTTATTTTATCAATTATTAAATTAAAAAATTATTATTATTATTTATTAACGTCCACTTTTTGCAACTTAGGCTAATCGGGACAGGTTATCTACAGGTTACCACCCTTTTCTAGCCAGGGTGGGATTTTAGGACGTTATTTAATGAATTTCGTCACTAAATAATTTCCTTTAAATAATAAAAAAAAATTAAAAAAAAACACATATGTTTATTACTAATGAACATAAATACTGAAAAACACATAAAAACCAATTAGCCTTCCTTGTAAAAAGTGGACGTTTATAAACAACATAATTTGAACGCTGTGTAAACGTAGGTTAAAATACTGATAGTTATATAATAACACAAAATGAAGATCTACAAGTAGGAGCGAGATCTCGGAAGTCTAATACTTAAAAATTCTACAACTTAATTATGTGTCTAGTTAGGAACTAGTAAAACGAATATTATTGAATATTACGTGATCACTAATTATTTATACAACTCTTTTCGATCCAGCCTGTAATAATTGGGATATATTTGCAATTTTATATTTAACAACCCCCTCCCCCCCCTATCCTAGTACATTTCGCCCCTTACCGACCTTGAACTTTAGATTTAAATGGAACATTTAAATAATTAATTTGGTGACAGTAAAATATCAACTGAGAGCTTAAGCATTAACGGATAAAAACACACACATACGTAGTAGTACACGTGTATAGAGAGTAGTGTACGTTATAGAGTAGTATAAGTATTCTATAAAAAAAAAAATCCCTGAATAGAAAAATAAATGTTTGGTATGTATATATATGAATTGGGAATGACTATTGTAGAAATCCTTTACTACCCTCAGGAGTGGGGATTGACTTTATAATCAAAACATATATTCGTGAATATCATCGTTATTATTGATTTTCTCGAAAAAAAAAAAGAAAGAAATAATTGTGTGCAGAATATAGGTACTATTCTAAATATTTATTCAGATTTATGAATTTCAAAAGTTTGTCTTACGATTTCAGTTTAATAAATAATATTGATTAGTGTTCCATAAGAGCGAATCAACAGAATTTAGTAATTATT
Source organism: Riptortus pedestris (assembly GCA_019009955.1). Lineage (NCBI taxonomy): Eukaryota > Metazoa > Arthropoda > Insecta > Hemiptera > Alydidae > Riptortus > Riptortus pedestris. Next base: position 80,674,960 of record CM032228.1, on the reverse strand, counting down.
TTTATAGATTTCAAGAAGTGGGCGCGGGCTATTTTATACATCACTACCAACGATTGGAGTTGGGTTTTATTTGCAAGTCCATGCATTTATGTACGGGAATATCTTTATTAATATCGGTTTTATCGGATAAATTAAACAATATCTCTGCAATATAGAAATTTATTTCCATCAGAGATATTACATGAGTTCAGGTATTTTTTCAACAAGATCAAAACTTAAATTACATTTATAGATTTTTGAAGAAAACAAAAATAAATGTATTGTAAATATATAATAACCATAGGTTAGGAAGAACTATCTAATCTAATTTTATATCTAGTGTCATTCACCTTTTAGGTTCCTGACTGTGTTTATTTTAGTTAATATTTTAGTTATTGAACTGACTAAATACAATATGTATTGTTTTACTGTTGCCCTAGGAATTGACTAAGTTGCAGTGTGCTTCAGCATCTCAATGTAATTGAGCAGCCCCACAAACTTTTATTAATGGCGTCAGTTGTCTAGTATAAAGTCTACAAGAGTTATTATATTATGTAGTCAACAATTTTTTCAGTTCCTCAGGTGCTCGATATGAAAATCGTATGAGTGGAAGTTATAGAAGGCTGAAAACTGAAAAATGCAAATAGCACAGTTAATATTCGTCAGAGATAAGAATTTATATTATTTCAATTGTAGGAAATTAATGTTTGCACTGAGAGTGGTTATAACTTTTATTGAGCTGACTCGACCTTTAATCGCTAACAACCGGAAGTTTTAGTCTTACATAAAAGCTGGATATAGGTACGTAGATAAATAGATAGGCAAATTTTTGGTCCCACACACACACACCCACCCGCATATATATAGAGTGTTGCGAAAATTAAATACATGAAGGATTAACAGAGATATTCACGTATTTGGGAGGTGCGAAGGGAGATGAAAGGAGCTGACCGAGGGACTGTTGGCGCCGGCAGTGTCTGGACCTTTCCAGACTAAAGAGTCCAGTAACTTCGAGACTTTCGTCCTTTGATGCTGCCACTCCTCTATATAAGCATGTGCAACTCGCCCGAAAGTTAGATTGTTCTGAGCTGTCTACAAGTGATCATCAAGTGCGTTCAGTGCAACAGTGCGACTTAGTTACAGTGCGGTAAAGTGTTTTTATGTGAAGAACAGTGTTGTGCCGTGACTCTGTATGTAACAGTACAGTGCCGAGTTTAAGACAGTGAGTGGAGTGCCGTTAACTTCGCGAAGTATATGCCAGTGCAGTGCCGTCTTTTTGTGTACTTCAGTGACCGTGAGTGAATTATTGGATTGTGCAATAACAAGAACAGTGACGCTATCAGCACATTCTGCGAGTAGTAATTAAGAATAATTAACCAAGTTTATAGTACATTGTTAAATAAATTGTACAGTGATAAAAACTCTGGAGCTTGTGTGTGTTTAATTTTTCAATCCAAAAGAACTATTATAAACAACGTTTATTACTGATTTTGTAACAAAGTAACAATATGTTAAATATTTTTTTTTGTTGACAGGATTGAATCAATAAATAGTAAATATATATGAGCGACAGGTGATCTTTGAGAAGTTATGCTAGCTTAAAATCGCTTTATTACGAACACTTGTTTATATGAGAAACAAGCTTCAGAGCTTTGAGAAGGAGTCGTCATAACAATACTAAGAATCGAACATTATAGACTGATTCATTTCAATTAAATAGAAATGAGACAGTGGTCTGACAGGTGACAGAACAATCCGCTTAACTATTATTATATGATGGTGATTGCAGTAGCATAATAAAACACAACAACTGTGAATTTGTTTATTTGTGTGTGTGTGTGTGTGTGTGTGTGTGTGTGTAGACGGATAGACTATTATCGGCCTATGTACACACACTGATACACACACCAACTAATGAGTATTTAATAGAATTGAAGGAAACACATTTTTGTCGTCCCTTGGTTGAAAATTTATATATATATATATATATATATATATATATATACTAGCTAAGGTACCCTTCGCTCCGGAATCATTAGAGTCTGAATGTTGATGGTATTTTTTATTTGGCAAGGCTACAATGTGTACAACTACACTTCCCGTCTGGGCTAATCGTTTTCCCCATCGATTTTTGAGCATATCAATATTTCTACGCAAATTACTTGCTTCATATATTGTTACCGAAAAAGTGTATAACACCAAAGGTACTCTAAATAACAAAGTAAACAACTTTTGTTATGTGCACGTTCGCCGAAAAATAAATATAAAATGAAATATCGTGAATTTTCATTCGAAGCCTCGTTTATTTATTTTATTATTTTATTTCAGGCCTCCCATATAACCCCCACTCCCGTTCGAACCTAGAATTTGTAATATAGCTTATAATCATGGAAGTATTAAAACTAATTCACATTCCGAGTTTTGTTAAGTTCGATTCCATCCTTAGTGCCCAATAAAATTGTTGGCTCCCGTTTTAGTTTTTAGTGTATATCTCGTTTATAGTTTGTTCGCCGACAAAATTGTATATAACGAACGTTACTCTAAATAACAAAATAAACTACTTTTGTCATGTGCATATTTGCAAAAAAACGAATAGAAAACGAAATACCACTATTTTTAAATTCAAGCCCCCATTGTTAGTATGGCTTACGATAATGAAGGCGTTACTGCTAATACACATACCGAGTTTTATTAAGTTCGGTTGAATCTTTTGTACCAAATAAAATTGATTACTTCCGCTATAATTTTCATACCAAGTTTCATAAAATTCGGTTCAGCTGTTTAGGCGTGAAAAGGTAACAAACATACACCAGAGAAAAAAAATGTAGATATGGTGTCTATGGTAAGTGAAACGAAAAGTTATCGTGAAATTTCGAGAAAAAAAATCAATGTACAGACAGAGGTTACAATTTTATATATATAAGAATGAATGTACATATCATGCAGAACTTCAGAACTTATTTCAGGAGCTAATATTCGTTCTTAGAAAGTAGTTATTTATTTAGTCATAGGAGAAGACGTCCGTCCAAAAACCTAAGTTGAGTATAGTGTTAATTAATATAGAGCCGAATAGAGAACGAGCTTGTTTATTATTTATTAGTAGGAGCAGCACTTCACTGGACTAGTCTTTGTTTAATCCAGCCCCGAGTTGAGCACGATAAAAGTAACCATTATTTTAGTAGAAATATGAGAAAACATATTTTTAACTGGCTTTCCCACTCTTAAAACGAAATTTATGTTGGAGCATGGGGTCAGGACTGTTATTTACCCTGTAGAGTTATATAGAGGGCTAGGGCGGTTGAGGACGGCCCAGATGGTGGCAGAGTGAAACGTGGTGCGGGGGGTGGGGGTGAGGCCCCCCCCCCCCGAAATACCCTCCCCCCCCCCACCAGCCACCTTTACAAATGTCCTCCAAATGGACCGGTGTGAAGTGGGCCGCCTCTTACCCGAGACAAAAGGAGCTGACGTCCTACTCTGGCTCTTTAACAGCAGCGAGTAATGCTCTCGATGGAGTAGTGCACTCTGCAGGCGTCAATTCGCATCAATCTCGAGAGCCCTTAAAGAAAGTCATTAAACCACTGAACCGTATAACCTCTAATGTACTTGTTATTATATGCGCCATACTTAAAATACTCAGACATGGTCTTCGGATTTATGAATAGTAGTGATAGAATACTGTAAATCGATATCCACTTTTTTTAAAATGAAAAAAAAAATGCTTTTCATGGTGTATTACTACATAATGTTGTTAAAATGAATATTGAGATTATGCGTACAGCCTAGATAGTTATTTTAAACAAAAAAAGTCCGTCACCCAGGGGGTGCGTAAACTAAGCAGATTTACCACGTGAAGTTCTATAATATAGAAATCAACATACGAGAGCCGAACAGTTACTGCAAAGAGCCGAACTAGCTTTTGACAGGAAACTCAGTCGTCCGTTATTGGCCCAAATTTAATAAAAATGCAAATATCTCGGTTAATATTCAAGATAGAGAATAAATGTATAGAACAATATTTATAGTAAATTCAATTTACAATAAGATTGGTTCTATACAATTTTTTGATCCGACGTATGGTTACGGAGATATTTCGAATGTTCGAAAATCCCCCCTCTAAACCCCCCCCCCCCTCCCGCTGGTCCGATTTCAGCCATTAACGAACTTGATCTGTCTTTTTGCATAAAATAGTTTTCTAACGATCAAACAAAAATTGCGACCGCTAGAGCGTTAACAGACATTTATATATATATATATATATATATATATATATATATATATATATATATATATATATATATATATATATATAATTTTGAACGGACCTCATTTTCGTCATCTCCTGGGTAGGATTGATGGACATTTGAAGAATATTTTCGAAAAATCGCGTCATGGTTACGACCTCTATAGCTGATTTCCCTTAAGCGAAATCTGCTAAAAACAATAAACATTCCCTTAATAATACACATTTTAAACTACTCTGCCGAGAGAGCAATGGTGGCAGTAATACCTTTTGTTATAGGTAAACGGAATAGATTCCAAAAATACATAGGAAGCATGGAATAGATATGGGGTCAGCTCTATACCAAAGAGCTAAGAGGGTATAGTAGACCTGGTTCCTGTGCTCGGAATACATCAGTCAGATTGGTAGGTTGATTAGCACCAGAGTTGCACAACAAGTCAATAGTGTGAAAAATATTCGGACAGTAGCAGAACATTTTTGACAAACCAACAACCACATCAAATTTGGTGAAGTCAAAGTGGCGAAAGTTGTTCAAATACCAGGAAACGTACAGCAGAAGTAACAGAAATTATAAAATGCCCAAATACATCAACAGGAAAGATGGCTATTGAAGCCGTTCTTTCCACCTCGAAAGAAGACAATAAATAAGCATATCGAAATCTCAAGTTACATGCGCCGTAAAAAGAAGCCGAAGATATCTTGAATCAATCAATGTACCCGATAAATATCTATCTATCTATTATTATTATTATTTATTAACATCCACTTTTTGCAACTTAGGCTAATCGGGACGGGTTATCTACAGGTTACCACCCTTTTCTAGCCAGGGTGGGATTTTAGGACATTATTTAATGAATTTTGTCACTAAATAATTTCCTTTGCCCAGGCAAGAATCGAACTCGCCACTCTATCTATCTATCTATATATATATAAGCAAAACTCTTTGCTTTGAGAGAAAGCCCTGAGGAAGCTGGAAGTATGTCTAGCGAAACACCGGTAAAAAACAAGAAATGCGTGTCTTCGTTTGATTACCCAAAGACCATAATTGTAATAATGTCAAAACTTTGGAGGTTTACGAGTTGTCTTTATACTATAGACCTTCTGTAAACACTGCACTTCTTTTTATTTATATAAATAACTGTAAAATGTATTTCATATTAGTTTATAATGGAAGTAAATTAAATGAAGATGAACTCGTAATATTCTAATGATCAACAAAATCGGGCAACAACTGTTTCTTCAGCCTGCTTGCAACTGGCTTTTAGTATTAGTTTGTAATTTCTCTTTTTTGTGTGTATTAATAACTTTCGCTCAGCCTTGATATTGACTCCAGATGCAATGGAGATCATCCCATTAAGAGAAGGTTGAATGTCTCTTTACCATATCTAAGAACAGGAAATCTCAGGCTGCCGCTACTTCTCATTCCCCTCCAGCCCGTGACCTTCCTTGAACAATTCCAGGAAAGTGCCATATCTCAAAAAGGTCTGAAATTTTAAACCCGAATACATTTTACCTATGAAGCATTAAGTGCGGCATAGCATGTAATATAGAGGGAGACAAGGAAATAGGATAGACTAAAGGAAATACTGTAATCTCATCGACTGAAATGACCCCAGAAGTATGCACTGGATGATTCTATCTTCAAGCGGAACTCCACTGAATCGGAAAACAGGCATCTTCAGCACCACACAAACCAAGACAGCTTGACCTGACCCAACTACTTTCTTTAAAGGGAATGGCCGGCTCAGCTGACAGTTGCAGTGAGGAAGCCACGTTCCAAGAGCTTCTAAATCACAAAACTGGCGCGAAATAAAATTTGGAATATTACCCTCCTTACTCGGTGCCCATTTGATTGTACTTACTATAATCACCCTATTCAGGGGTACAGAATATAAAATATTTTAATTGTCAAAAAATAACGAACAACTAGCATACATCCTTAAAGCAAAACTCACCTGTACTACTTTAAGGGAAGTTGTAAAAAACTTCTCTGAGAGGGAAATCTTCCAATAAACCTATTCTATCGACATATTTTCCAATATTACTTATAAAAGACAAAAATAAAAGATACATTTGTGGTCCTTTTTTTCTTTTCTCTAGTGCCGGGTATATAGATATAGAGAAAAAAACTATACTCTATAGTAGCTTTAGTCCATACAGAAACGGTTTTGTAGAGAGAAGCAAAAAAAAGAATAGAGCAACTTTAATTGAAAAGTTGTTTCTTTGCAGGTGAAGAAGAAAAAACTCACTCGGTTCTCTTCAAGTAGCCAAGCAAATACTATATTTATTCGTGTGTTTGCATATTGTTTTATACATTTCTCATTGACCGTGAAGCTCAAGATTTTAAAAAAAAAAGATTGATATCACATAATATGAGGACCTGAATCATGCAATGTCGAATTGCAATTTTTGTTAATGCCGACTGAAAATTCCCAAGGAGCTATGGTAGACTTCATTTTGATTGGCTTTTTATTTTGAATGGATTCATTCTAACATTTCCGTTATAGCTAGTATTTAATAAGGCACAAGTGTGAGTGTGAGTTTGAGAGAAACTATTGCAATTTGCATTTTTATTTATCTTTTATTTTAGTTACTTAAGCTTTCAAAACTATTTTAACTTTTTTTAAATTATATTTTAACTTTATCGTTTTTAATTATGTGTTGTTATTTTTGTTTTTCCCCGTTCTGTTCTTAGTATTATACAATATTGTTTTGTTTCTATGTATTTATTTAATACATGTTTCGTTTCCTATTCTCCTATTTTTATAATACATTTTCACAAAAAATTAAATGAGCAATACCACCAAAAGTTAGAAAGCTTTTAGAATAAAATGAATAAATAAAATAATAATTTATCCTTTTTTGTAGATCATGAAGAGTGAAATCCCACCATTTCAGGTTTGGCAACGCTTCAATATAATTTATAACCTTCCAAACTTCCGGATCTCGCCCATTCAATGAATATCCTTAATGACCGCCGTTGGATCTTTCCAAATAATTTGATGGAGGTTATAAATTATACCAAAACGTCGTAAAGCTGAAGTAGTTTGATTTCACTCGACTTCACCGACAAATGCAACAATGACCGCACAAAGTAAGTACGTTTCTCATGCGCTGGATGACACACTGGCCATCTCATTTCATATATGCTCATTTAAAAAAAAGGGGACTGCCGGTAGAAGTGAAAACTCCTTTAGCTTTGATCGCTTAATTTTGCCATTGCTGAGAAATTTTTTTTACGAAGTCTCATTTTAAAAATATTTTTAGTTATTTATCAATAAGTAACAGTTATGTTCTATTTTACATGAAAAAATGAAATGACAAAAATAATAGTGATGATAATGTACCACGAATTGTTTTATTTATCAATATAAAATACTATACATAATTATTTCAGTTATTTTACATAAAAGAAAAAAATTATATTTCAGAATTATTACAAATGCTTTACAAAAATAAGTTAAGTGCACTCAGAAAAATCAATTTCTATCCATAATTTCAACAACTCTTGCACCATCATCACTGCCAGCATCATCACCAATTTCTAAAACTGATACAATCGGTACAAACAGTTTTGATTCGAATTTATTTAAATATCGGAATTTATTTAAATATTCGAATTTATTTAAACTTCGGATTAAAATATCTATGAAAGTAAAAATGGTAGATATATAGTATCTGTGAACGAAATGATGCTGGTTTTGTCCTCTTTAAAATGGTATGCGAACGAAAACTCTAGCTAATTTGGTTCAGGAGTTATGAAGAAAAGAAGCTCCTTTAGCTTTGAGTTGAGTACTAGCGGTGGCGGTGGCGGTGTCGCGATTTCATACTTTTTTCCTCTCCCGCAAATGCTTCCTTACGGAGTGCACAACGTGCCTAAAGAAGTTTTCACTTCAAAAATGTACTATACTTAAGAAGAATAAAAAAACTAAGATGTTATGTTGTTATTTATTTAGGTCTACTTCGTACTACCATGGCTCATTGGTACGAGTTATCTACAGATCTTTACTCTTTTATAGCCAGGTTGGGACTAAGGATTTCGTTTAATGAGTTCGACACTTAACTCTAGGTTTTCATGAGAGTTTTTCTAACACATGGCTAACCATTGCTTCCCCCCCCCAAAAATGTCGTAAGTTGTAATAGATAAATATATACAAACCAAACAATATGGTACAAAAACTCAGAACAGGACAAAAAAAAAACTGGAACAACTGCCTCCAGTCGACAACCAGATAATAAAAGTACATTGGTGGCCACCAAGACGATTCATCGAACATTGTGTGGATTGCAGACGTATGGCAAGCAGTAATGAAAGTAATAAATTACACCGAAGGCAATTCTGAAGTAGTTTGATTTCTCCCTATTAGACAGTCAACGACAGAATAAAGTATAAATTCCACGACGGGCATCAAGGGTATTCATCGAAAATAATAATGGTTTATCATAATACCCCTTCAGCTGGGTTACATGTTACTAGAAATAGCAAATTCATCCAAATAAAACTACTTTTTATGAGCAATCATCTAGAATCCATTTAATGTTAAGCTATAGTGAGAACACGAAACCGCACTGCACTTAGGTCTAACGGCTTCGAGGATATTTATTTATTTGAGAAGCCGCTACAATGGGGATTCCTCTTTTGACATATTGGAATATAATTTTACCAAATTAGCTAAATGCTAAATGTTATAAATGTACAAAATAGATAGAACCATGCCGCTACAATGGCGATTTTTAACATGCTAAAATATAATTTCACAAAATTAAATAAATATTAAAATTTTTAAACATCTAACATTTACAAATGTATAAAATGGACAAAACTAAATATAAATTGTTACTATATTTACAACAAAATGAAAAAAAAACAAAATAAAAATAAAACAAACAAAAAAAACTAAAAGTAAAACTATAAATAGTTAAACTGGAAGAAGGCAAAACTTATATTCCACAGTGGTTGCTATATATAACTTTCATAATTATAGATAATAGCTTTTATATTTCATCAAATAATCCATTATTTCTTAAATACTTAAAAACATCATCTATAAATTGGCTACTGTTCCCAGTAGTTCGCATACATTTCGCATACGCTTCGAGGATAGAATACGGGAAATCAAGTAGGTGTTAAATGTTTCCTCTTGTGATGAATTTTCGAAACTTTTTTAATATTTTTTTAACAATCATAGGATGAAATGACAGTAATAAATTTTCATCTTTGAGAAAGAGCTATTATCCTTAATATATAGGAAAAATAACTATTTAGTACCAAATTAATAATGACTGTCTTGTAATCTCTGAGTTTTCCCTTTGCTACAAGTTTTGCATTTATATAAAATTTGTTACAGCCTCATAATAAAAAAATAACTAAATGAGTTGAACATCAACAAGGGAATACACATTTCACACGGCCTTCTTGAAAGTGATACCTTTGTGTAGTACATATTGATATATTTTAGGGTTTTTGTAATACCTTAGAAAAGCATTTTTGACTGAAATGGTGGTGACCTAATATTTTCAAGATATCACCGGGCAACTTATGTTTTTTTTTAAATAAAATTCAATAAAAAGGCCTTGTCCTCTACTGTTGTTTTTAATCTTATGCAAAGTGCACTTTCGGACATAGGGCTCCATCGTCAGTTCCTACTGATTATAGCAGTGTCGCCTGGACAACAACCGCCGGGCGACTGCTGGACTGGTTGTTGTCCAGGCTACACTGCTATAATCACCTGCAATTTGCAAGGACAAGGCCTTTTTATTGATCCTCATATTCCAGAGATTTTTTTTTGATACTACATATAATTCATTACCGTAAATTAAACCGTAAAGATTAATAAGAATTAATAAAATTAGTAATTTATATTCCCCTTCCACAAGTATCTGAAAATCTCTGGAGTTAGTTAATTTATACTAAATTTGAAAGGTACTTACGTCCACTACTGCATCAACGCCTGGGAGGGGAAAGACTCTTGTCGGTGGGGATTCCTTGGGGACGAACCTGTAGAACTCTGAGTCTCCCTGATAGAACTTGACGGAGTAAAGTGGGGCACCTTCTAGGTCGTAGTCACAGATGAGCTGTAGGCTAGTTCCAGCCCGCACTGCTTCAGGAAGCCGCAATGACACCCCTCTCAGGCAAGCACCATCTGCAAAGAAAGCAACATATCGATATCAATAGGGGTTGAAACATAATTTTGAATGGTATATTTGTTTCATTTAATTAATAGAGCCTTGAATCAATTGAATATATTTAGAGCTAGGCTCTGGACGTTTGGATTTGGGATATCACATCGAATCCTTCGGAGCCGTGTACTCGTCTCGCCAAGATTCCTACAAGAGCAATATAAAGGTTGGAATAAAATCTGGTTATAAGAATAATTGAGAATGAGAATAAGGGGGGGAGAGGGGGCTAGTGGTTAATCGGAAGATAGCCGATAGAAAGTTGAGTTTTGGGAGGACTTCCAGCTTGGTCGCTACAAGTTTTACGAACAAGGAATATTCACCAAAAAATATATGTTACATTTCAAACGCACACAAACAAACATACACTCCCACTCAGCCAACCTCAAGCAACATCAAGTCCCTTTAACCTTGAATGGTTATGGGTGGATTCAATGAGTTGTCTTCACTAGAATTAATGTACGCATTATACCTATCCGGACAGTGGTATGGATCCTAGACCCTAGGTTGCCTTTAGACAAGATATAGGAAATTCAAAGTCTATGGAAATATCGAAAAGGATGTCAAACCGGTATACTGTTTAGGCTACTGCATACTCACACCAGTGTCACTTGCGTTTTCTGTATGCCAACTGGCGTACTAAATTTTGACATTTTGACATGATGAGGTCCTAGGAGTCGCAATTCTACGGGCTGAATGGATATAGCAAGTATTAAGCAAACTTAATATAATAAGTGATAATGGAATTCATGTTGATTTTTGATTAATTAAATGTTACTAAACAATTTCACAGCAGAATTTATGGAAGTGAAGAATATTGTGTACTTGGAGAGAGAAAAAAGACATCCAATTTTTCACAAATTTGTGAAGAATTGGACATCTTTTTTCTCTCTCCAAGTATTACTAACAATCTTTTAATTGGTAGTTATATTTATTTTAAACAGTTTTTGCACATTGACTCTCCGACCAGTTGAAACAATAGAGAAACAATGGAATTTTTTTTTGAAATGGAAAAAAATATCGCTACTCATTTAACCAATTAATTTTTCAGTAGAAATGCAAATGCAAATTCTTCAACCCGATGTCACAGACCAATTTTCAATGAAAACAAACAATAAAAGAGAGGAATTGCTAAAAAATAAAAAAAACCCAATGTTTTCCCTTTGTCTATTAAATGAATACAAATTTGTTGGATTCAAAGAGTAAAAAGTTCATAGTGGAGCATAAAATGTCAGTGACGCCCTCGAAGTCGAGTTTTTACATTACAAAAACCTAACCAAAATAAACAAACCTGTGAGAAAAATTAACTGAGGGGAACTCTTTCACTCTTAATGATTATTGATGACAATTCGAAGCAAAGCAGTCTTACATTTCAAAGGTTTTACAAAAAATAAAAAAAAAAACTTCCTGGAAGTTTTAAGTCAGATGGAATTCAATGAGACCACTAATGATGGGTTAAGGATTTCCGAACTGGCCCCCGAACCTTTAACAAACTTACTTGAAATCACTATTACGATTTAGGAGTATTTTTATGATTATACATTTCCACTACAACAAATATTTTCGGGCTATTCACCAGAATTGTCGACGAACATCATTTTAATGTGGTTCTCAGTATTTCCTTCTTCTCCAAACCGGCCGGCTATCTGATCCAGCGGTCTTCCCGTCACTCTTCACCGTGCAAATTTTCGGTAGGTCTATGCCTACCTTCTTCAAGCTATCGCCGCTGTTGTTCCGGAAAGGTCGATGCTCGGGGTCTGAATGCCGTAAATCTACCGAAAAATTGCACATTGAAGAGAGAGAGTGACGAGAATGCCGCGGTCGGGAGCAGATAACCGGTTTGGTGAAGAAGAAATACAGCCCAGCGAAGAAGTCTAGCGGTGCTTAGTAATAAAATTTACTGTATGGCAATATGGTGAACTGCAATAGATGGGATATTAAATCAGAGCATTCAATCATTTCACATTTTTTCATAATTCTCTTCTTCTTCTTATTAGGAAATAATGTTATTCGAAGACGCATTGTTAGCAGGGAGACACGTCCTGCTTAGTAAAATTTAAACTGCATATATTATACTATTCAGGACTATACGGATTTCTAATGTTGCATGGCTAAGGTAGATCGAAATACAGTTTTTTTTTTTTTTTTTTTTTTTTTTTTTTTTTTTTAATGAAAAATAAAACTAATTGTTAAACTCTTGTTTTGCATATCTAATTTGAGTTGTGGTATTATCGTTCCTTTAACTCCCCCCCCCTCCCAAAATATTTTTCTGGCTGTCTATGAAATTCCAAAAAGCTTGTATTCTGAGTTTCAAAGATCATATTGAATTGAAGCACAAGCTGGCTATAAGATGTTTAGTGACTTAGTTACTCAATGTGGAAATTGAACGAGTATGTGTGGGACTGAATACTAAAAAAATGCAAATAACTTGATAAATGTCAAATTACAAAAAAATGATTATGAATGAAGTTTTATAAAAATTAAATTTGCAACAAGATTGGTTATGTGCAATTTTTCAATCCGAATCCAATGTAATAATTGAGATATTACAAAGTTTAAATACGAGTATTATGTTTGGTATCTTAAATGTGCTAATCCCGATATCGGGTTTGGTATCTTAAATAGAGTGGTGAGATCGATTCCCACCCGATAGAAATGTAATTACTGACGAACTCACTAAATAAAATCCTTAGTCCCTCCGTGGCTAGAAAATTGTGGTAACCTGTAGAAAATTCACCCCACCCTCCCGTTAGCCATAGTATCATAAAGTGGACGTAAAGAAATAACATGACATTAAATGTATTAAAAATTAAATTATTTGTTAACGTTCACTTTTTGCAACTAATGCTAATTGGGACGGGTTATCTACAGGCTACCACCCATTTCTAGCCAGGGTGGGACTAAGTACTTTATTTAATGAATTCCTTAAAAATTCAATTTAAGTATAAAGTTGTTACACAAAAACATGTGGTATTTTTATTAAATTGGCGCTATTAAAAAATTTACATTTTTATTTTTACATGAGACATTTAAATATCAAGTAAAATAAAAATATGTTGACGAAGAAGCGTGTAAAACTTTCTTGAGATGTGGATTGTTTGCCGAAACTGCAATGGTTGCTAACAGGTTACTCACTAGATCACAATTATATGAAACAGATCATTGAAAGGGCTGGTGAATCAGTTGACCGAATCACAGGTAGTTCCAGTCGCTAAGGGCTACAAGGACAATCATAATAATATAGTTTTTTTTTTTATTCACTAGAAATTAGCTTTATAATCTAATATAATTAGTTACAGTGATAACCAAATCTTACTATCTACATGAGCCATACTCAATACTTATAAATAAGGAAGCTTCATTCCAGGAAACTCTTTGTAACTATGAATATTGTGTTTGAATGTTGTTTAGCATAACATGAGGTGTCATTGACAATATAGGCAATGTCCTACCAATAACCAGCTTAATTAATGTCGTTAAATAATTAAATACAAACGTTTTACTTCAAAATGAGTGTTATTTTTATTTAATAATTATTGTATTAGTATGAATTGTGACAGTAAGGATATCTACACCCCTTTGAACTAAGCTCAATTTTAAACAAAAAAAATATAATTAGAGCTCGGGAAGTATGTGATTTTGCTCATATGTACACAAAACGAATTCATTTCAACAGTTTGATTGCTACAATTAACAACCATATAATTAGATTGTTTGATGTCACTTTTACCAAAGGAATAATAAAAGTTCAATGTTGAAAGCACCGTTAGTCAAAATAATTTAAATGTCATTATTAATTTAATGTATTGAGGTCCATTCATTCGCCTATTGAACTAGAATAAAATAAGCTGCCCGATCACTATGGCATCGAATTATTATGGGTTTGAAGATTATAATCAATATTAAGAAAGCTAGAGTTGAACAACGCCACATAATATATACCAAGATAAAATACTGAACAATAGAATATTTCCACATGGAACATAATAAAATTCCATAAGAACTGAATTATTAGTAATTATGTTTATTAATGATGTTTTTAGTGCCTCCGTCGATACCTTTTCAGAATCTTATAGACAGAAAATAAAAAATTGTACTTCTTGTGCTAAAACTTTGGTATCGTTATATCCTTCGGCCATGTAGGTCACATTAAGAATAACAACCTTGTGGAAGGGTCAAATACTACCAAAGATGTGTCTCAATTGGAATAATTATTTATTATGAGACTGTACACTCCAGAAGTGAGCTGAAGGAGGCGCAAAACGTGTAGAGCATTATTCCTATTTTGTTTGCCCTTCTGCCATGTTATCACCTTGAATGTTTAAAGTTGTTTATTATTTCAAAATTACTAAAGAGGGCATGTTGATGTAGAATACTTTCGTGCGTTCCGACTCAACCTAACTTTATAATTATCTTTTTAACTCAGTATATAAGGAGGTAAATATATCTTGTTAATTTTAATTTAGATTATCGTTTTAATATTTTTAAATACTTTAATATGCCGCCAATTCCACTTTATTATGTGATCCGATTATTCAACGTCCCGCAGTTTCTAGAGCACTGTTTAACCACCTGATTAGTTGGTAGCCCATATTGTCAAGCCAGATGATTTCTGGCTTTAACTTCAAGCCACCTTCGTTTAGTATGTCTTAGGCTCATCGGGTTTTTTTCACCAACTAAAGACTATGTGTTTATTCCGTATGAGCTTTCCACTTCATTTCATTTTGAATGAGTATTGCCTGAGTGTTCACTTAGCTCACGTACTTTCCATGTCTTGATGTTGTAGTTGTCACTTTTGTGATTCTTCAGCCTACTTCATCTTCGAACTTAAATGCTACTAGGCCATCAGACTTAATTACGAGATTCATTTCTCGAATAACCTGCCTACTTTCTGGCCGTTTTCAACCCGATGTTTATTTCTTCTGTTAAAGATATATATATATTTTTTTTTCATTTCCCTTGGTATTTAATTCATTGCTCAGCCAGAGCCTCACTAGACCACTATTTTTAACTCTTATTAACTTGGATTTCTCTCCCTTTTTCTCATTTAGGTTTATTATTTCCTTTTTTATCCTCTTTCTTTTCACCTCCAAAATATTCTTTTAAAGAGTATGTGTATTATTAGTCATTAATAGCAACGTTAGAGAATACAAAAGAAGAATAATCGAGATAATCCCTGTAACAATCAGTATTTAAATCCATAGATGCAATGAAAATAAAATCAGTTCGGCAGTCTCGCCAATGACTCGAAAATTGTATTCCCTTTCTCGATGCGAAAACCGTGTATGTTATAAAACAAGCTAAATATGAGTTACTAAAATAGTAACTAAATATGAGATAGTGAGGCCGATGCCAGAAAGAAAAGCTGTTGATTTCGTATTTTTATGTACTGAAAGATCTCCTTAAAGGTAGGCATTATCACAAGCATGAAGTTTCTCTTAATAGTGAATTGTTATTTAGTATTCACATGTTTGATTTTTATTAAACATAATATTTTTGGATGTATATTATAGAGTTGACATTTTTTGACTATTTAAGGTTTTTTACGATGATTATTCATTAATTCCCGTTTATCTATAGTTAGAATTATGATTTTTTTAATTAGACTGCATCGATTATTGGTCAATTAAAAGTCATGCAAATCATTTACCATGGAGTTTCATTAAGTGTAAAGTAACAACATTAAATATACGAGAATAAATATTGCTACTTAAATTGTAATGCTGCTGGTGTGGGATACAGTTAGTGAGGTAAAAGAGGCCTGATGAATTCTAAATCAATTTTGGGGGTTAAATTAAAACTGGAACTCTAAATGGCATTCAAATTAGCTCGGTGGTTACAATCATTTTGTCACAGTTCTCATTAACACGAGAAATTAAAACTCTACAATACAGGTTAATTAATTATATTCTCGTTCCTGATTCACATTTTTAACTCATTTTTAATTGTATGCTGCTTTGGTAAGGAGATGATTTACAAGCAACTTTTCTTCTTACCAGTCTTTATTCACTAGTCCATCTTATTCTTCGAATTTTAATTAATGTTCTTACAAGGGGAGTGCATGGCCTTCCCACCACCGATTTGAACGAAAGTTTTTTAGTGTTTAGTACCTGATTAAAAACCAATTCTGTTAATGCGAGAGAACGCACTTCTCAAACGTTCGTCTAAAAAAAATTGTTAAAGTTTGCCAGAATGTTTTGAGTTGTTCCTAAGACATCTATTTCTAAGGGTATCTCGTGGCTCAGGGGATAGTACTTTCATTTTGTAATTGGAAATCTTGAGATCGAAACTCGCCGGGAGCGACTTTTTTTTGTATTTTTTTTCATTTTTTGCTTCTAGGTCGTTTATTTAATATTAATACAAAAATAAAAAAGTTTTTTTTTTTTAAATTTTTAGCGGTATCCTTATATTTAAAGAAATTCGAATGCTTTCGGACAAAAATGTAATTGGTATAAGAAAATATTAAATATTATTCAAGAAATATATTATTAATTAAATAACTAAGTACTTATTTTTATATTATACGGATACATTTTTATTCTGTTACTTTAAACTTTTTATATATCTGACATTTTTTAAAAATGTTTACTCTTAATTATACACCCATAGAGGGTTTATGTTAATTGGTTGTGTAATGGCACTGATGAAATGCACTCTTGCTTTGAAACTGTTCTGTCTCTTATAATGTATTCTTTGCGGAACGAAGGCCTGTTTTTTGTGTTGTCTTCTTTATATGTAAATTGTCAAGCAGATACACAAGGGCATAATTAAGACATGACTAAATGAGAGCCAATATATTTTATTGGAATTAATAAGCTTGGAATTAATAAGCACACAAGATTAAAAAAAAAACTAAAAAAAAAACAAAAAAAAAAAACAATTCTCAACGGCAAAGGGCACGAGTATAAAAGTGGTTTAGACAAAGGAAAAGAAGCGAAGAGGATCATTTTCACGAGTAATGAGCAAAGAGGCGGAAAAATAGAGGAAGGAGTAGCCCCGCTCGGCTCTTTCAAACAGCACAATCATCTGATGAGATCATCCGCCTCATCACTCCAACTCCCTTTAATATGCACCAGTTGTATTAATTCATTTATCTCCAAATTCAAACGATTCCTTTTTTGTCCCAACCTTGCTCCTTCTAACTATTAATATTGGAAATAATTTATAAATTTGTCGCCCATTAGAACCCCTATTCAAGGAAATGGATTATTGACATTTATTTTGATAAATTTGTCGCCCATTAGAACCACTATTCAAGAACATGGATTATTGACATTTATTTTGATAAATTTGTCGTCCATTAGAACCACTATTCAAGAACATGGATTATTGACATTTATTTTGATAAATTTGTCGCCCATTAGAACCACTATTCAAGAACATGGATTATTGACATTTATTTTGATAAATTTGTCGCCCATTAGAACCACTATTCAAGAACATGGATTATTGACATTTATTTTGATAAATTTGTCGCCCATTAGAACCACTATTCAAGAACATGGATTATTGACATTTATTATTATAGGATGCTGAATAAGAATAATCGTCATTTATTTAAAATAATATGGAATGCTAACTAAATAGTAGTAATCCTTTATAAATGAGTGGCTACTATGAAAAATAAACTCCTGTCCTTAAGAAGAAGAGAGACAGAACGCATCAAGCCGACTTAACTAGACCTCCTTCCTGGGGTTGTGTCTTGCGGCAAGCCGTCGTTTCCTTCATTTCTCTCATGCTTATCATTGAAAGGTTATCATAGTTCTCAAAGCGGTGCTTGCCGATGAATGTGCCTCTAAGAAATGAGTTAATCAAATCTTTAGCAACTACACTGCTGCGTATGCTGATGATTGCTATAAATCCCTTAACCCCGAATCTCGGTAAAATTCGAGGTTTATGATTAGGGACAGTACACTAAGGAGGACATAATCGGAAGATGTCAGCAGATGAATGAAGAGGTAAGGAGGTTGTATGGACACGGCTTGCAGTTATAGGAAGATGCACATTTCGCTTCGATGTGCGCTACATGCAATTGTCGTCTCTCAAAGAAACACATTCTTGAGAAATTTATGGGATTGTTTTTCTTCTTATTGAAACTTACTCCATCAGGTTGTTTAAGCTATTCCTTACTGAGGAAGTTACTATCACAGGAAGTAATGATGAAATTTTAGGAAATGATCCACAGAAAATCGTCATGATGTCTCATCAACGTTTCATAGAAAAATCAACTAGTATTCCTTATTGAAATTAACACTTTCAGTGGCATTAGTGACTTTGAAGACATACCTTAAAAATAAATAACCCGTATATATCCCGTAATAAATAAATTTTTTTAAAAAAATAAATAAAAAGTGATTCCTGTTGACCGGCCAAAACTCCGTTGTAAGTAAAACCTATTTCAACTATCAAGAGAGAGTGTGGCCGATTACTATATTACTAGAATTATAAATCTTCCATTTTGGATACTACTATGCGGTCAGCAGAATAAAATATTTAAAAGTGGGAAGTCACTTTATATTCTTATAAAATTTATATAACAAACATTAACATAATTGATAGTGAAATTAACTAAAAACTCCAGCATTAAAATCAAGTTGGTTGAATAGCTCATAAGTACTATCTAAATTAACATGCTAGTGAAGACAACGTTATAACGTCTTGAGAAGTCAAATTCCTTGAAAATGGAAAAGCAGAAGTTTTCTCTGCAGGAGGAAAAAAAAACCCTGACGTTTCATTACACATATTTTGATGTAAAAGTTTTCAAATGAATCCCGAGATTATAAACTTTAAATATTTGCGATGTAGAATGGAAATGCTGCCCTAAGGCGGGCAAGTTTAAAATGAACTTTATTCATTTGACAAGAGGGAGTCCCTTGCTTGATAATTCAGCCCTTGATGATTCTAAGGAAGAGTCTTTGCTCTAGAATATAGTATCTTAAGACTTTCATTATGAAAAATCACAGTTAAAAAGAAAAAAAGAAATTTATTATTTTTGAAACTAAAAAGGTTTTTTTCTCCTTATTTTTTAATATCCTTCAAGATCATGGAAACTAGCATTAAAAAGTAAAATATTATTTTTACTCTTGGATTAAGTCTCTCGTCTTCCTTATTATCCTTCTTTCTGTTGTGCTGAGCAAATTTACTTGTTAATTGTTCTTGTACACAGTTGTGTTTTATGATTAATTTCGAAGATAATGTGAAATTGATTTTATGAAAACATTTTTTTAAATATTATTCTGATAATGATTGGCACTGTTGGAAAGATGATATTCTAAAATGATCATAGTTTCACTCTATTCACCATGAAAATGAAAATGAAATTAAAATATGTTCCGGACCATATCCCCCTCTGCTTTTAACTATTTCCAGCTTATCTAGTTTTGCACAATGTGAATCATTCAGGTATTTCCTCCAATAAAAAAAAAGAAAAGAGTAATGCTGAGTGCATGTTTAATTATTAATAATTTTAGAAGGAATTGAAACTATATCAACAATTTTTGGCTTTTAGTCCGTCACATTTCACCGGGACCCGAATTTGATGAATCTTGGTAAAACACGAACATGAGTGGGGGTTTTAAGAAAAGGCTGAAATGAAAAATCGAGATATTTCGTTTCCAATTGTTGTTTTTTTTGGCAAACGTGCAGATAAAAAAAAGTGGCTCATTTTGATATTTACAAAAGCTTTTGTCGCATAACAAAGTATACACAAAATATACAGGTATTCAAAAACTATAGGTGAGGCCAATTATTTTGAAGGTTACAAACTACTGAACAAAAATCAGTATCTAAGTTAGCTCAACCTCCTACTTGAGTATAAGAATTATAAGCTATACTAACAGTCTTCGGTATGTACACGAGGGTGGGTTGTAAGGGAGGGAATATGAATAAGAGTAATATTTCGTCTTTAGCCAAAAATGGTCATGACAAAACTTGATTACTTTGTTATTTAGTAAAACGTTTGTTGTATACATTTTTGTCGTTCAACAATGTATAAAGCAAATGACTTGGGCAGAAGTTTTGAATAGTCAACAATTCATTCCAATGTATGAACTTAAAATCATATCTCCAAACCTAAGTTAATTTTCTAATGTCAGTAATAAGTTACACCTGAATAGTTTACTTGAGCAAACTATATCGTCGACCTCCCCCTCTCCCAAATCTTAATTAATCAGAACTGTAAATTTCTCTTTAAATTTCTTTAAGTAAAAAAAAAGAAAGAAATTATTTGAGCATACATTATTAGTATTTTGAAGAAAATGTAAACAGAATTCAGAACTTAAATCACCACTAAACTGCTGACTAACCTAGTGCTACTGGGGAAACTTCCTGTTGTAGGATCTCTAGATCTGCTCAACTATTCTTAATTTCGCATAATACTTAGCTGTTTGAGCAATTTATTTATTATCGTTTCTCCTGTGAAACGAATGCTTTAATGTTCTAAGCGTACATTCATTCGAAAATTCTTTCATACATGGAGAATTTATCAAAAAGTCCGTCAAGCAGGCGCTGCGTAAATTAAGCAGATTTCCTTCGTATAGTTTAATACTAGATAAATCTACATGCTGGTAACACACAACCGTGAATATTAAGTGAATAAATATAAACGGTAATAATAAATCTTTCCCCTCCCAACGGGAAGCGTCTGAAATGTAAAAAAAACAGGTCTGCCAACCTCTCGGCGGAATGAAAAACAATTACTGATATAAACAATCAGAATACAACATTAATTTTATTGAATACTATTTACTATATCTAGTACTCTAATGAATCAGAATAATTGTATCTCAAGAATCAAATTTTAGTAGTCATAGAAGATTTGCGAACGCTAGAGCGTCAACAGAAATATATATATATATATATATATATATATATATATATATAGATATATATATATATATATATATATATATATATATATATATATATATATATATATATATATATATAATTTTTTAAAAATCACATCTGTGAAGATTACTCAATAACTAGTGATAGCACAATTAATGTAAGAGTTTCAGAACATTTTTAAATTGAACGTTGATGAAATTTCTAATTTTGAGGTATATTATATTTTCAAATCAGAGTACTACAATTCCTGAAAATGTCCCTTAAGTACTAATGGAAACATCTGATGTCCTTCTAATTTTCTTCTTTTCCTTATTCGTTGACATAGAAATCAGGGTTTAGGGAAATCACCAAGTGTAGCGTGGTACATACAACAACTAATGGATGAGGTGGATCACGTATTAAAAGGGAGAAAAAATCTTGGAGTCATAACAAAGGTAGAATTTTGTGAATAGGGCTACAGCATCTGTAGGTTTGTCACTTTTCCTTGAATTATTCAGCGTGAAATTTTCAGACAAGTAATTTATTACATCTTCCTCAGCAAAGTTGGCTCAAAAAGTTACAGACATAACCGCAGTAAATTTACACTTTCATGAATCGATTTTATTTTGATAGACCAGCAATTTATGTATATTCTATATTTCTATAGACTAATCACACACACATATATATATATATATGTATATATATATATATATATATATATATATATATATGTATTCCTAACTAAGCTTACGCTGCTTTGCTTGGAACATTTTTAGTGACTAAATAATGAAGGTATTTTTTTTTAGTAAGGCTTAACTTAGCCCACTATTTTTATATTACCAGTCTCCTTGTTTG
Organism: Riptortus pedestris; assembly: GCA_019009955.1. Lineage (NCBI taxonomy): Eukaryota > Metazoa > Arthropoda > Insecta > Hemiptera > Alydidae > Riptortus > Riptortus pedestris. Next base: position 80,652,879 of record CM032228.1, on the reverse strand, counting down.
CATTTTTGTCAACGTGTCTTTCCGGTAACTGTGGCAATTTCTGGAATTTTTTACTGACATGAAGAATAAATGAATTCAAAACACCGCGGACAACCTTGGATGTTAAGGATTAGAGGGGTATAAGAATCAAACAATAAATAATTTTGTGTTCTCCCGCAAAATTACAGTTTTGATATATATATATATAAAATTGTGACCTCTGTCTGTACATTGATTTTTTTCTCAAAATTTCACGATAACTTTTCGTTTCACATGTCATAGACACCATAACTGCATTTTGTTTCTTTCGTGTATGTTTGTTTGTTACCTTTTCACGCATAAACGGCTGAACTGAATTTTATGAAACTTGGTATGTATATTACTACTGACCCAACTTAGACTTTAGGCTATATTAAAATTCTCTGGTATGGACAGGAGTGGGGGTTATAAGGGAGGCCTGAAATTAAAAATAGCCATATTTCGTTTCCTATTGGTTTTTCGGCAAGTGTAAACATAACAAAAGTTGTTTATTTTGTTATTTAAAGTAACTTTTGTTATATACATTTTTTTGTATACCCAATTATAAACGATAAATACGCTAAAACCTATAGCGGAAGTGAACAATTTTATTTGGGACAAAAGACCCAACCGAAATAAATAAAACTCGGTATTTGTATTAGCACTAACGCTTTCATTATAATAAGTCATACCAACATTTCTATGGACGGGAAGAAGTGGGGGTTATAAGGGAGGCCTGATATTAAATATAGTGATATTTCGTTTTCTATTCGTTTTTCGGCAAATATGCACATAACAAAAGTTGTTTATTTGGTTATTTAGAGAAACTTTTGTTATACATACTATCGTCGTATACCGAAGTATAAAGGCGTTATACGCTAAAAATATCGTGGTAGTCAACAATTTTATTTTGTACGAAACACTCAACCGAACTAAATAAGACACTGGGTATGTGTATTAGTACTAACGCCTTCCTAATAATAAGCCATATTAACATTTCTAGGGACGGGCAGAAGTGGGGGTTATAAGGGAGGCTTGAAATTAAAAATAGTGATATTTCGTTTCCTATTAGGGTTTCGGCAAATATGCACATAATAAAAGTTGTTTACTTTGTTATTTAGAGAAATATGCTCAACAATTCTTTTCAATATGAACTACCAGGTACCTCACCTGGAAAAATTAATTCAAATTATAATATTTTGTAATTAATAACTTAAATCTATGCATAATGCACTGGAAACGGGAAATATGACAGTATCGAGGACAGTGAAATCTTACATAAAAAATTAATTTTATTATTGTCAAATCCACAGAAACGACGGGTATTAACCCTAAACACTGGGAAGGGTAAATTTCAAAATATTGTGCAAAGTAAAGCCATGCCAAAAGAATACCATCACCATACAGCCGCAAATGAATTCCCGGGCGAAGCCGGGTATCTGAGCTAGTATATATATAAATCATACAATGGGAGGGATAACATTTCTTCTATTACAATAAAATAATTTTAGCGAATTTCCCTTAAGGGAAATCAGCTATTGAGGTCGTACTCATGACGTGATTTTCGAAATTTTTCTTCAAACGTCCATCGATCCTACGTACGAGATGACGAAAATGAGGCCCGTTCAAAAATGTGTATACATTGTTACGTTTTATTACAAATTCATCAAAAACGTTGTTTATTAGAGTTATTTTGGATTGCAAAATTAAACACACACAAACTTCAGAGTTTTTATCACTGCACAATTTATTTACAATACACTACACACTTGGGTAATTGTTCTTAATGACTACTCACAGTATGCACTGATAGCTTCACTGTTCTTCAGATTACACAGTCCAATAATACACTCACGATCACTGAAGTTCACAAAAACACGGCATTGCACTGTCTTAAACGCGGCACTATACTGTTACTTACAGAGACACGGCACAACACTGTTCTTCACATAAAAACACTTTACCGCACTGCACTAAGTCGCACTGTAGCATTGAACGCACTGATGAGCACTTGAAGACAGCTGAGAACAAACTAACTGTCGGCCGAGCTGTATGCTATTTATAGAGAAGCGGCAGCATCAAAGCCGAATTGTCTGGACTCTTCGAGGACTGGTAGGGACTAGGACGGACGCGACCATATGGCGGCATCCCTTTGATCGCCGTACTCCCCAAATACGTGACTATCTCTGTTTAATTTTTTATGTATTTCATTTTCGCAACACTAGATATATATCCACTAATGCTACATTAACAATACTCTAGTATCTAATAAACCGCCTTATTCGAAGGTTAAATACCAGAGACTGTTGTAAGCTTCTACTTTGGAGATATATGCAAATACCTTCGGTTGACCCCCTCCCTTCTTTTGTTCTTGGATTCCTAAAATTTGAGCGATTGAGATAAAGATCAATCTGATTCATTACAAATTACAACACTAGCTTTGGTAAATAGTTTTCAATAAATTTAATATGTTACACTCAGGTATATTTCATTAATTTTTTTTCTTTCCAGTCTATCTATCTATTCAGCGCTAAGAGGTTGGCTGGCCTGCCAACAATTCAACCGCTTTCCGTTGTAAGACTAATAACTTGTAAATTGTCTGAAGGATTTCTCATTACCGTTTGAATTTAGTGTTCCAAGTATGTATATTTATCTATTGTAAACCTTTGCGTGGGGAATCTGCTTTGTTTACGCAGCCCCTGCTTGACGGACTTATAATTCTGTGAACTCTTCCTAGGGCTGTTTCGACATATTGCTTATTACAAAGGCATGCCAATCATTTATGATACTTGACATTAATAAATAACAGTATAAGAGTTATATAATAGTTGAGGTTTATTACCAGTATCTTCATTCTACAAAGGTAACATCTAATGATTTCATAGATTCACCAGTCTAGGTGTGTAGCTTTAAGGAGAATGTTGCAATTTAGTTTGAAGTTTCAGTTCCTCGAAATCATGAAATGAGAATACCGGGAATGGTGCTCCAGTGTTTCGGTCATAATAGAAATATCTTTATTTCTCTATTTATACTTTAATAATAAACTTATCTGTCTTGACAATGTTTTTTTCCAAGCTAGGTTTATGTTTTGAGATTGGGAATCGTTCAGTAGCCAGAAACCATGGTCATCGTCATTCAAAATTGAGGTTCGGTATAATATCTGGAAGGAAAATCTATACTAAATAAAATATAGAAATGGATTCAGGAGACGGCATATCAATTATAATATAGCCACTTTAAGGGGAGTACATATTGTAATATTTTTACATCTATACAGTTGATGATACTTAAATAAAACATACATAAATAAATCTATAAAAATCAATAAAATGATTGAAGCTGTATAATTTATAACGATAAGAGAATTTTCCTTTGTAACACAACAGTCATCCGATAGTGAACGAACTCACAATTTATGACTGTTTTTATAAATAATTATACTTAAATTTCGTTAGGTGACATCAACATTAATTGCATTAAGAAGATAAGTAATGTTTTTATAGAGAGCCCTCCTTTTTCATTTAGAAATGTATGTTATTAGTAAAGAGGAAAAAGGGATTTTTCTAGAAGTGTGAGTTTGAAAGCAGATTGACGTTAGAGCAATTTAAAAAGGTGGCTTTGCATCTCTTGAAAAAATCTGGAGCTGAACGAGAGCTTTCATCATGTCGGAATCATGGCAAATGGCCAGCCTAGCGTAACTCATCCCTATCCGTTGCCTCAGTTAGTATTTTTTAGCTTTATTTTTTTACTTTGTTGATATCTTTATTTGATGAATTTATTTCACTACGACTTAAGTGGAACGCACCACGCGCAGTTTATTAAGAAAATACTTTTTGATGACAGCTTTGAACTTCATTAGGAGACATATGTTAAGGGATATTACTTGGCATGTAACGTGCAGTAAAGAAACTAGCTTTTCCTATGGATATTATGAAAATCAGGTATACACACACCTACACCTACTCAGAAGAACACGCATGCACGCACACGCTCGCGCAAACTTGCACATGCACAACAATCCATATATATCAATAGTCAGAGCCTTCTACAATTACTATTATTTTATTTTATTAAGAATATTACAGTCTGCATTTAAATGCATTTGGTAATGTGAATGAACAATACAATCGTCCTCCATCACTCTCGACTAAAGCTACAACCCTTCACCGCAATGAGAGGAGCAGCCTCTCCCTGCCTGGCAAGGAAGTCAAGTGCTAAGGAGGAATGGCACTTGATAAGAAAATAGCCTCTGCTATCACTTCACTTTACACTTCTGTAGGAGATCTCTGGGCCATTGTCTCTTTAGTACTTCAGGATTAGAATGACTGGATAGTTGCAATATTCGTTTGATCTTAGCTATTACTAAAATACTAAATATAAATGACTCATGTTAAACTAAATTTCGTTAATATCTAAAATCCGACCAAGAGTAGTGGGGTTTATAGAAAAGTTAAAATACAACATGGCTTGCATCCCCTCAATAATGTGTCGAATCTTTAAATTTTACTTAAAATTTGTAATATGTTAATGAAATACTGTTCTACAATTTGCTGGTTTACAAATTTTTTATAATTTGAATATTAACGGAGTTTTTTGTAGTTTTTCGTTTTTGGCCTTTAGCCCCTTTTACAGTAATGTGGCAATCGTCTTGAACTATTATAGCGCTGAAAGTTGAATGTTTTAGTCCAGTTTACTATCAAATCCTATATAGTGGAAAATAGTGATTGGAATGTGCTGATTACGTAATTTGTGCTACAGCAATACTCAGAGACAGGCTGGAAATCGTGCCCTCCACCTTTAACACTCCAATTCCGGACACCCATCCAGCCATCACTTCCTCTCCTCTTGAATTATTCCTTTCTCTTAAATATGGATAATGGCAGATATAACTTCCACAATAGTTTTCCAGAAACTAGATCTTCCATTTCACTTACATGTGTAGTCTGAAATATTTGCTACATTCTACAAGAACATTATGCTGTGGGTTATTCCTTCAACCCTCTAAATGAATACTTTGGAGACCATTTGCCTGCTTATTAATTTCATTATAATAACCTGTGTGACATGGTAAAATTGAGAAAACCTACAATTCCTGTAATAGATATCTATTTGTCAAACCGATTTTTTTCTTCTGTAGAATTAAGGAAACTTTAATTTTGCGTTATAAATCATTGACCATTAAAGAAACAAAATATGCATAGTGCTTGACGAGGCTTTTAATCCATCTCCTTCCTTCATCTATATTTCCTACTAGATGGTCTTTCTTCCAGATCGAAGTTTCGAGGTAATATAACATTTGTTTTACGATCTCTTCGGCTAACCAGTTTAATCATTTATTCCTTTTATCCATTTCGTTTTATATTTCTTTTTCACTGCTTTCGTCCGGGCAGGAATTACCCTTTGGTATGTCCCCATAAAACCAAATTCAATGAGGAACAACCTGAACGCTTCGATTAGTATATACCAACATTTAAAATAGGTAACTTAAATATTTTGAACTCAGCTTAGTATTTTTATTAAAAGCGTATACTTGTCGAAAAGTTTAACAATAGACAGTTATAGTCCATAGAATTACAAAAGAAAAATATTAAGAACATAGACGTAGTGTCAGAGAACAAAGGCAATATAATGAAGATGCAGTACATGTATTTATTTATGTACGCAGGAGTTTATGTATGTATATATATAATATATAAAGCTGGATAGGGCTTATTTTAATCCAGAACATTATGCAACATGGATGTGCTTAGACACATCTTCATATTTTTAAAAATTTGCTCATGCCAGGGGGTTGTTGTGGGTTGTCGTAGGGGTGGTGTAAATATTCAGGGGATGCAGAGTGAAAGTGAATCCCACTGCTTAGGAGCAGGGAGCCACCCTTGGATATAGATATATATATAGAATGTAAAGGGCCTGTGTTCTTTATACCAAGATGAAAGGGGGCATCACTAGCCTTGGCTCGTCTCATATTTAATCTCATCCAGAACCCTCTCTACCGCTTCTTCAGACAACTTACTACCTCTCCTAACGAGTTGGGTCCTTCATATTAGTGCTCTTCATATCATTAGGTATTAGCAACGACTTCTAAACCAGACAGTAAAGAGAAGCGGTCCTTTTATTTATATATATATATATATATATATATATATATATATATATATATAAAAGGATTTTATTTAATGAGTTTGTCGCTAAATAAATGTTTATTGCCACACCGTAATCTAACCCGCGACTCATAGCGTACCATCTGCGCATTAAGACCAACACCCTGACTCACATGGCTAACCTGAGCCTCATACAAAAATATGGGAAACAAATTAAATATCAAAAATCTGGATTAAATAATTCTTCCTATGGTAGTACATTTCAGCAGTTAATTTTTAAAATTTAATGTATATATATATATATATATATATATATATATATATATATATATATGTATGTGTGTGTGTGTGTGTGTGTGTGTGTGTGTGGGGGGGGTGTGCTTGTACATCCGTGCACTTTCGGCCCATTGATTATATTAAGTTTTATCTTGGGACTACTGTTCATCATAGAAAAAGAAATCCAAAGTTCATTTTTTTAAAAACAAAATTTATCGCGTTTTCTTTTGAAAAACTTATTGGGGTTACTCTCATGATAAAATTATACAATAATTCCTTCAAATCTCCCCGAATCATAGTAAATGTACCAAAAACAGAATAAAGTTTCGAATTTTTAAATTTGATATATATACTATCTACAGATATTTTGTCTCTTCGCTCTCTAGCTGCTAATATTGACGCCACAAACTAATTTCATATTCAAAATTTTGCGGAAAAGATATTTTGGGTTCGCTAAAGCCAGAAGCGGCTGAGGGGAGCAGGTTTAATAAGGAAGTAAAACGGATAATTCGAAATATGTCCTTATTGTGAGTCAGATCAAAAAATGATATATATTCAAACTCGGTGAAAATTTAACTCACAAATTGGGTTCAATGCATTTTTCATACGAATAAGTTTTAAGAAGGTATATGCTCCTGTTTTTTTCGTTTTAGCTACTCAGGTTGCTCACATAACGCAAAATTACAAAATTCCCACAAATTTCTGCCGAAGGTTGATGTAAAAGTAAAACTTTTCCTATTATCTCAGTTTTTAAGCAATTTTCCAGGAAAAAATAAGGTGCAGGCGTTATAAATGTTCACTGATAGTTACCTTTTTTGAACTTAGTTCCATTATAACAAGAGGCACAGGTGGCCCGCAATTCGTGGTAGTGAGTGGGTAAATATAATTATATATGTAAACATGTTGTTGAATAAATTATAATTTCAACGTCGGAGACTTACTCAAACTATTAGTGTTATTTAATTTAAAATATATATCTTATTACTTTTAAGTTAATTATGTTTTTGTCGGTGTTATTGACTCATGTTTTGGTTTTATTACTGCATTAGTTACATACTTAGTACGTAAGCAGTGTTTTTTTAGTAATTGAACTAGATACAAAGGTTCGTTATTGTACTCCTTCACTGCATGCCTGTGACCATAATTACCAGGTAATCTTTTTATAACAGATTTCCCTTAAGGATTGATGTTGTACTCATGACGTGATATTTGACATTTTTCTTCAAATGTCCATCGGTCGTAGGAAATGGCAAAATGAGGTCCGTTCAAAATTAAATATATATATATATATATATATATATATATTTGTCTATTAACACTCTAGCTGTCGCAATTATTGTTTGATCACTCGATATTTAGTCGTTTTATGTAAAAAGATAAATCAAGTTCGTTTATGGCTAAAATGTCACAAGGAGGAGGGGGCTTTACAGGGAGAGAATTTTGAATATTCAAAATATCTCTTTTACTATACGCCAGATCGAAAAAGTGCGTAATATCAATCTTATTGCAAATTACATGTACTATAAATAGTGTTATATAAATTTATTCTATATATTGAATATTAATCGAGATATTTGCAGTTTTCTTTGTTCAGCTTACAGCAAACCACTTTATTCGAGCTTAAATACCAAATATTGTTATCAAGAGGCCTTTAATATACGAAATACATGCAAATATGTTCTGGTGATTTCTTTATTTTTTATTTATTCACCTAATATTCACGGTTGTGTAGTGTTACCAGTATGTACATTTATCTATTGTTAAGCTTCATGAGGGAAATCTGCTTAGTTTACACAGCTCGTGCGTGACGGACTTTTATTTAACTTTATGCTAGTTGATTTTAACAAGTCCATAATCTCAAAACAGCTATATTTTTTCGACATGATATCGGATCATAGACCAGAGTATATTTGAACTGAGAAGAATATATATATATATATATATATATATATATATATAGTTCTTGCGTTTCTGGCTGTTTTATTTTACATCTAATCAACCGATGTCAATTTAATATCAATGCTGCTTGTAACTGAAACATTCGCCGACACCTATTCAAGTAACTGACATGTCTGCGTTCTTTAGTTCAGTAATTTACTGTCGAATCCTTGTCAACAAAGCCTCCCCCACCTTCGGTAATATATATAAATATATCTATATATATATATATATATATATATATATATATATATATATATATATATATATATATATATATATATATATATATATATATATAAAATGGTAACCTCTGTCTGTACATTGATTTTTTTCCGCGAAATTTCACGATAACTTTTCGTTTCACATGTCATAGACACCATAACTGCATTTTGTTTCTTTCGTGTCTGTTTGTTTGTTTGTTTATTTGTTTGTTACCTTTTCACGCATAAACGGCTGAACCGAATTTTATGAAACTTGGTATGTATATTACTACTAGCCCAACTTAGACTTTAGGCTATATTAATATTCTCTAAGACAAACAGGAGTGGGGGTTATAAGGGAGGCCTGAAATTAAAAATAGCGATATTTCGTTTCCTATTGCTTTTTCAGCAAATATGTCCATAACAAAAGTTGTTTATTTTGTTATTTAGAGTAACTTTTGTTATATGCACTTTTGCCGTATACGGAAGTATAAATGAGTTATACGCTAAAAACTATAGCGGGAGTCCACAATTTTATTTGGCACAAAAGACTCAATCGAACTAAACCAAACTCGGTATGTGAATTAGCACTAACGCCTTCCTTATAATAAGCCATACTAACATTTCTAGGGACGGGCAGGAGTGGGGGTTATAAGGAAGGCCTGAAATTAATAATAGTGATATTTCGTTTCCTATTGCATTTTCGGCAAATATGCACATAACAAAAGTTGTTTATTTTGTTATTTAGAGAAACTTTTTTTATATACACTATCGTCGTATACCGAAGTATAAAGGCGTTATACGCTAAAGATTATAGCGGGAGTCAACAATTTTATTTGGCACAAAAGACTCAACCGAACTAAATAAAACACTCAGTATGTGTATTAGCACTAACGCCTTCCTTATAATAAGCCATACTATTTCTAGGGACGGGCAGGAGTGGGGGTTATAAGGGAGGCTTGAAATTAAAAATAGTGATTTCCTATTGGGGTTTCGGCAAATATGCACATAACAAAAGTTGTTTATTTTGTTATTTAGAGAAATTTGCTCAACACTTTTTCTAATATCAACTGCCAGGTACCTCAAATGAAAAAAATGATTCAAATGTATGTCAATATTTTGTCAATAATAATTCAAATATATGCATAATGCACAGGAAACGGGAAATATGACAATATGCAGTACAGTGAAGTCTTACATAAAAAAATAATTTTATTATTAACAAATCCACAGAAACGACGGGTGTTAACCCTAACCACTGGGACGGGTAAATGTCAAAATATTGTGCAAAGTAAGCCCTTGCACAAAAATATACCATCACCATTCAGCCTCAAATGAATTCCCGAGCGAAGCCGGGTATCTGAGCTAGTATATATATATATAATTGTTATTAGTTTACTTTTCTTCCCCACTCCTTTTTTAGACTAGAATACTTTCGCTCTAAAAAAAATATATCATTTTTATAATTTAGATTTTATAGAATTTATTAAAATGCCTTAATAGTTTAAAGTAAACGTATGATTTTTCTATGGAATCAAACGGAACAACTGAACGTTTGTGTGGCTAAAATAATGAATTCCCCCAACCAAATCCAAAAAAAGAAAGAAAAAAAAAAGGTAAAACTTACAAAACAAAACTCTGGGTCTGTTTGAAAGGTTTAATGGGAGATTATCCATTTTGACCAGCTAATTAAATTCCATAGTATAATTCATACGTCACTGGTTGACGTTAGTCATGAATAGTCCAAGCACTTACCCTTGTTAGCAGCATAAATTAAGGTATTACTATTTTTATATTATAACAAATTATTTGAGATGGCCAGCACTGCCATTTAATAATTTAGTTAGGTGCTTAAAAACGTAAAAGTGTAGGGAGCTTAAAAGCTTAATTTTTGATAATGTGTTCTTAAAAATAGATGTGTTTATGGTCTTGTTTCAGAGCTAACATCTCACCTATACCTGCTCAACGAGTGCCTTAAACCTCTGTTATCCAAGGCTTTTTCTTGTTGTAGAACTACACATATTCGGCCATACGGAACAATTGAGGTCCAGCTGGAGCTATCAATTAGCCATGAAAGACAGTTCTGGGTTTGCGGGTAACCAGCTGTGGGGGAACATGGCCGACCGCAATCTGGGAGTAATTGTACTCCAACTACTGATTGGGCACCAATGAAATACACCCCCGAGTCAGGGAATTTCACATTAGGGAATAATTTCGTCGGGGTAAGCGGGAAATGTTTTGAGTGAAAAACGACAACTAAATGAAAAGAATATGTTGTCATACCTGTCGCTGGAGACCGTCGTCACTGGCTGATGGTCGAGTACAGCTGGCAAGCGCTTTCGATGCAATGGCACCATCTTCAAGCCCGTCAAAAAGTTGTAATGAGCCAACTGTACTCAACCGTCAGCAAGTGAAGATAGTCTCCACCGATAGATATGACAACAGTATCATTTATACTGGCGGTTCTAACCCTTTATTTAAATTACCGAAAAGAATATACTTTTTTTTTTTAAATTTTACGACACAATAATAATAATGTTGTAATAAAAATACGGGTACAAAAAACAACACTGGTTGGGACCCTTATATTCTATGCAATTCGTTAATGATCTCAATAAGAGCTAGTTATTTGCAGACATTCGTGTGGCTTAACGTAGGAAGGAAACGTGTGAGTCTTAGGGTATATGCCTTATTTTTATGACAGGATTAGAAGATAATTCATGGAGTTATGGTTTTATTTCACAGGTAACATAGAAGAAGCTTCTTCATTTTTCATAACCTCTGAAATCTTAACAGGACTGGAGCAGTGTTTCCCTTGGGACTACATTATAACTTAATTCATTTTCTTCGAATTTAATTTATATTTGTACATTATATTAACCGACACTCAGTTTTACAGTTAGTGAGCGCATTGGCAAAGAAGGTGCTATATGTAAAATACACATAGATATTTCCTTAAAGCCGTAAGTGAATACGAGAGTAAGGTTGGAACAAAAGAATCCCAGAGTAAAAGAAAAGACAGGGAATGGGATAGAAGTCCTTTTGCTGTTTTAGCTGGAGGATGTGAAGAGGGGCGGTGTCAGTACGGATTTGGTGTGCGGCCGAGTGTAAGGCCATTTCACGTGCCGCTGGCTAAATTTCTCGCTCTCTGTAAAACTACTGTTTGGAAAAGAAGTATCGGAAAAGTGGGAGGGGGCAAAGCCCCCAACACGGACAAAGGGGCCGCACATAGAGAATTCCTTACCGACCAACTTAGCCTAATGCACTCCACCCCCTCACCTTACGAGAAAAAAAACACTTAAAACTTTTTTTTTTCTTTCTCTCTCCTTATGTCCGGTCCGCATACATTTACTTTCTGTACACAAAACTCTCTCTCTATCTGACTCTTTAGTAACTAAGGTTCCTAAAACTTTATTTTTTCCACTTCTGGAATAAAGAAGTAGACTTATGAGTTAATAACATAGAACATATACCTGAAGAACTTGATGCCAAAAAGTAATAAAAGATAAGTTTTGGTAAAAGAATTTTAACAGTGAGGGTTCACTAGTTGAGGTTTGGGACCACACAATGAATTAAGTTATAATGATGAGGAAAATGTACCTAACTAATTAATATTACGTGGACTATTTAAACAGTAGATTTGATCTTATTCTTGTTCATTTTTTAAAACGTATAGTAATTAATTAAAATTTTGGGGAAATCCTGGTATAACATTGAGATGTTACGAATTTTTGAATTCCTCCCTTCCTCCTTAAAACACCTCCTCTTTTTACCCCCTCCCCTATTACTACCAATAACTAATACGATCTGGAATAAAATATCTCTACTCGGCTTTTGTAGTGAATATTAGTAGTTTCCGTGTATATCGACCGTGTGTATCGACTAATCTGTTATTCAGTATCACCAAAGATAAAATTATGGTTAGCAATGGAAAATAAAGTATAACCTTGTGTAGCTAAAGGGAGGGTGCTTAATTGTGGAGATTTAAATATCTTGTGCTTTTCTTGCCGTGTGCACCCTTAATTAAATGAAAAATCTTAGAAGCGCTTCTTGTTAACTTGTGAAAATTGTTGAGAACTGTCACGAAAGTTGTAAACGCTATATGAGGCTGACTGGTCGTAATTGCAGGAATTAGGAAGTAAATGTTCTAATGACAGACAAGGAGAAATACAAGTTGGAAAGATCTCTCACCTGTTTTAATTAAAGAGAATTTATGAAGGGAAGCTTCTATTCATCTCCGTCTTCTTAAGAAGCAGCTCTCAGAAATATTCTTGTATGAGTAACTTCCTACGCAGCCTCTAATTTATGTAATTAATTGAGCAACCTACCATCAAAACGTCCTTGATAATGAATTTCGCGTATTTGATGGAATACAAGTTTCTTGAAAACTACTTTCCATCTCAACTTGCACTTATAACATCAATTGAAATGGCTCCAACTATTAGAGTAAAATATTAACATTTTTTGCTTGAATAGTTTAGCTTCGACTATACATTCTCTATGAATTAATATCAGAATATTGCTTTCTCTTCGAAAATAAATCGAAATTATTGTAGATAGGTGTGAATTCGCTACTTTTGGTGTTAGCAATAATATTGTAAAAATGTTATTCTTTATATCGTTGAAATGTGACCTCATTCTAATCTTTCTTGGTGGCAATAAGATAAAATAGATAGATAGCAAAAATATCTTCTAAATATATTATTTTTAACTCTTCGGGAGTTTTTCGTGACATGCCATTCTTTTTCCTTCGTCAATATTTTAGCCAAGCGGCATTATCTTAAGAATGTAGTGGAAAAAAAATGTGACGCCACTAAGTGGAAAACTGTTTCTTAGAGCAATAACTTCTAAAAAGTCCGTCACGCAGGGGCTGCGTAAACTAAGCAGATTTCCCACGTGAAGTTTTACAATAGAGAAATTTCACGAGAGCTGAGAAGTTAATGAAACGGCGGAACTAGCTTTTGGCGGGAAAGCCACTTCGTCCGTTAGCCGCTCAGATTTAATAAAAATGCAAATATCTCGGTTAATATTCAAGATAGAGAATAAATGTATATAACAATATTTATAGTAAATTGAATTTGTAATAAGATTAGTTCTTTACAAGTTTTCGATCCGACTTATAGTAACAGAGATATTTCGAATTTTCGAAAATCCTCCCCTCTAAACCCCACCTCCCACTGGTCCGATTTCAGCCGTTAACGAACTTGATCTTTCTTTTTACATACTCGTAAAACGACTAAATATCGAGTTTGGTAACGATTAAATAGAAATTACGACCGCTAGAGCGGTAACAGACAAATATATATATATATATATATATATATATATATATATATATATACAGTTTTGAACGGACCTCATTTTCGTCATCTACTAGGTAGGATCGATGGACATTTGAAGAAAAATTTCGAAAATTCCGTCATGAGTACAACCTCAATAGCTGATTTACCTTAAGGGAAATCTGCTAAAAGTCGCAAGCAGCAAAGAAAATTATTAACAAGATCAAAGTTATTTTCACTTCTGGACTGCTTGAGAGTTGCCTCAGGGCGCACAGTGGGCCGGATGGCCAATCTAGGTGGAAATAATTCATGAAATCAAAACATCTAATTAAGTTATTTGCATTAATCTGGAACGTCTATTAATCCAATATGGCATGGTATTTTGGAATTAGCACCCGTACAAACATCACAAACAATGACAAATCCGATGTTTTCATTCTAATGATTAAAAAGTTTGCAGCTCAGTTTTACCTAAAAATTTACTTAGAAAGGTTTTTTTTTCTGTATTTAAATTATCGAAAGTAAATTATTAAACTATTTTATTAAGATGGACACCATACCCATAGGTAAGTTAATAATAAAAATACAATAATATCTCAAAATTATACGAAATAAAAAATTTTAACACCCGTAAAAAAAATATACCGCATAATGCCGCTAAGATAATTATGTCTGTTGTTGTTTATAACACAAACTAACATTTCATAAAAAATAGAATTGCTAATATTTGCTAACTTTTTCTTACGGGCTATTTTCAGAAAAAGAAATCACGATTACGAGACGGGACGTTTTTCTTCTTTGGCAAAGCTATTCAAACACAAAGCCAATAATTGAGACCATTTTGTCACATTTTCCTGTGAAAAATATCCAACAACATTCATTGGAAAAATTGACCAGTAATTTAAACCTTTTGTTATCAAAAATTAAAATTAAATGGCAATATAATAGAAGCTGGACGATACAAAGATCTGTTTCTTAAAAAAAAAAAATACTATTTGTTTGGATAAAATTTTCACATTTATATGTATATGTGATGAAGAGGAACCTCTGTCATCTATTTCTGGAGGTCGACCAATTAAGCCATTTGAAGACTGCTGTGCTAAAACGGAGAAAACAAAAATAGGAGATATTATAAAAAGACCTTTAAATGAAATAGTGTTTGCTTCTGAAGTCGCTGTAAGAATGTCGGGAAAACGTGATGCAGCTAACCTCATTAAAGAAGTAGCTCTTTGTTCATCTGATGTAGGTACTCAAATTAAAAAACTTCGAATGTGTAAACTTAATGAAACCCGCCCATTTACTAACGAAGAAGCGTTAGCTATTTTCATTGACTGTAAGCTGTCAAAAAATTCATATAAGTTGCTTTGGAATCATGCATTAAAGATTAATCATAAAATATATCCATCTTATTATCAATTAGGAAAAACAAAAAACGATTGCTATCCATCTGGAGATATGGTAGATACTGAGAATTGCGTCACATTCAATGTACTGTCCATAGTGGATTTGACAACTATGAGTCTTGTTCTTGCCCACAGCAAAGTTTTTCAAAATTTCCCCTCTCAAACAACATTTGTAATGATATGTAAATTGGGTTGTGATGGTAGCATTGGTCATAGTAGGTAAGATGAGATGGGATTAATAATTGATAGACATAAACCCGGATTTGGTACAAGCAATGACGGAAATATGGCAAGACGATTTTACAAAAACCACGAAAAAAGTGCCACTATACCGGATTAGACGACGAACTTTTAAAAAGATTTTACATCATCTTGACTACTTTGTCATCTGGCTATGAGATTAATGTCGACAAATTCCAGACATACGTTCAAGATACAAGAACGTTATACCTAAGTACATTATCATGGTATTACATGCCCGTGACTGTTCATAAAATTTTGACCCATAGCACCCAAATAATTAAAAAGTGCATTGTGCCTATCGGAATGCTATCGGAGGAGGCTTAGGAGACTCGAAATAAAGATTTGAGGCGATTTTGAGAGTGCCATACCCGGAAATGCTCTCGAATAGATACAAATACGGATTTAGCACAAAGGCTGTTGGTGACTTCAGATCCTTTAATTAATTATTTTAGGAAGGAGACCAGGAAAAGTCGAAAACGTTTACATAAGGATGTGCTATCGCTTTTGCAGCCTCCAAGTTCTAATATAAATAAAGATTCAGAAAGCGATAATAGCGATAGTGATAGTGATGATTAACTGATAATATCTCCCATTAACTGTTCTTCTTTTGTGATTTCAATTGTTACCTATGTTTTGGATTTTTCTTTGTATATTGTGGTTATTATTTTCTTTATATATTGTGGTTATTATTTTCTTTATATATTGTGGTTATTATTTACGACTAAATAATTGTATAATAATAATAAAACCATAAAACATTAAAAAATAACAAGTTAGTAGTTTTTTCCACCTAGATCGGCCATCCGACCCACTGTGGGGGGGGGGTTGGTTGCTTGCGAAGGAAAAACAGGTTATAAAGGTCAATATAACAAGATCATAACTTGATTAGCCAAGTGAGCACGACATTTTCTATATTTTTTCAACGAAGAAATCTATAAGACTATTTCCACAGCAGCTTCTGAAGGTAAAAAGCAAGTCAAACAATTAAAGAAGTTGAAGCTAACTCAAAGTCAGGTAGTTAGAAATCATTTAGAATATTTTTTTTAGGTTGTATTCCCTGTACCAACCATTTTAGCCCGAAGCTAATTATTAAAACAATAATTTAATTAGTTAAAAGTAATTTTACATGGTGCTTATGGTATTAATGACTTCCTGATTAATAAATATTGAGTAAATAGAATTTTAATATTTTACTAATTCAACTACTATATTACCTAGGTATTATATAACCAGCACTAAAATATAAATTAATACAATTTACAAATAAATTAATACATTTCCGACGTAGGTAAACATTTTTTTTAATAATAGGGCCAATCTAATTTGGAAGAAAATCCTGCTAGAGATACAATCACCATCAGGATGACTACTATTACTGCAATAGTACTGCGGATGGGATCCTTGGCTCTACTTCTCTACGCTTCCTTCGCCATACTTCTTTCGGCTGTGTTCTAGCATGTATTGACACTATTAGCGTGTATGCTCTTTCTTCTTACAGATGGGCTCGATAGAATCTAGCCATCTTACACTCTTTCTACATGGACATATATACCTTTTTCATTGGAAGAATTAGTAATAACCGAATTACAAATGTTTTGAAACATTCGGATTCGTAATAAGTGTTCTAGCGCCCAATGAATGCCTATGTCGTCATGAAATTCTCACGTAAATTTCTAATGTCCCAAAGGAAAGAAACGTATAGAGATAGGAAAGGGAGAACCTGGAAATTGAGTTGTGTTGAGTAAAGTTGTTGCTAAGCAGTATTTATTTTCCTTGAGGCTGCCTGTTTTATTAGCGGTGGGATTAAAACAGCGCCTCCTTATCTTCCTGGTGGTCTTCTTTCCCTAATCCTTTGTTCAGCAGGACCAATGTCCAGCTCCTACCCAAGATATTGTCCCTGCTACCTTCATATCCAAGCCAATGGATGGATCCCTCCTACTTCCTATCCAACTGAAATACTTCCATGTCTCCTTCATACGGGCTCACTTCCTTCTCTTTCTACCTCCAGCAGCCAGTTTATTCTCTACCTATTGCAAGTTGCTTCCTTATATAACCAATAGATTGTAATCTTCGGAATAAGACTAGAAATATTGCTTTTTTGAGCCTGCTTCAAATATTTGATGAACCCGGTAAATATTAGTGTTGTTTGCCTAGTTGCCCATGTATCCATCTGCCTGAAGGTGCTTCCCTCCTCCAGAATACAAGTGCAGGGAAGGCAGCTCCTTTCCGTCCTACCCAAACTCATCTCTTCTACCCGTATAGTAGGACATCTTCTTTTGCTTTAATAAAAACAAAAAAAAAAACTTAAGTTTTCTTTTAAATTTATTAAATAATGTAAAATCTGTAGCTTTACAAGATGCGACGAAATAAATAAATAAATATAATTATTAGTTTCATATAAACAGTACTGAATAATCTCTTAATACTCACCTCATACCTCAAATGAAGGACATTATACAAATCGGATGAATAATGATGATTTTTTTTTTAAAAAAACAACAATCATCCATCAACGAAGGTTTGAAATACAAATAGTTGTCATTTTTATTTTCTGATGGTGGTTTTTATTTTATGTCCGGTTGACTTCAGGTTACCACGGCGAACACGATGTTGCGGCTTCTCACAAGATATTTTTTAAACAGCTTAGCGATTTCAGGAATTTCCAGAGTGTCAGAGAGTAGGACCAGCCTTGAGAGATGCAATTGGGCTTGAGGCTTGAGCGCAACGGCAGATATCCCAGTAGCATAATCTCTAGGCAGTTCCTATAAACCAAAGGTGGGAAGCAAAATTCGTCTAACAAATGTTTTAGAAAATACATTGTCAGGAACCGCAAAACTGTGTTCTTGATAAACATATAGTTCTTCTTCGAAATTCAAAGATTCCATAATGGAACTTAATCATTATTATTATTATTTATTAACGTCCATTTTTTTTGCAGCTAAGGCTAATTGGGGCGGGTTATCTACAGGTTACCACCCTTTTCTAGCCAGGGTGGCACTAAGGATGTTATTTAAGTCCAACTCAGATTAGAAAAGGGTGGTAACCTGTAGATAACCCGCCTCAATTAGTTTTAGTAACAAAAAGTAAATATTTCTTTATTTTAACATAGGCGCTCAGGTTAACCATGTGAGTTAATGCTTTGTTGTCCTGAATCTCATATGGTATACCTAAAGTTGCGAGTTTGATGCCCGCCTGGACAACAGGAATTATTTAGGGACGAACTCACTAAATGAAATCCTTGGTCCCACCCTGGCTAGAAAAGGGTGGTAACCTGTAGATAACCCGTCCTAATTAGTCTTAGTAGCAAAATGTAGACGTTAATAAATAATATTTTAACACAAGTATGAAAAATATGAAATTCAATTATTCTTATAATATATATATATACCATGAAAAATTATTCCTGCGGAATTTAAATAGAATTTCAGACAACTCTAAATCAAAGTTATGTAAACTATATGAGGTAATTTGTTGGCATCTGCTTGGTATCACGCGATTTTTTATAATTTGATTATTAAATTAAGAGTTAATTATTCATGAATCAACATAGTTTACTATGGTTCATTTAGTTATGACGTTGTATTTTACAATTAGGGGTCCATTTATGTTGTAATTGTTTGAAACACAGAAATTTTGTAGGCTCGAAAAGGAAGGTTGAGCAAATAATTGAATACCGCATGGGCGTGAAACCAAAATATTCCCCGGGGGGAAAACTCCCCAACATAAATTCTATTTTACTTCCTGTGAATATAATACCTGGAAATTCTGGACGAAGCTTCCACCACAGAGCTAGAATTATTCTGGTAATTAAATGTGCTCAATAGCTCTGAATAATTTAAAATGAGAGACAATTACAAGATAACAAAGGAGAATGGCCGAATTAAACGTTTTACGTATCTTTGCAATTAATTAAAGTTTTAACAATTTACACATATTCTTCTTGTATTTAATAACATCCCGTTGCGACACACCTAAATAAATAAATAATAACATACTAAGAAATGTTATAGCACACAGTATTATTTTCATAAAATGCTATCAAGTTCACTTCTTCTCTTCTTGATTAATTTTGGGCTTTGGTAATAATTTCCTTAAAAATTAGGACCAACTTAAGGCAATAATATTTCAGTTACTACATTTTGACTAATTTTTGGTAACTGTTGGAGGGTCCCCTAACTACACCTGTAGGTTAGTTAAAACATTTGTTTTATATTAAATTAAATTCTACCTAAAAATGAACTATTTCCCTAAATATAAAACAAGTTATTGTTTTGTATGGGAATAAAAGAATGATTCTCACTTCATTTGTGAAATGTATTTAGTGGAACAGAGAAAAGTGGAATGGACCATATACATTTTTTTTTCCTATCAGTATAATCAGTATGTTAATTATGAAAAATGGAATGTTCATATGAGCAAACAAATCGTTTGTCTTTCATCCATTTTTAGGAAGACATCCATGGTATTTTTCCGGTTAGTGATAGTTTGGTTAAGTACCTATAACTAAGAAGGTCGCCGAATAGCCGAGCAGATCTGGTGAAAAACAAGGCGATATCTTGGCCCATTCCTAATCCTGCAAGGATTACTACTTCTGATAACAACTTCCACAACTAACTGCCTCCTACTATCCCTTTAAGAGTCCAATATACGTTCCTCTACAAGTAAATAAAATGTATTATTTACACAGCTGAACTATAGTTAAATATCATGAGCTGATAAAGTGCTTTTTTTCCTTGCACTCTTTGAGTGCTAAAGTGCGATTAGATAATTTTAAAGGGCAGAGAACTTTAAGGGTAGTAACTCCATTTTTACCATTTTGCAGTACAATTAAAACAAAGTTTGTGAATATTGTACGATTTAATTAATTGAATATTAATAATACATTCACTGAAAGGGAGGTATAATTATAAGTTTATACGTGAAATGTTATTTCTACAAGTAAACATTCAAATAAATGTATGTTGAAATCATTATGAACTAACTGTAAAATTATCACACGTACTCATAAAGAAAACACTTTTTATGACTTATTTTTATTAATGGAAGGTAAAAATTACAGGTGAATTAAAGAAAATGTATTGTTTCATGCTTCAGAACGCACATTTCCTCTTCCTAATTAGGAACAAGAATTTTCTGTTGTGCCTCATGACTTGGATTAGGCATTTTAGTAAAAGGGATTATTAGGGAAAGCAGTAAAAGCTGATAGTATTTATAAATTATATAAATCGAGTTTAGTAATGACTAACAAAAATTGAGACCACTGGAGTGGATACATGTGAGTGTATATATATATATATATATATATATATATATATATATATATATATACATATATCATTTTGAACGGACCTTATCTTCATTATTGGAGGATCACTGAACATTGAGTGTAAGTTTTCGCAAATCGCGCCATGAGTATGACCTCATTAGCTGATTTTCTTTTAGGGAAAGGCATTCTAAGCCATTAGGTAACTAGGATAGGATAGGAACGTTACATTGATTGTACTAGAACAATTTACTACACATCTGTAGACAAAATCAGATCTTTGGTTGTAGATCTGTGAATTGCATAAAGTATGCCAGAAAATTAATGATTAACAGGACAAAAAAAAAAGAATAATGCTATTAATACTTTAATTAACAAATAATTAAGGTCATTCTTAGACCCAAAAATATTATCAAGAATTTCTCGACGCAATTAATCCGAACATAAACCAGAGCGTTAACCATTTGCAGTTTAATTCAAGCGCAATAAAATGCTCATGCGTCTTCTTCTTCATTCGTGTCCCTTGATCTGAATAGTAGTTCATGGATTTCATACCTTCTTTCTTACACTCCTCATATACCTCTTTCTTTAGTGCGTAGAAATTTTGTCTATCAATAGCTTTTATAAATGTATCGTTGGACATGAATCTCCTAGCTTTTAATGTTTCGTTTCTCCATACCGTTAAATAATCAAAAAGCATTAATCTGCATGTAATTATATAATGTTTCTGGGGCTAGTGACCTAACTAATTTAAATATACTATTGGATTTAAGTCAAATAAGCACTGCTCTGAATAGTGAACGATTACAAAATAATTTTGGAAGACCCAACATTAGTTAAAAATACCTCTCCATTTTGGGCCCCGTCATTGATAATAACAAAGGCTTTTCAACCTTCTGACCCATCTGACACCTGTTAAAGCACTTATTACGAAGGCATTAAATTGCTATCAAAGGACTTTATTAATTTTCCTCCTCCAAGCCTCTTCATTCTATAGTAAGTTGAAATTTTGACTTACCACGACTACAATAAATTTGACCTACCAAGACCACAATAAATGATTAGTTTCTTAATTAGAACAACTTGTTTATTATGGAACAAAGTCCTAGCACTGCGTTCGTACAATAGTAAAAGTGCTGTTATGACACCACAATATATATATATATATATATATATATATATATATATATATATATATATATATATATATATTGGTATTAGATCGACTAATGAACGTATTCGTTTGGAGGAATTCCGTTTTTTTACTTCGTTCCTCCAATCTGATCTTTGATTCTCCTGCCTACCACATTTATGGTCTGGTGCAGGCACTCAGTTGGGCTAGTTCTTTCCAAATTTCCAAAACACCGTCACCTTATTTGTGTGAATTGGACTACTTATTTTCTGATATTATCTCGTCTCTTATGTTGTTCCTCGTACGTTTTAAGTCTGAAGCCACGGTGCTACTTTGGATCTATACTGAATCAGAGCCTATGTCATTATATCACCTGCATTCGCGAAATGCACTATGCATTTATTCCTAGTTTCACCATGATTGCTTCCATCTTCAAAGCTAATTTAGCAGCATGGATAGTTAGCAATCACCATTCCTCAATCCTAACTTAACGATGTTAGTCGTTTCACTAATTGATACTTGTCATCGTCAGTTAGACAAGTTTCCTTGGAAACCTAAGTTCAGTCTCTAAGTATGATGCTTTGAAGAAATGATTAAGGTTTGTGTTGCTCTTCCCCTCTTCGCTTCTGGAGAATTCGATTGGAGTTAACGATCTCAGCCAACGAGCTTTTTCCTCTTCTGAATTCTTCTTGATTTTTACCCAAGGCTCTTTCTTAGTGAGAATTCGTTCAGTTAAGTACGTACTACGTATTTGAGGCTCTTGTATGCTGCTGGGAATGGAGAGAGTTCTATGTTATTTTCACACTATTTAGGGGAACTCTTCTTCGTGATTGAACATATGAGGTCTAAGTTCCATATTTTTGGATCCTTTCCTTCTTCAGATCCTCATGAATAACTGATATGACTATATAGCAGTCAATTCCAGGGGCTTCCGTTTATTGGTTTCGTCAAATGCCATCTCAAAATCACAAAAATCTGGCTCATCCATATTTGAATCGAGTTTCCTATGTGGGGCTACAGCACGAAGTACTCTCTCCTAATCCCAAGCATATAGTATTTTTTTATTTCTGCTGATAGTGGGAGGTGAGATAACAGATTTATCAAGTACACAATTTTGTGACTCCTCACAATATATATAGATAAGGACTTAGTACTTTCAGCAAATAAAATTGGTGTCATTAGGGCGGGCGCCCAGGGAGCATTCTTCTAACTATATGGAAAATAGCGGGAAAATTCCTTGAATGAAACCTATCTTCTTTGAACTCCTTCAAAAACATATATCTGTGTGTGTGTGTGTGTGTGTGTGTGTGTGTGTGTGTGTGCGCGCGCATTCATATTTATTCAATTACACTTTCACGTAACATAATATCGTTTCATATGAAATTACTAAAAACTTCGTGACGGCGAAAACTAAATTCAGAGAAGTGGGAAAGAGTAAAGTCGTATTTTTTTTTCTAAGCCTAGGATAAAAGTTATTTTTCAAATTTGTTTCACGTCCTGCAATAGTTATTTTATTCATTTTTATTAATAAAGTTTTTTTTTTCAATTTTATCATTTTCAGCCTTCGCTTAATATAAGCTCTCTTGCTTATATGAATTCTTTTGGATTTTTGGACTTTCTGGAATAGTGAGACTTTGTGATGGATGTTCCTTCTATTGCGAGAATCTACATATCGAAATATATATCATTCCAATATTGATCCTATGGAGAGTGTTTATTGTATCGTTGTATTTACTATTTATGTATATACCAAAGAGGCATTGCTGTATTGGGCAATGGATGTATATAATTTGGTGGTATTGATTGGTGTAGGTTACTGCAACCATGGTGAATGACATGGTAGAATGGTTGTCAATACGTCACCCTGAAACCAATCCTTCAGGTTCTAGTTACTGGCTCCAAACTATTGTTGCCTTACATCTATCTCTATAAAAGGAATTTTAAACACTCGCATACTACCTTTCATTCCATTACAGTAGCCATATTATATTACGTTATTTTGACTCCGTATACAGCTCTAGTCGATTATATTTAAGTGCTACATTTTGAAAGGTATACGTCTAAGGACTGATAAGATAAAGAAAGCATTTATTGTTCTTTCTGCTCAAGTATAATTATAAATGTATATTATCATAACCAGATCATTGGGTTATAAAAGAAGCTCTAATTCGAAATACGAAGGAATATAAAAATAGTGCCTAGTTCTGTAAGATAAAAGGTTCTATGGAAGAAAATACATTCATACGGGTATTTCGTTGATATTTAATCTGGTTATTGGACCATTTAGACGTTATTTGTCATATACCATATAAAATTGTTCAAAAATAACAGATAATATTATTACCTAGCCTTCCCTATTTATTAATAACTACATGCAAGGTTCTTTAAAGGTGCAATTATCAAACTTTGTGAGCTGTGAGCTAAAATAATGTGTTGTTAATTAGGAGACTTACGAGGGGTATTATCGCCATAAATGTTGTTACCGGGGAATTTGTGAGAGACCTGAGGGGGCAGCCAAGCTCCCAATCCGTTCCTATGTAATGGTTTGATTTCTGATATTGGAAATAGCTGACAATCAAAAACTACAAAAGAAATGAAGAAGAGCAGATAGAATACGTTTGTACACTAGAAGTAGTTCATTAAAAGTCAATAGTGGAGGCCTGGGACGGTGAATTGGGGGACCACAAGTATTCAAAGCAACCACGGTAAACGGATTTTCTAAGACCTATTGAACTAAATGTCTTGAGCCTCTATCTTGACACTACTAGCTCACCGAAAAATGACTATACGCATTTGAGGTCCAACTAGCTTATAAATTCCAACTATAGAGAAAGCCCTCAACTCCTATATGAGTCCACAGTCTCCCGGGTGCGCTGCCTCACACTCATATGTGATAGGGGAAAACGCAGATGTCTGGTTTCAATATGTCCCTAATTTTAACATGCAGCTCCAAAACAAGAATGCAGCCTACAATGAAGCAGCTGATGAGACATTGCATCTAATTTGCTTGTTTAAAATCAACCAAAGGAAATTAGTTGCTCTTTAAAGAATTCTGGACAACTCGATCAGGCTAATACGTATGTGGCGGAAACGAAAGATTTAGTGCCCAGTCAAAAAATGATATACATGTTTATATATTAGTGGATATAGTTTTCTAAAATAGTATAAATTAGCTAAAAACCTTTTCCCATTGTCATTTTTTTACATGAAGACATTTCAAGACAAACAAAACACCTCATCTTAGAAACATGGCAAATCGACTGGACAAACACTACTCTACGACTGACAAGAAACTGCGAACACTATTTGCATGTAGCCATCAAGTTTCAGAAACTAAGGGTGTTGGGGCGTGCGGTTAGCTTTTGCGGTAGTAATAGAAAATGTCGGCACCAAATTTGTTTTGGCGGGAAGCTTTTTAAAGGCGAGAATAAGAGAAAGCATTAGACTGAAATATTTAATATTTTATATTGGAAAGATGAGGAAAAATAACACAAATAACTATTTGAGTTCTCCTAAGAATCAAGTATATTGAATTGATTAAAACTACACATAATACACGTTATAAATAGAGGTTGAACAAGAAGCAGAAAGAACTTAACTTTATAAACTAATACTAATTTAGCGGCAATATATATATATATATATATATATACATAGAATGAACGATAGGTCCTATATTGTGTGAGTACTCATTTGATAATTTGCGCAAATAATGCTAGCATTATTAAAATAGGCACCTGCGGGAAACGAAAACGTTCCTAGAAGTGGAGTCCTCCTTCGTTGCTATGTTCTGTGTTCCGTAGAAGATCCTATTTCCAGCCGGTTGCGGTGATCCGCACAGGATGGCAGCTTTGCGGGAGATGAAACAACTGACTGACTCTATCACGGGTGAATTCCAACAGCGGTTGTCTATGAAGCGGTTATCTGTAGCGGAGGAAGCGGGGCGAAGCCCCACTGGCCGTAGAAAAGACCCCCAAGAGCTTCCAAGACCAACTGACTGTATCCTTGTAACTAGCCGATGCCTTCTTGAGTAATTTCTGCTGTAGGCCACGGCCTTGGTGATCTGTATATGTGTGAACTCAGCGAGCGCGGGAGATTCAAATTGAAATGACGACTGAAAAAAGGGAAAGAAGAAGTAATTTGCTCGAGACTAAGAATCGGTCACACAAAATTAACACACTCATATTTAATGACAAAGACTACTTTCTCAACTTGTAACATTTCCATGACGATAAGACTGCCGAAACATTGACAGAATGCCGAAAATGACAACACCAGGACCTCCCTTACAAGAACTTATGACATTAACAACATATTCTCATATCTAAACAAAATTCAAATATACGAAAAAATTTAACATACAAATTAAGTATGTGGCGTGCAACAAGATTTCAAATTATATGCATTAATTGTATTAGATGCGTTTGTACACATGTATATGTTTACCCTGAAGGAGGATATTTCGACAAGCATTAGCAAAAGTACCATTTACATCCATTCATTTCTTATTATTATTATTATTTTTTTTTATGTTTACTTATAAAATATTTATCTATTTCACTTTTGTTACCTCTTATCTATGTTACTTTTGTTACTTTACTTTGTACAATTTTTGACTTTTGGAAGGGCAAATCACCATTGATGTGATGACCATAAATAAATAATTTTTTTTTTAATATCTGAACAAAATAAATTTTGCACAAGAAGGAATTGTTGGAAGTCTAGTTAATTTACTGAAAAATATATTGCTTTTGCCTATCTTTGTAATACAAAAGTCTTTGTAATGGGTTCAGTCGATTTTTAATTAAATTTCTGTCGCTTCTTCCACGAATACGTCAAACGAGCCCCCAGTCAATACCAACCAAATTGAAAATGTTTGATACGAAATTTTGTTGTGTATATTCTGTGTAGATAAATTACATTCACTTGTTCTCCAGCCAATGTTTAACCATGTTTGGTAAGTCTATAAGTACCTCTATAGACTTTAAAATTATTATTTCTCGTTGAAACATGTGAATTGACATTTCTTTTAAGAATGAAAAAAGAAAACTAACCTAAATATGAAATTCATTTACTGAAGTTTCAAAGTCGCCAATAAGGGTTACAGCTAAGATAGAACGTTTGCTTATATTAGATTAGAACCTTCCTAACCAGAGTTCTAGTAATTTATTCCTCCCCCCCCAGGTTCTATCTGGTGCTTTCTATTATCAATGATATTTATATTTTAGAAAAACTGAAGGTTTCAGATTTACTCGTAAACTTCTTCTTTCTTTACCTATTTCATTCATTAATGTGACACAATACCATCTATTATGCACACTAAAACCCACCCAGTGGTGTGCTCCGCTTGCCCTCCACGTCTTCTGATCAGTACCTGGCGTAAAATATGTATATTTTGTATTATGTATATTGTATATGATTCATCCAGCTATGATCAATCAAGGACAGGCTTAGCTCTCTTCTCGTTTTGGCTACATCGTCGCCATTTCTTATTGGATCCAAATAGACAACTAAACTATAAAATAGTTCGGTTACTTCTTCTTCTCCTCAAATACTTAAGAGCCGTCGTCACTAATGAAAATAATGTACCACCAGATGTAAAAGCAATATAAGGAGCAGCAGACAGATGGCTTTTGTACGAAAGAGAGAATCGTTTGTGCTGTAATAACTCTGAAAGTAATGGTATGTGAAAACATATGTGCATTTTTTAGTAATTCTTTGTAATTGATCAGTTGTTTTTGTGAGGGTAAGAAAGGGCATTCGAGGATCCTGGAAAAAAAGAAAGTTAGTGTTATTAAACATAGAACACTTGTTGAATAGATTCAACTATTCAGTAATTACGTCAGCAAAATTAAATGTATATATCAAATTACAAACATTATTAACATTTTGGAATTATCATTTAGAAACATTACCTCAGTTTTAAATATTCTACATTCAAGTACTTTTTGAAAAGTATAGAGCTGCCCCAACCTATCTGTTCTTCGAAAAATACCTGATTTGCAACTATTTTCAATCTCTCTCCCCTCAACTACACTACCCTAAAGCCAGCACCATTGAAATATGCCCACTCCCCTACACCTGCCAAATTATTGCTTACTTAAATACCTTTGGAATGTTTAAAATGTCAAACAAAAATTAAAAAAGAATTACAGTCTTTAGCAAAGTCCTATCATTCTGTCAACACTCTCAATCAAACCAGATACAATTCACAACCAAATATTTTTAACTGTTTCTGGTATCTAAAAGATACGAGAGAAATATTGTTCCCATGGTTACTATATCACCTGACAACTTAAACTCCATTTCGTTCTATTTAGGGTGGTCTGGAGATATTTATTGGTGCAAGAATTTGAAATTTAAGTGCATTAGTAGGAGTGATGAGTAACTGAAGGCTGAAAAAAAACATAAAAAATACACATATTTCGGTTAATATTCGATTCAATGTTGAGTGGGTGCATCCCAATAAATCGTGTTAATAAATCTCCCTTGCTCCTGGTTCGATTTCAGTTGTTAACAACCATAATCGTTTGCTATATATGAAGTGATTAAACATCAATTAGATAAAAATTGTTGCTTTTTGTGGGTAGAATGTTCATTGATAAGTCATAAAATTGTACAGTGTTTTATTTTCCCAAGAACTACATTTTTTCAAGAGAACTTTTATAACATTTTACCTGTGAGAGATCTTTTATATAAAACATCTCAAAGTAGTACTATAATAATTTCTGGGAGAGCTAAATGGAACCTTTAGATATTTGTAAGCCTTAGTATAGTCCATTTGTACATTAGGTAAAACGTTTTCAATTCTTTAATTATTGATGATTTGTGATTCACTAGCAGATTAGACTCATGGACGTTTAAATCCATATAATTTATATAGCAATAATCCTGAAGAACCCTTAGCATACATGGCTTCATGCCAAGTTTTTCTAAGAAGGACTATGTCTGTTAGTAAAAGCATCGATATTTCATCTCTAATATTGATGCTGAAGCCTCGCACCCCAGATTCTAAGAACCGATCATTGTCTCAAATCAAAAGTCCCTAATGAGGACGGCTTGAGTGGACTCATGGTTTTACTTGTTCCATCTTTGAAATGTTCTGAGTTATCTCACAAGTGTCCTTATCTATCTACCTTCATTCTTCATATATAACAATATAACAAGTTTACCCAGAAAAATAAACATTAATAAAATGTATGCAAACTAATGACTTCAATGCTAATAGTCTTCACTCTTTCTGAAACCAACCAGTTGTTCTGGAATATTCAACCCTTAACATGACTCGGCTAGCTGAGGCGCGAGAGAATATTTATCTGTGAAATAACGTTATATTTGTCTTTATTTTTTCCTTCACCTACTTTGAATAATAGACGAAGCACAGAGTTGAATCAAAGAAGTAGTTGTCTTTTATTCAGTACTACATTACAAATGTTTGAGGAGTTAGTCCTCCCACTCTGAAGAAAAGATTTTTGAAAGTTCAATTGGTACTATGGAGATTTGTGGTTTTTAATTGGAGATACAAAATTACAGGTCATCTGAGTCATATCGCCATGGAGAAATGGTTGAAATGGTTGACTAACCGAGAGAGTCACGTTGCCTGTGTAAGTCTGCCTATGTGGTGTAGTTAGCAAATTTATCATTTGTTATATTTTATGTTTAAGTAAATTTCCATTTATTTCTCAATGATTTTCGAAATACGTCATTCATGTAATTTTAGAGGAACTCCTAATTTTTATAATATTTGATAAAATAATAAAACGTTAAACAGGCCTGTGGGTGACATACATTTATACAACCTCGTAAACACTCAATTTAGTTCTTGACTGCTACTACTTCTACTGTGTGACCAGTTGCCGTGCGGTTCAAGCGTGGGTACATCTACCACTATCCGTAAACTAGAAGTTGGATTCCCTGAGAAAAAATAGAAAGGGGTTCGATACCCGTCATGGGAGAAATTTACTTCACGAGTTTACTCCCAGAGCGTGCTAGTGCTGTAGATCTTGTGGATTAGCTGGAGCGAGAATACACTTCTGACAGCCCCAGGCCCCCCACAAGCAAGCTGATCTGAACTGACGTATGACTCCCTCCCACCCTCCCATCCAGGTACATATGTGGTTCGTCGTTCTACTGGAGACAAATCATTCTAGGTCTTCCAAGATAAACAAATTGTACGTTCCCAATTGAACCAAGGTAGATTAGGTAGCAATATTAATTTTTTCCAGTGAGCTCAGGTTGGTCTTGCCTCTACGAAACGCTTAAAAAAACCATTTCTGTGTATATAGAATGGCGTAAGTTTCTAGACATAGATAAAGCTCACCTGACAGGGACAATTAAAAGTCCATAGTCTTACGTTGGCTGGAGATAAATAAGAGCTCTTGTAGAAGAATTTGAATACAGTTACGTAGCGAGAAGCTTAGATATAGAAATGACACTCATATACCTAATAGCCTCCCCATAATCTAAGCAGTTTATTGTAGTCATTCCTTAGTTCAAGATGAAGGTAAACTCCTCCTGTTTATTATAAATTGATCGTCCATTGTATAATGCATTTCCTAAAATTTCTATTGGTTTCAACAGGTCTGTCAGGTCTATTGATGTGGTCTGATGCCTCTGTCCTCTGCAAGATTTTTATATACACATCCATCTTACTCTAGATTATATAATCATCTTCCTGACAACAGACGCATTAATTTACAATAGTACTAAGCAAGAATTTAGATGGGTAGTAATATTATCAGAAATGGAGTTTCTGCAAGCTGTTACATCAATATGAAATATAGAATTAACACATTCAGGGAAATGGGAATCGTCATATGCGTAGGTTTATTACCTAGTGAAATATGTTCCCAAACTTTATACATTAAGCGAGCTTACTGGTTTGTATTAAACTGTAAGCAGCTACAATAAACAGTTCAGGGCAGTGGACCCAGTAGCAAATTTTTTTTCATAATATGTTTGACGGATTCTTCCCTACATTTTAAAAGATGTTTCTAAAGAGGATTTACATATATACATACACAAAAAATATATTCCATTTCTCCATTCTTGCCGTTCTGGGTGTTGGCTTTCCAGTCCACAGGATCATTCATTAGACTGTTCCTCCATCTCATCTTAGGCTCCCTCGTGGTTGGCTATTCATCTCAGATGGGTTTTTTGCCTTGCACCGTTAACCGATTGTGTTACTTCTTCCCTCGTTCTACTCATCATACACTTTCTAATTGAAATTGACTCTTAGTTTCTGATATTTTCTCTTGTTATGCTCTTCTTCTCTAGACAATTATTACAACCACTGACCAAACGGACAATATTCTCTGGAACAAGAGTCCCGTCATTATTTTCAAGTCAGCTACCTTCAATAGTCATATGCTGAATAATGCATGAAAATACTGTTCTAACTCCCCACGCGTCTCGAGTATCTGTTTAAAGGTGAATACCAGTGCCGACGTGCTTCCGCTACTTCAGAAAACCTGCTTAATAGGCATGCAATGCTGTTTCATAGTTCGCGTTCATTCTGTTCAACATTATTCATTCAACGATTTTTTTGTTTGTTACTTAGAGCATTATAATTTTCGTCCTCATTAGTGGTGTCTCTCTTCAGTATTGGAAAACATGAAAATTCATTTAGGTATATATGTGTTGTATTAACATAATCAGTTTTAGGAAAACTCCACAATATAATATTTAATAGTACATTGTTGCCTCATTTGAATATATTCTTTTGATTACACTGATAAAGAAGCCTTATGTATCTGGCATGATGTTTACTTTTTCTAATGCAGTTTTTCATGCTGATTACAAATCTGAAAATTGTTTTGCTCTATCACGTCAGGTTTTTTTTTAATGCAACACCGAATTTTCCCAAAACGCCTTACGGGCTTTATTTAAATCGTTCTAGACCCTGTTCTAATTGTGCTAGGAAGATGGGAGTGGTGTCATTTTACTCTGTAATGCATGACCTTTCATAAGAATAAATAAACAGAATAAAAAACATTAGGTTATAATAAAACAAATTTTTTAAAACTCAAAATAAAAAATTGATTATTTGAAAAGTTTGGCTCCAATATTCTGGGACTCATGAAGAAATTTATGAAGGCTCTTGACAACAACTCAGATGCTTATTGGTACCTATCCAAGAGGTTTGGAGAGTTGAGTTATGCAAAAGTGAAAGGTGTGTTCATAGGTTCACAAATAAGGAAGATCATTGCAGACAGTCACTTGGAAGACTTCCTCAGCAATACTCAAAAAGATGCATGGTTAGCCTGGGAATCCTGTTGTAGCCAACGTTCTTGGAAATTATAAATCTCCTGACTTTGTAAATATTATGCAGATGTGAAGTAGTGCGTATAGCTTGATGGGTTTCAGCAGGTCCCTCAAGTCGGGTCGATGGAGTAGAGCAATGCTGTCTGACTACTGCTTCATACTCATCACAAACGCAGGTCTGCAGCCAAGAAATTCAAATCAAACTAACTTTAAATTAAGGAACTATATTTTATACTTATGCATTTTATATGTGTATTATACCTTAAACTAGATGATATAGTTTACGTTAATTAGTACTCTATTCTGCAATAGGTGCTCTACTGTTACTTGTCTCCGAGTTCTTGATACAATGTTAAACATATATAAATGGTCCGATATCTCAAAAACGGTGGGTGGTAGAGACAAACGGTTTGCATATTTTTAATTAGCATGTTTGAATTGTCTTGAAACAAGTGTTGGATACCAAGATATCCTTCAAAAGATCTCTCTCTCTCTCTCTCTCTATATATATATATATATATATATATATATATATATATATATATATACATACACACACACACACACAATCATATTTATTAACATCCACTTTGTGCTAATATGGCTAATATGGGAGGGTTATCTGTTGAGGAGAGTTCCACCCATCTCTGGCCAGAGTGGGATTAAGGTAAGGATTTTATTTAATGGGTTCGCCACTAAAAACGCTCCTAATAGAAGAAAGAATCGAACTCACGACTCTAGGTTTATCAAGAGAGTTTAAGCCCATCGCCTTAACTCACGTGGCTAAACTGAGCCACAGGGTAGCAATCACCTCTATATAAATCTAGATTACGAAGGTACATATTATTTTACTCTAGTCGTAACTCAATAGTATTTCGTAGCAGATAAAAGTACGTGGGATATATAGGATACAACTAATGACATGTGACCATATGACCTAACACAAACTCCAAGCTAAAAATCTACTTCAGGTTATAAATATATATTGTAAGTTAAACATAGGGCAGTAGGAGACTGTATTCCCCCAGAGGGCTGTATGGAAGAACTCTCTTGGGAAGGGTGTGTTGTATAACGGGACTCGCGTAAAGTTGGCTATGGCTCTAGGCAGGATAATAAGCTGTTAGCCCGGCAACAGAGCTGCTCCCCTTATAGTTCCAATCGGATTTGTTCGACCTACCAGCTGTTGGCCAAACCACAAATACTATAACACAATAGTCCTTTCCCACTTTCTCCCTTTCTTCTCCTTTCTTGTAAATCACTTACGCCCCCCTCCCCCAAACACAATCTTATACAAAATATATAACCAAATTAATAAAAGTTTTTAGTCATAGGTAAACCATATGTCTAAAATATGAACCGTCTAAGGAATTTTATACTGTGAGAGTGTCTTTCGAAAATTTTCCAAGTAAAACCCTATGCTATAATATATATGAATAAGTAATCCAGAAAGATGGTTGGCACTCTCCATATTTCTTCTACTATTTTTATGGTTATAAAGTGTACATCAAATATGAAAGTGTCAAATGAATGAGAATATGGCATCTGCTCTATATTTTAACTTTGAAGTTTAGGAAAATGTATCCATCATATTTGATGTAATGTGCTTATAAGGGCAATAGCCATTGTATAATAAACACACACACACTCACACACGCACATATTTGAAGGAGCTGAAATAAGAAAGTTTTTTTTTTAAGAAATGTTTCCGCTAACATACATACAGTTACGAGAGGCGTGGTGAAAGTAGTTTAAGGAATTTATTAATTTTCTATCATATCAATCTAAAATTCACATATTTTTCTTTTATTTTAGATATGTAAACCACTGATTTTACAATATTTATAAATAATTTGTTTTAAATGGTAGTCTTTTCTGTTAATTTATAAGAAGAATTCGCAAATAATATTTTTTTTAAAAAAAAGTGACTTTTATTTTATTTCTATGATTGCAGAAAACCGTATATTGCTAGAACAATTTTTATCATTCAAAAATGTTCTTATTGATGATAATTTTATTTATTTATTTATTGGAGCTTCGCAGCTTCGGCGATGTTGCTCTAAACTAAAGGATTTGTAATTTTAAAAAACAAAACAAAAAAAACAATACAAACAAAAAAAATTAACAAAATTAAACAAAACAGAAATGGAACACAAAGCACAAAAGGAAAACAAAACAGATAAGGAACACAAAACGCAAAAGGAACACAAAACACAAAAGGAATACAGAACACAAAAGGAACACAAAACAAACAAAGGATTTACAAAACATAAAAGGATCAAAACACAGAGAGAAAACACAAAAAACAGAGATGATATCAAAACAGAAATGGGAAAGAAATAGGAACGCAACTCAAAACAGAACTGGAATAAAAAAAATAGAACACAAAAGGCGAAATTAAACACTAAAACTGAATGAAACACTAAAACGGAACTAGAACTCAAAATGTAAATGGAACTCAAAAACAAAATGGAACTCAAAAAGCATGAATGGGAATCAAAAAACAAGTATTGAACACAGCAAAGATAAAAAATAAATGAGCAAGAGAACAAATAAAGACAAAATTCAAAGCTAGGTGAAAACTGCAAATCAAAACTATTGATATTGGACAATAAAGAAATCATTAATAAAATATTTAAATATTAATTAAACAAATCAATAATTAAAAGAAAATTGGTGTATAAAATGAATAAAAGAAATTTAAAATGATTAAGGTTTACATAAAACATAAGTTTTTACTAGTGACTATTTACATAAAACTCTGTACTCCCTAAAACACACTGGGGTGAGTGAAAACTCATACACCCACACAACACACACACACACACACACACACACACACACACACACACACACACACACACACACACACACACACACCATTATAACATTTATTTTAAAATGCAAACATTAATTTTAAATGGATTATATTAGTTAAATTTTTGTGTATATGTTAATGTCTTTTAAATGTTGTAGTATAGTGGGTATGTATGGGCTACCTTCAGTGAGTAAGTCATGTAGGTCGTGGGGTATCTGTAAATGATCTCGTCTCTTGCAGTCTGTCAGTATGTGTTTTATTGTAAGAGTCAAATTGCATACATTGCATTTGGGCTGCTCCCTTTTTTCCATTAAATAGTTATGAGTAATAAAGGAGTGACCTATGCGGAGCCTTGTTAAAATCACTTCCTCTCTCCGCGAATATGTTGCAATTTTGTTAGTCCGAGTGAGTACTGTTGATTTAATTTGTCTTAGTTTATTGTCTGTTTGTAGCCATTTGTGTTGCCAATCTTGTAGTACGTTAGTTATTGCAGAGTGTATTAAATCGTCTACCGTTAGTTCATTTGTGTCTACGTAAAGTTTTTGGGTAGCTAATTTTGCATGTTCATCGACTTCAGTACTTTGTCCAATATTTTGGTGTCCTGGTAGCCATACTAGTGTAATGTTGTTTTGAAGATGTATAATGTTTTCTAAAATTTGGGTTATGATGGGATGAGTACTGTAAATATTCTTTAAGGAGAATAAAGAACTTAAGGAATCTGTGAATAAGTAAATTTGGGAATTTTGAACATTGTGAAATTTTGAAAGGGCAATATTTATGGCTTGTAACTCAGCTGTGTAAATACTTGTATTATTGTTGAGTTTTGTAGTGTAAATGTCAGTATTAATAATTGCTGCAGCTGCTGTTCCAAAGTCAGTCTTGGATCCGTCAGTAAAAGTGTAAGGTGAGTTTGGGTTATTTGCTACAATTGAGTTAAAAGCTATTCTTTAAAATTTGGCAGATAAAGGATTTCTTTTGTTAAATTTTGTTAAAGTTAAATTAATAGTTAAGTTATTTATTCTCCATGGAGGGAGTGTTATGTTTCTGTTATGCTGTATTTGGGTTTGTAATATGTTCGAATCAATAGTGTTTTCTGAAGTGCGTACGACTAGAGGTTTATGTTTAGTGTGTTTTTCTATGTATTTGTTGTAAAGTGTGTTATTTAAGAATACATTGACGCATGGAGCATCTAATGCTTTGCATTTTAAAATAAATTTTATGCAGATGATACGTCTCCTGTATTCCAATGGAGGTTCTCCCGCTTCAACACATAAACTATCAACAGGGCTAGATCTGAAGGCTCCAGTTGCTATCCTCAGTCCTGTGTTGTGTATTGTGTCTAACATTTTAAGTGTATTTGGACTGGCTGATGAATATGCTATACAGCCATAATCCAGCAATGACCTGGTATAAGCACGATAAAAAGATAGCATAGAACATCTGTCAGCTCCCCATGCAGAATTACTAAGTACCCTTAATAAATCCAAGCTTTTCTTGCATTTACTAATGAGGCCCTTTAAATGGGGAACCCATGTGAGTTTTCTGTCAAATGTAAGTCCAAGAAATGTAAGTTCGTCTGTCTTATTTATAATAGTGTTGTGGAGTGTTAATTGTGGGCATTCGTAACTTCTTTTTCGGGTGAAAATGGTATACTTTGTTTTTTCGATTGATAACTTAAACCCAGTTACAGAACACCATTTTTGAAGTTCATTTAAAGTGTGCTGTATGATGTTTTGTGCGTATGTTAATGAAGAGTAAGTGATGTATAAGATAAGGTCATCAGCATACAGGCAGTAAGATACTTCTTGGGGGATATACTTTATGACAGAATTTACAGCTATATTGAACAAGGTTGTACTCAGCACACCTCCCTGAGGCACTCCATTCTCCTGAAGAAATGCTTCAGATAAAGTGGTACCTACCCTCACTCTGAAAAATCGTTCAGACAGATAGTTATCCAGGAACCTTATAATGTTTCCCTGGACACATATTGATGATAAAAATTAAATTCTGTTATAGAATCTGATAATTCAAAAATAAAAAAGTTTTATTTGATCAAAAATAAAGAAAGGTTGTAGCTCCTCACCGTAATTCAAGTTTTGTGAGGAACCACAAGAATTATCTTCTGTACACCTAATTATCAACAATACAACTAGCTTAAGTAGACAACAGTATTGTTAATTTATTTAGTTTACTTTGTTCTACAAAAAAAAATGAGCAAAAAAAGATTTTCAGCTAGGAAAATTTCTATCTGAATGATGCAGATAGCTTAAATATTTTTTAGAAAAAACTTGCTTCTATAAGCAGATCAGTTGAGCTCCTAAAATGTCCATTGATCTTATCCAGGAGATTACGAAGATGAGGTCCGTTGAAAACTATATATATATATATATATATATATATATATATATATATATATATATATATATATATATATATATATGTTCGTCTGCTAACGTACTCGCGGTTGCACTTTTGGTTTGATTTTAACCAAACTTGATATTTAAAGTTTTTATGTAAAAGCTAAATGTTCGTAAATGGTAAAAATCGAAAATTTGAAATATCTCCGTTATTATACGTCAGATCAAAATATTTTTTAGAGCCTATCTAATTGAAAATGTAATTTACTAAAAATGATGTCGTGTAAATATTTCCTCTATCTCTAATATTAACCGAGAAATTTTTTTTTTTTAATTTTCAGCCTTCAGTAACCCCTAACTCCTACTAATGCCATATTAACAATAAGTTTTGATATCATGAACCACATTAATCAAGCTTAAATATTAAATATTGTCTGTTATTTGAAGTTTTACTGTGTGCAATATATGCAGATATGTAGGTAATCAATTATGATTTTATGGTCTTGACTCGAAAATAATTGTTTGATCTATATAATACTCAATACTGAATAATTGAATTCAACTCTAATGTTCATATTCGTTAATGTCTGAAATCGGACCAGGAGACGGGTATAGATTTGGGAGAGGGGAGTGTTCGTAATTCCTTCTCCTTCATTATGAGTTGTATCGAAAAATGTTATTATAACCAACGTTGTAAAATTTTGATGCTCTACAATTTTCGCTCTAAACATTTGTCATTAACTCATGTACTAATAGGATTATTTGAATTTTCTTGTTTTCAGCCGTCGGTAAATTTCGGCCATCGGATTTTCCCGTAGAAATAGGGAATATATAGTAGTCCAGATTAGTAGTGTACCTTACAATTACGTGAGAAATTTGCTTTGTTTACGCAGCTCCTGCGTGATGGACATTTTTACTAATTATTTTAGTATTTTATTTTTAATTATTAACACTAAAAGAAATTTACTTATATTATTATTGACATGGAGTTACTTAACTATAATTATTCTACTGAATTTCACTGAGTCCTAGAAACGTTTTATTTTTTTCACTTTATCAGTGGGCCGTTGCAATACTAACGCTGTGATGTAATGATTTTTATTATTCATGGGAAAGTATAATAATTAGTTCAGTTAGACTACTGAAAGGCTTCTATACTCCTGCTGGCTTGATATATTATCCTACTATTTATACAAAAAGTCGGTCACGCAGAGGCTGCATTAACTAAGCAGATTTTCCCCAACGCATAATAACGGAAATATTTCGATTTTTCAAAAATTCCCCTTTAACCCCCCCCCCCTCCCTCTGGTCCAATTTTAGCCAGTAACGAACTTGATCTTGTTTACATAAACAGACTAAATTTCGTGTTTGGTAACAATCAAACAAAAATTGCAACCGCTAGAGCGTTAACAGACAAATATATATATATATATATA
The DNA here is from genome assembly GCA_019009955.1 of Riptortus pedestris. NCBI lineage: Eukaryota > Metazoa > Arthropoda > Insecta > Hemiptera > Alydidae > Riptortus > Riptortus pedestris. The sequence goes on along the minus strand of CM032228.1, from coordinate 80,614,167 downwards.
TATATAATTTTGAACGAACCTCATTTTCGTCGTCTCCTGGGTAGGATCGATGGACATTTGAAGAATTTTTTCGAAAATCACGTCGTGAGTACGACCTCAGTAGCTGATTTCCCTCACGGGAAATCAAAGCAAATCAAATCAAAGCAATGCTCGAAATGATGTTATTTCCATTTTGTGCTTCTACGGCTAGTTGTGACGGGGTTCAGCAGGTTACCACCTTTGTTTTGCCAGAGAATGACATTATTTATACAGCTTTATTGCTATGCTTGTTAGTATAATCGTTATCAGCTAGTTCTGCTTAGCATTTATCTTTCATTATTTCTAAATTATTAAAACAACCATAAGTTCTCTAAAAAATACTAATACTGTATTAAAATAGAGTTATACATCTAAAAAACTATTATGTTTTTCGTGTCATGCAGTTTCAATTAATCAATATTAGTTTTCATAATTATATATTGTTTTTTTTTTTAATTATTAATTTATGATTTTTTTTTAAAAAAATAGATGTTATATTTTGGTATGATTATAAATGGTAAGTTGTGTAATTGAAAGGATGAGTAAATGAGGTTGGCCATGACAGAGAGATGTCAGACAAAGAGCCATTGTCTGGTGTTTGCTGTTGAGGCAGAGGACAGCGACCAATCTAATTCTGTCTGTAGATATTCCGCCCAAAATTCATCTCTTCAAGGCAGTCAGCAGACCATACGCTCAAAGCTACATTATAATATACCTCATTTTGGATGTATTTTTTTTGGTATTTGGTATATATTTATGGGCTCTACAGTGGTTTTGGAAGAAATTTTCTTCAACTTAATTCTTGAGAGATAAATGTAATTTTACATACACTCATTTGAAATTTTTTACTTTCCAAAATTTGGATATTTGTTCTCATTCCCATTATAATTAAGTTTTTACTATGAATATATTTATCTTTGGAATTCATCTTTAATATTTAATATCTGAAGGTACAAAAAAGATAGACAATAAAATATTTTACTTATTTAGGAGTGTCGCAATTCCAGCGATTCATATTTTTTTCTTATTATAAAAGTAAAATAGTTTATGTAAAGCCTCCTTATTAGAAAAAATATATGTTTAAAAATCTACAGTCGTAGGTAAAAGCACGGTTACTTTTTCCCCAAATGGATATTATTAGGAACAGAAATCCAATTCTTCAAGCCTAAAGTTTAATCTTTTAGTGTTAAATCTGGTTGTTTCTCTTGGAGGTGATTCTTGATTGTCGCAATGTATGTGCTTTTGTCGTTTAATAGTTTTGTAAGGTTGGTAGGAAAGGTCTTATCCGTAATTAGTCTGCAGTCTGTAAGTAAGTGTTTGATAGTTAGTTGTGTGTTACATAGTGTACATAAAGGTGGTTCAGTCCTAGTCATGAGGTGTTTGTGTGTTATCCGTGTATGGCCATGCCTCAAAGGAGCAGGAACTACTTTTACTGATTACTTGACAACCATTCACGAATAGTGTCTTTTATTTCTCTTAGTTTTGCGTGTGTCTGACGCCATTCCACTTCCCATTTTAAGCTGACCTCTTTTTTAATAAGTTTTGCTGGAATCATGTCCTGTAATATGATCAGTGTTTAATATGTCAAGTGGAATTGCTAATTATGCATTTTTGACAGCCAAATTATTTTCCGTGATATCTGAATGTCCTGGTATCCAATAGATAGTTATTACTTTATTCATTTGTGACTGTAAGTTAGTTAGTAGTTCCTGATCCGTCTCGTGATTGGATGAGTTGAGTAAAGATCAAGTATTGACTGTACAATACTGTAGGAGTCAGTAAAACATGAAAGTTGTCTTGTTGTACGTTAGTAAGATATAGCAGTCCATGAAGTTAGCTTCGTAATTTTTCAGGGAAGTTATTTGATATGTCTCGTAGTCTACACATTAGTAATACGTTCCCCACTAGGGCGGCTGAGCCTCACTTTTATGCAAATTGCGAGTCGTCTGTATATATGAAAAGTCCAGTGTTCTGTAATTATGTTCCGGTGCTCGTGGCTATAGTGTAAGAAAGAGAGTGGGTTTATTTTCTTGAATTTTTTAAGTTAGGTTTTGGTGTTGCATAGAGTGAATGTAAGGTAATGTGATGTTGTAAGTAAGTAGCCTTTGAAACAGTCTGAAGTGATAGGATTTATGTAAATTTGGTTTATCTGTATAATTTGTCATGTTTGGATTTTGTGTGATTTATTCAATGTAATAGCATGATTGTCTAGAAAGTGTTTATATGCTGTACATCATGATATTATACGATAATCGATGATTTAACGGAATTTTTCCAGTTTCTGAACACAGGCTAATACTTAGGCTTGTTCGAAAGGCACCTCTTGCTAATCCTAGGCCTGGGTTTTGGATGACCTCAAGAATTTTTAAGTGGAATGGTTTGGCTCCCGAGTAAACTATACTTCCATAATCGAAAATAGATTTCGTATAAGAGCGTTATACCATCCTTATTTTTTTCGATCTGCTCCCCTTTTTGTGTTTCCAATAACTCGCAATATATTAGGTGATTTTTTGCATTTTTGTCATAGCATTTTAATATGAGGTACCTTCTAAGAATTTGATTTACAATAAAATAAAAACTTAAATTTTTATTATTTTATTTGTTAATTTGTTTATTAATAACATTTCAAACAATTTAATTGATATAAAATGTAAAAGTTCAAGTGGTTGAACAAGATGAATAGGTAATTATTTAAGCGATTCAGTGCATCGGCGTTAGTGGCACGTTGACCCACAATGAACAACTGTCTATTCCCACCAAGTTAGAAACTCAATAGATTTTCAACTCACTAACATATTTTCTAGTTGATTGAGTTTCCTGCAATAATGTACGAGCGTTCCTCTGGATGTGGCCGTAGTGATACATTTAGACTATTTACAGACGTGGTCTGGGGAGTCCAGTGTGAGGCCAACACTAATACAAAATCCTTTATCACTGCATACTAACAGGCTTAAATCAAATTTCACTGCTTGTTATGATAGAAATGGCTGCTATGCCTAGGAAGACCACGCCCTTTCGTACGACATTTACATCCAATTCTCTCATCGAAAGCTCTAACAGTCTAATTATCTCTCTCAACATGTTTACCTTGAAGAGTTCAAATACTAGAATGCTGATGAAATCCTGGGACTTGTCACCCACAAACTGGCCATTCCATAATTTATAGCACTTTATATATTTCAAATACGGATATTACCTTTTTTACAGCTGAATATTAGAGCATTATCGAATTTTACTGGTTCTTGGAATATTAATATTAACGACAGTTATAATTAAAATCGTATTTAACAGAAATTAAATATTTAAATGCATCGAATGAGTTATTATCAAATTTTGGTTTTTTATTCAGGATGAAATTAGAAATCTTAACCCCCAAAACTTTATTTAATTATTATTGTAATTTTAGCTCATTTCATATGCTTCAAACTTCTAATGACAATCTTGAATTTCTTAACATGTTTGGAAGTAAAACTACTACGCGCTAACCGAATGTAATGAATCTTCAAAAAATATTCCATATTTAAAACTGAATTAAATATATTATGTCTGAAGGGAAATTTTCTTCGCAAAAAGAATATGATCAGAAAAGTGTAGATATTAAATTTTAAAACACATACTCGTCATTATATTCGTTAATATTGGTTTTATCGAGAACTTGTAATGAACAAATTGTGTTTAGAACAGTCCTGAATCCTTATTTATTCTTAAAAGTATCGAAGTTTTCACTTAGCGCTATTTTAACGACAATCGTAAGACGTAATAGAAATGAGATTTTGAGTATTAATTACGGGAATGAATATTGTTGATCCGTTATTTTATCCTGTATCTTTGCCAAAAGACAAATTCATTCTATGTCTTAGTTAATATTGATATCAAAACAATATTAAGAAGGAGTTACTTTTAAAATTTGTATACGCTCCTAAAACATTATTAAGATTTATTGGTTCCAATATGTTTACATCCGAACTCTGGACACTGATATAGAATTTATTAAAGTTCCATGAGAGTTCCTTTATAGAATTGCAAAGTTTGTCGTTTATGTTTCAAGAATATGATTGTCAGCGTTGACTATTTTAACAGCCTCTGACCAAAATTAGGGTTTTCTTGGAATTCAAGCCTTATGTCATTAATATCTTCGAACAACTGTTTTAGAATTTATTTTTCAGCCTCAAAACGTTGATCGCATTTCTGAATAGAAGATTGTCGGAATAAAATTTCGTCAAATTTCTTTCGATTAATTAATTCTAAGGTGATTCGATCGTCTTGACGGACCAATGAAGTTTATTAATATTCATGGTAATTATTATTTTTATTCAGAGTTAACGTGAATTCCATTCTTATATTTCTACGAGAAACCATTATCATTTCATAATTACAATTTTAAACATAAACTCGACCAACTGACACTTTTTACTTCACGAGTATAGTGTGTGTATAGTTAGTGTACATGTTGCAGGACAAATCGTATTATTTTATCAAAATGACGGGATCATTTTGAGATCACGTTAATGTAATCTTTATGTATCCACCGCCATCTTATCTTTATGCAATGATATAAAGTATTTATAATTTCACCTATCAACGACATGCACCACGACTAGTGTTAAAAACTGTTTAAATTTAAGAACCTATTATAAAGCACTACTGCAACACGGCGATCGTTGTATACTATGCCCGCTATGCTTGGATGTCATTAAGAGTTGCCTGTTCAAAAAAAAATTCAGTCAAACATACTATTCCCTCACTAAATGTCTGATAAAGGAATATATGCTGTTATCCTAAGTATGCGTGGCTAATTTAAGACGGGTTATGTGATGATGACAAATGTAGTAACATAAGCTATTATATATTTAAATTTTGCATATGCATATTTTTTACATAAGGATAAAATGGATACTCAGTATTGCCCTAGCCCTAGAATTGAAAGGAGTTAACTTTCGGAGTATTGGGAATGAAGGACTTTATATTAGTTTGGTTGAATAAAAATTCAATCTCCTACACTGTGTTTTTCATTTTAGCGATTTTTCTGCAGAAAAAGACAACTATTGATGTAGCTCGCATGAAAGAATGCCACAAATCTAAATTAATAAAATTATAAATGCAGTTTCATTTAAAACATATCCTGTTACTTTTAAGTAATTTTTTTGTCAGCCTCATTAGTCCATTATTTCGTTTTATTGTTGTTATTTCAAAAGTATTTAATATTGTTTCTGTTTTTAAAAGAATTGTAATAGGTACTAGGGAACGCTGTTTTAACTACCTTATATACCTGTCAATGTGATTACTGGGTAATCTGATTAATTTACCATATTATACTTATGATTTATTTTGGCATGGTACTAGATCCTAGAAATTAATATGATTTGAATGATGAAACTGAAATATATTCCCTAAATTCTAGGCTCCTTAGAAAAATTTTATTTACGCATCTCCTGGGCAATGGACTTTTTAGCAGATTTCCCTTAAGGGAAATCAGCCATTGAGGTTGTACTCATGACGCGATTTTCGAAATTTTTCTTCAAATGTCCATCGATACTACCTAGGAGATGACGAAAATGAGGTCTGTTCAAAACTGTATATCTATCTATCTATCTATCTATCTATCCATCCATCCATATATATATATATATATATATATATATATATATATACATATGGTTTTCCATTGTATTCAAGAGACCTTTATTATACGAGATACATGCAAATATGTCATTTGATTGATTGGGATAACAATTATTCTGACTCATTTTTAATTATAGTACCGTTCCAATTATAGTATATGTACCGCCGAAGCGAGTACAAAAATAAAATAAATAATTACAGTACTACATATAGTAAATAGTTCTTGATAAAATTAAGATGTTATATTCATATATATTTCAGTAATTGTTTTTCTTTCCGTTGTGAGGCTGGCAGGTCAGTTTGGTTACATTCCAAACGCCATTTCCATTTCTTTTTTCCGTTTCTATATAGTCACTTAATATTCAAGGTGGTGTTGTCTTAGCAGTATGTAGTTTTATCTATTAATAAACTTCACGAGGGAAATCTGCTTAGTTTACGCAGCCCCTGCGTGACGGATTTTTAATTATTGGTGCTTGATCTCTATCTCCAGAGCTACGCTCTCGCTGAAAGCAGATCAGTATCTGTAGAGAAGGAGATTTGAATAACCGAAAGTGCTAAGTGCTTAAAAAAGATAATGAAAAATTGTGAACAAGACTAACTTATTATTTGACCTCGCTAAAATTTCGATACATTAAAAATAAACTATTTCACCAACGATCTTAATAGGAAGCAAATGTCTGAGCTGAATTAAATAATACCCGACATTTGTACTACTGGAAACACAACTGCAACTACATGTTTTGCAAACATTATTACACTTAAATAGGTTACGGGCCATTTTTACTGTCGCCGATGACAGGTGATGGAGATAGAAGACAGACAGGAGAGTCCTGCGCGGAGATGGGGGCGCAAGTGACACCCAGAGGCGATCGCCGGGGACAAGCGAGTGTGTGCTTAGTAGCATCCACTTTCAGCTCTTCTGAGGATTTTCTCCAAAGCGCTTTGGCAGATTAGTTTGTTTTAAGTTAAGAGCAGAAAGAATAGAGAACATACTCCTTGAACAGCAGGCTGACTTCAATTATTCTATTGTACGAGTTTATTGTTGTGTATTCACTATTGAAGGAGAAAAATATATATTAATTTCCCATGGGAGAGTATTGTATTATTCATTTATTTATTTCCTTCAAGTAAAAGTTTTTTTTTCTACAAATAAAATAATTTGTCTGTAAAACAATTGTTTGCATTGTTACCAGTGCGACAAACAAAGTTGCATCCATTATATAATTATTAATTTGCTTCCTCCTATTAATATAAAGGAGAGGAAATTTAAATAATAAACCCACTCCACTGAGCGGGGCAGCTGTGCTACCCATTTGTGGATAACAGCCTTTTTTAAGTCTGATAGGGAAACTAAAACCATATAACCATTATGTGTATCTTTACAATGAATTATTTTTAAGAGAAAAGTCAATTTTCCAAAAGTTCTTCTCGACTTTTTTCCTCGTATTGTTACGCACAACCCAATGATTTTTTTTTTTAAATTAAATCACTCATTACTTAAATATTTAGTAGAATAGAATAGAATAGAATATATATTTATTTGTTAAAGATTTATATCTTGTACAAATTAAATAACCAAGAGTTCAATAATAATATGGCAATAAAAAAAGAATAAAAGAAAAACAAAAAATAAGCAATATAGAGTAAACAGTAAATATAATACATAAAGATAACTAATAGCATTCTATAACTATATAAATTCGACTTATTATAACATTTAACTGGAGTGGGTCCATCAGCACTTATATATTCCAGAGTATTGCACGCTGATGTGATGAAGCAGTAAATGTTGTGTAGTTTTTCGAGGCTATCGATACTAAGTATCTCTTCAATTTTATGTACACACTGACTGCTGAGGAAAGTGTTCGTAGATATTTATTTCTATCTTCAATGAGATTTTCACAGTAGAGAAGTATATGTGACAGGCTATTAGGGATGAATTGGTTACAAAAATTGCAAGGTTCCAGAGCTTTGAATGAAAAAGTTTTGTTTCGTGATTGAAGTTTTGTGTACTCTGAGCTTGATACTCTTAATTGGCTAACAGATCTTAGCTTTTTTATGTTTGTTTTAAATGTCAGGTAGTTCTCCGGGCTGGATATATTGAAGCTGGATATAGTTCTATAGATGGGGTTACTTTTGGAATTTGTAGCTCGGTGGATATCAACTGAAAGGTCGTGGTTTTTTAACTTTTCTAAAATTCCATTTTTGTGTTTCAGTATTTCGTTCTGACGAACTCCAGTAAACTCCTTTCCGCAGCCATAGTGATTAGCTATTGATCTGACTTGGGAGACCCAATTGAAGATTGTATCAGGATTGCTCCTATCCAGGGAAATTAGCCTATTGAAGCAAAGCCTTGGCAACCTCTCTTCCGGCATGAGTGACAATTTGGACCAATAGTTTATAACCTTCTTCATAACACTGACCCTGACGGGGTTCCGGCCTGTCTCTAGGCGCACTATGTAGTTGGCAGTACTCCTCGGCCAGCTAAAAAGTTGTTTCAGAAACTTTAGCTGTACTACTTCGATAGCATCTAGATAGTTTAGGCTCCATATTTCAGATGCATAAAGGAGGGTTGAATATACCATAGAGTCAAAAAGAGCTATCTTCGTGTCCCATGAATCACTTCGACCTTTTCGCAAAATTGCCAGAACTCTTGCGGCTGCAACAGATGACTTCTGAATAAAATGCTTCGATGCTTTGCTGAATCTTCCTGAAGAAGTGAAAGGAACTCCCAGATAAGTGTAGCTTTTAGTATATTCTAATTTCTCACCATGCCAGTAAAGTGGTCTAAGTTGCTTCAGCCTAGGGGACTTATGGAATACCATAACCTTTGATTTTTCTACATTTACATTTAAAGAGTTCATTGTACAGTACTGCTCCAGGATCTTCAGTTTCTTTTGAGCTTCTTGCCAAGTATTACTAAGAAGAATAATGTCATCTGCTAGTAAGAGCATTGTTGTCTCATGAGTACTATCAATACTGACGCCTGTGGCACCATTCTCTCTGAAGAATTGGATTATGTCAGATATAAACATGATGAAAAGTGTTGTACTAAGGCTTTCCCCTTGCAACAGGCCTGACGTTATATCTATTTCTTCCGAGAGTTGTCCTTTGACTGTTATTTGAGTCGTAGCAGTGTCGTACAGCGTCTTCATAATCCTTATGAGTTTGCCTCCCAGTCCCAGTGAAAAGAGTTTTTCCAATAGCAAGGCGTGTCTGATAGAGTCGAAGGCTTTCTTGAAGTCGATGAAGGCAGCATATAAGTAGGTGCCTTTGGTTCTGAATTTAATATCAACTAGTGACTTTAAAGTGAAGATGTGGTCTATGCAGCCTCTGCCACTTCTAAACCCTGCTTGCTCTTCAGGTATGAGGTTTTCAGCTTCAGCCCATTGTATTATCCTCCTTGCCAGAATGCAAGTAAATAACTTCGGCATGGTTTTTAAAAGGGATATACCCCTATAGTTATCTGTATCTTTCCTGTCCCCTTTCTTGAAGAGTAAATGAAGTTTTGATTTAGACCATTGTAAAACGGGGTTTTCACGGTCCATTACTGTATTAAACAGGTTGAGTAGATAGTGCTCCCACTCCGGCGTGAGGTTTTTGTAGTTCTCATAAATAATATTGTCGAAGCCAGGAGCTTTCTGATTTTTGGATTGTTGGATACAATATTGTAGTTCTTCTAGTGTTATGTCACTCTCAAGATAAGGATGAATGACTGAAAAAAATTTGCATTCATGGATGGATTTTTGGCCGTAGTGTGCTGCATAGAATCTAGTCCATTCTTCAATCCCTATTTCGCTTAATTTGGTGTTACTTGGTTTCAGGGAATTTATAGTAGTCCAGAACTGCTTGTTGTTTTTAACCTCCCTAAGATTATTTAGTATGCGTAATCGGTATTCTATTTTTTTATGTCGAATTAATTTCCTGTATGAGGTCCTTGAATGAATATATTCATTCAATAGATCCTCAGAAAAGTTGAATCTAACCAAAGCCCTGTATTTTTGTCCCAAATTTCTATTCGAGTTTCTACTGTCCTGATCAAACCATGGTTGCTTGGCGCGATACTGTGAGTTCTTCGGTAACTTTCTAGAAAACATTAGCTCTGTTGTAGTCATACTTTCCTACATGCACATGATGAAGTTCTCATATAGAAGATCTACCTCTTTTGAGTTGAAATATATTTTATTAGAATTTGACAAACACTTTTTGAACTCGTTTGTCTTCGCTTCATCCCAATTGACGCAAATTCTAATATTATTAGATATCACATCTGTTAATTCACGAGAATGATCAAGATCCGCGTATATCGAGGGAACGTGTAAAGATGTAATACAGGCCAAGTGGTCAACGAAATCCGAGACAACCACTACGCTTGATATGAAGGTATACTTGCCCGGCCTATCTGAAAGCGAGCGACCATTGCATAATACAAGACCCGATGATTCCAAGACTTCCACCAGTAGTTTTCCTCGCCTGTTTATGTTTGAGTGAAGCGTTATCCTTTCAGAATAAAGGTTTGAACCCTGTAATACTTCCTCCTCCAGGCTATTAAAATTTCCTACATGGCTGTTATAGTCGCCGTTTAATATTAACTTGGTAGAAGGGAAGTTTGAGTGGATCGTGGAAATAATAAAACTTAGGTCCTCGAGGCATGTTTCAATGTCACATGATGGAGGAAAATATATGGTGCCTATTGTTATCAAAGTGTTATCTACTTTTATATTGATGAACATCCAGTAGCGATTCTTATCTATAACGGTAACCTCTTGATTGATTTCATTGTGAACCAGGGTTAGAATACCTCCACTAGCTCTTCCTGTTTTGAATGACTTAATTGCGCTACTGCTGTATGGGGTGTAGTCGTTTAACCAATGTGGGAGTGTGAAGTCATCATCGGTAAGCCAGGTCTCAACCAAACACAGTATTGAGTTCTTCTTTAATACATTGTATTCATTAATGCTTAAATTAAACAGATTTTTAAAACCATCTATATTACAGAAAATGATGTGAAGGACTCGTTTTATGGGTTTTACTTTTGGACAGACATCAGGAAACGTACTCTTCTTAGATTTATTTAAAGCATCTCCAGGACAGAGTCGGGGGGGAGGGGAAGAATTTAAGTCAGGAAGATTTCACATCTGTAGAAGGAATCGAAGAACTTCTGGGACGAAACTTAAATTATTCGAGCTTTTCTTCAGCTTTCCTTTTCTTGATATTCTGTCCTTGTTCAATTGTTAAATGAGGCAGTCCTGGAGAAGGTTGTGGTTCGGGAATGGACGTTTCGGATTCAGATTCCAATTCTTTCATTAGATCTTCCACCTCGTTAAGCCTATAGTAGGTACCACTTACTTTGAAAAACCCTTTTTTATAAGAAACAGACTGGTCAATCTTTTTTAACTTTGTGAGATAAGAATGTATTCTTCTCCCCTCTTCTCTATCCTCCGGGGTTTTATCATGAGAGATGAAAATATTTTTACTTTGTAATGTTAGCTTGTTCTTAAATAATTCTTGCTTTAGGTTATAGTTATTTAGAGAAACTAATATTGGTCCTTTACCTATTCTGAAACTGTTGTTTATTGCGTGATCAGGTAGGGTAATGTTTATATCATTGAAAATGCCTTTAACTTTTTCCAACGTTTTTCATTTTCAGTGAAAGGCACTTTATGGACAAGGAAATTATTTTTTCTTAATTGCCTTTTCAAAAAATTCACCTCTTGTTGTAAACGATTGGTTTTCACATCCAGGGTAATGCATGTTTTTTTCAATGACTCTATTTCCTTTATGAGCTCTGCATTAATGGCGTTATTTTTCTCTAAGTTTAGGTTCATTTCTTTTATGGCATTTAATATGTCTTCATTAGTGGTAGTCATGATTATGAATACGAGTTATGTGAGCTATATGAAGCAAAGAGGCAACTGACAGATAAGTGTGAGAAGTAAGATAGTGGGGGGACGGGCATGCGCACTTGGCCTAGCAATAATGGCTACGCTAGCACTCACCTCGAGACAATTGATTTCCAATATCGCTCTGATCTTCCCCGTTCCAGAATATTAACTCTCCAAACTTCACTTAACCACTCACTGTTCACTAAGGATTTTATTAGCCAAATCTTGCTGAACACCTCACACTACACCACACAAAAAACTACGAGAATATAGAGAGCTGTTTCTGACATGACGCAACCATGTACTATTCCCAACTCGTATATCTAAATATTTAGTAATAACATTTAATTTCCTGAGAAAAAAAAATTGTTTCTGAATTCCCGTCTAATTGTTTCTGAATGTTTTATCTTTAGTACTGGCTATAAGTTAAAAGGTTTCGGGTTCATTATTAAATATTGTTATAAAGGGTCTGATTAGAAAATAGAATTTATGAGCGAATTCTTGCCTGGAAATTGAAATCACGAGTACTAGATGATGTTGATTAAGCTTGATGTGATCAGCAAGTAAGTTTTATATAACCATAGACATTATTAATATTAGTATTACTTATCAACGTCCAGTTTTTGCAACTAAGGCTAATTGAGACGGGTTATCAACAGGTTACCAACCCTTTCTAGCCAGGTTGGGACTATGGATTTTATTTAATGAACTCCGTCCTAAATAAATTCCTATTGCCCTAATAAATTCCTAATATTAAATAATTCTTATTATTAATAGAACGAGAATGTAGTAGTTAAAAAACATATGTTTTGGCCACCTCACTAGCTCTCCTAGTTTTGATCAAGCCAGTTACTCATTACTTTCAATTTATAATAATCTGTATGCTATTGAATAATCAACAATTGTTTAAGATGGAAAATAAATACGTTAGGGACAAATTATGATTTCTTTTTCTAAAAGATATATGAAAGAAACCTTTATAGGAATATTAAGTTAATCATAAAATTGCTATTATTTTTAACCTCTCGCAAGCTTTGACAGTTAAATGGTAACGACCTTATCTAGATATACGAAGGCTGATTATGGTCCGATGGCTTCGAGGCACCTTTCCTGTAAGGAGCCGTTTTCTTAACTTTGTCGTTCCGGACCCGCTAGGTGTCTGGGAGTGCGGTATGGCTACGACGAGAAGGCTAGAGGTGCAACATCTCTGGACTTCTCGTTGTGGCTGACCGCCCGGCGCTCGGATCTCATATCATGTGAGATTCAGTGTCGGATGAAGTTAGGACAACTGTGTCTCAGGGGCTGGCTTCGACCATCTTAGAAACAAACCAAAATGATAAAAAAGTCTGCTTGGCAGGTGCTGCGTAAACTATGCAAATTTTCAATGTGCTGTAATGACAAATTCAGTAATGTCATCTCACCATATATTCTCAATTTGTAAGTCAAAATTCGATGAATAGTATTAGCGGAAAACTAAAACAAGGAAGAACGAATGAAGAAGAAAACAGGCCTTCCTTTCAGAAAATGTTATATTTATCAGTATAATATATATATATATATATATATATATATATATATATATATATATATATATATATATATGTTATTTGCCACTACAAAAAGCTAACAATTATTTGGTATACTAAACAATTTTTCTTTGTCTAAAATGGTTAAAAGTCAACAAGAAAAAAACTGCAAATATGATAGAACAGTTATAAAAACAGGGGCTGCGTAAACTAAGCAGATTTCCCACACGAAGGTTTACAATAGATAAATCTACATACTGGTAACACCACCGTGAATATTAAGTAAATAAATACAAACCGTAATGAGAAATCATTCATTCAATTTACAATCTAATAATCTCTACAAGCGTCTGAAATGTAAACAAACAGTTGAGCCAACCTTGCAGAGCTGAATAGATAGATTGAAATATTCTAGACCGGTAAGAAAACAAATAATGAAATATGACTGAGTATAACATTAATTTTATTCAAAACTATTTACTATACTAGAGCTGTAATTTATAAAGAGTCAGAAATATTTTTAGCTCACTCACTCAAATTTTAGTAATTCAAGAACAAAAGAAGGGGGGGGGTGGTATCTGACAAAGTAAAAGTTCAATGGAAACAATATTTGGTATTTAACCTTTTAATGAAGTGGTTCCTGATACAACAGCTTATTATTAATATGAGTTGAGTAGGAGTGAGGGTTTACAGAAAACGGAAAACTATAAAATTCAAATATCTCGGATAATACTCATTATACGGAAAATATGTATAGAACATCATTTATAGATCGTTCAATTCTCTATAAGATGGGTTCTGTAAAATTATTTTCAATGCTACGAATAACGGTGATAATTTGAATTTTCGAAATTCCCCCCTCTAAACCCCACCGCCTCCCAGTGGTCCGAGTTAAGCCATTAACGAACTTGATCTTTCTTTTTAAATAAAATGATTGAATATAAAGTTTGATAGCATACACACACACACACACACACACACACACACACACACACATATATACATAATTTTGAACGGACCTCATTTTCGTCATCTCTTAGGTAGGATCGATGGGAATTTGAAGAAATGTTTCCAAAATAGCGTCATGAGTACCTCAATAGCTGAATTCCCTAAAGGTGTGGGCCTAGCTTATGGAGTATTTTATTTAATTTACGAGAGTTAAAAGAGCAATTAAGTACTTCCATCAATAATAGTTTAATCTTTAGAAGAGGTTGGCATTTCAATTCTTTAAGTAAGAATAAGTATTCTCAATGAGCAATCCACTTAAGTGTCTGCTTGGTTTAGTCCAAAGATTTCTGGACCATCGTGTAACAACACGCTATATTTGATATTTTAGTTACATGTGAAAATAATAAAGACATTGCTTTATTAGGTCAGTAATTTACGGTAGCTTTTGAAATGACACTGATAATTAATTATAATGAGTCACAATGTTAAACAGTAATATATTTGGCACCTTGAAAGGGAACATGTTGTTTTGGTTTGACGGGGAGATTGGAGAAGGGCTGCCTGCAGTAATTGCGGTAAAATTGTCAGAGTTTGCTGGAAAACTGCCAGGCTGGAAAGAGCTGCATGGCCCTTGCCTATGCCACAAATCTAGCTAGCTATTCTTCCCGGCGCATTACGAGCACCCTCCCGTCATTATAGGGGCATGTCTAGGCCATCTCTTATGCCATATACCAGCCCAATGAATCACCCCTCTCTCGCCATACCCCAATGATAATTTTCCCTCTAATGAATGATAACAATATCCTTGAATATTACAAAAGATGTATTACGCACACTTATATTATGGACTTATATTACTTTCCTAATCTTTTTTTTTTGCAGGCTGCAGGCTTTTTCCATTGATTCTCGCGCCTTCGTAAATTTATTATAATATTGAGCCCCTAGCAACTAAGCCTCATGCGAACCTATTCGGAGACTAGTCTTTTCGTGTTATTCTTCCCACTGAAATCCATGGGATGTTTGATGTAATTGAAACGCCTTTCGAAGTCTCTCTTCCCTATTATTCAATCATGTTTTTAAATTTACGGCAAAATCTTAATATCAATTTCATATTTCAATATTATCAAATTTTTCTTTAATTTTGATCAGGTATAAAGATATTCCCTAAATGGTTTACTTATCGGATGTATCTCATGCATTAATATTTTGGCTTTATAGAACGTTATCCCATATATGGAGCCCTTTAGGTGAGGATCATCCAGTCAAGATTGTCTTAACGTTGAGATCGGTCAAGTGCTATGTATAGGGCTACGAACAGCCCTCCTACTTCGGTCCTCTGGAAAGAAAGAACAAAGAAATAGAATAAAATTCAATTTATTGGCTGGTTGAACGGTTTACAGTGTTTGTGAATAATTCATTTATATGAGAGAACGTTTGATGATATATGCCTGCGGGCTAAGTGATCGAATAGCTGTCGACGTTTGGTGTATAGGCTCGCTACACTCCCCTAGATAGCCAAGAGGCCTGCGTTTAAATCCCAGCAGATTCAATAACTGTTTCTCCGATATTAAAAAAAACGTCATTGAGGTACTAGATATGAGGATTAAATGGAGCGTTAACTATTATGCATGAAATTCTTACTCGTTTGGTGTATAACATCAAAACAAGGAAATTGTGCTCAAGTGTGACTATTTCAATCTGGGAACTAGGATGTATCAAATTATATATGTATATTGTGAACCGAATTATTAAAATTTGCACCTTGGCATGATGTGTACAAATAGGTTTTTGGCAAGAGTAGGGTGGGATGTAATACTAGAAAGTCGGAGACTGGCCCTTTTTTAATTGCATTCTGTGGCAAGGTTTAGAAGTGTACATGACTACGGTGCAATCATATGACCACAATCATTTTAACTTTAACTCACACATTATATACCAATACAGCCAAAGTGTTATCTCAAAATTCTGAAATTCAGTTCAATTTAATTAGGAGGTTTAAATTATTGAAAAAAAAATGAGTAGGATATAAGGAGCCTTAATAAAAGTATTAATTATTTTAAATCCCCGCTGTAGAAGAGCCTTACTAGAAAGGAAGTCTTAGGATCCAATATTAGAAGCCTTAAATTAAAAACACCCTGGAACGTTGCCGACTTAATTTTTTCTTAATAGAAATAATACAGAAATAGTTTGGGAGAAATCATATTGAACACGTCAGCGTACGATGAAAAAATTCCGCCACAGTTGGGGCTTGCAAAGACACTGCATAACAAGCAAAAACGTTCAGTATTAAGACAGAATATAATATAACAATAAATTATTGTAAATATTATAAAATCAACTAGGTTTAGATTTTATTGTTCCAGCCGAATATCCTAATTTTATGTTTTCTCTCAGCCCTGAATGAGTTCCCTTAATTAAGCAGCAAACATTGTTCTTTCAGAAGATACTTCCTTGTTTGAAGTCTGTAAATATGTGTTTGTAATTTGGATTTTTTTGGTTTACAGTTCTGGAGTTTGAGCATCTCTTTTCCGTTTTAAATGACTAAGTTTGAAACCTAGTCCGTATATACTACATGTTCACATATATGCCTCCATTCCTTTTGAAATAGAGATACTTTACTAGAAACTAGGAGATATCAAAATCTGCCTTCTTCACGGAATGAACCATTCTTGTGTCTATAGAATTTATTTAGTTTATATCCTTTTCTTTTGACCTGAATACTTTTATTATCAGCTACTTTATTTACATAATTTACAGAAAACTTTACTAGACAAATATTCTTGGTTTTATATTTTTCTTATCAAACTCCAGAATTTTAAGGACTGTTTTTTTTTGACGTTACATCCATTAGTGTACTTACTGTACGTATTTTAGTATTAGTGAACATCCAGTAGTGTGCCATTCTGTAATCATAATCATTAAAATGTCATATTCAAAACAATTAATCAGAACTAATATTGATTTTTTTCATTTTCGAAAATCTTGACAAGCCTAAGATTGCCTATTATTTACGGCTTTAATCTAGTCATGAAAACGCTCCCTTTCTTTTTTATTTGGTACTTTCTAATAAAGTGTTTTAATCATTCATTTATTAGTTCACATGACAATTCGATTCACACGTGATTAATGTATAGAGAGAGAAGAGAAATGGTACTAGAATTTAATGTGCAACAGCTATTATTTTGTTGTAACTGATTATATGCGACTTCTTTATTTAAATTAGATATTTTGCACATTAACTTATTTCTTTTTAACCTGAGACATTCAAATAAACATTGAGCAAGATTTTGAGAACATTTTGCTTAGCAGTGCTGAATGCCAATTATCGAAGAAAAATGATACGATGGGCTTAAAGTCCATCGCTCCTTGAGGCTAAATTAGAATAAATGGATTCAGCTTGGCCTTAAATTCAAAACTCTGCCCCTAAGTCGGATAATAAATATGGATTTACTTAAATGGCCTAGTAAACTTAGTGGTCTAACTTCCTGATTAGCATATTATCTGAAAACACGGTTTCCATTAGACCTAAGATAAGAAAATAAATAAAGCAGGAGGTTATATGTAAATCATTTTAAGATAATAGAATGGAACGTAGATTGGGCAACAGCCTCTGTGATGAATGTTATTAAACGCAGGAGAAAGGGGGGGGGCTAAAGTTCAAAATCTTTGCTATTTTTGGTCATTCTAATGACTTCAGACACGGATTTATGAGTTTTTCATAAGAACGAGGTCGTCCGAGATGTGGTGTTTTCAACATTTCTCTTTATGTGTATTCTCAGTTGCTTAATGCAGCTGTATAAATTTTTCGTTTGGACAGCATAAGAATGGCCAAATATACCTCTACCCTGTTATTTTGGAGTTTCGGTTCTCGACAATTCTGTAACGGTTTTCCAAAGAATGCCACTTTCCATCTTTTAAGGATTTCTATGCCACGAACATACTCACGACTGGAACTCCACCTGTTAATTTTAAAAGAGTCTTGTTTTAATTCTACATCATCATATGTCAGAGGGCAGGATAAGTAAACTTGCATCATTTGTTTTATTTACTTGCTTCATTTTCTTCTTTTTAATTATAATCAACATGGAGCACCTTCGGAGTTAGGGTTGAAAATCCCTTGCATAGTAAGTTTTTGTTGTTTTTTGTGTATTTAAAATTAAATAATAATTTTTCTTTTGACGGAGAGATCAAATTGTACTTTTTAGTATATTCCATACCATATAGCAAATATATAAATAAATTCATATAGATATGTGACTGTTATATAAATTAGTTAAAGAGATTGCTAGGTTTGACTAAGGTTTATGGACTACTGAGATATAATATGTCCGTCACGCTGGCCTACGTAAACTAAGCAGATTTTACTCGATTTGGAGTAACACTACCAGTTTTTTACGATCTATATTATATTTCTCTTGTAGTGAGAAGCGTATGTAAACAGGAATTAAAATATAAGCTGGCATGACATATTCAGTGACTCAAAGTAAAAATTCGATGATTATAAGTGGCTGAATGCAATAAAATACAGATAAATGGGTTAATATTCCAGTTAACGTAAGAGTTATATGGTTTAAAAATGAGACTCGTGTCTCCACTCTGAAAAGTCAATATGCCTACTCACAAACTATTTTAAACAGTAAGTCTGGAAGAAATATTTTGAGCATAAATAGTTCCTTTATTTTATTATTTAGAGATTTTAAGATAAAATCGTATTTTTCATAGAATAATCGTTTCGAAATAAAGTTGTTTTAATACATTCCAGTAGTGTGTTAAGTAGTTTTTCTCCTGAGCATGAAACGCTTTTCTCAAAATATTTATTACTTATTTATAAAACATTAGCTTCGTTATTATGTTAACTTGCTGTTAAAAAATAAACCCATACTTGCGTCAGATTCAGTGCTGTTTGATAAAGGAATAGAGATGGCTTTTGAAAGCCTTTCATTCTTAGAATATTTTAATATTAAATCACATACATTGAAAATGCTACGCATTTGCAGTGTTTCAAAAATGAACATAACTTAATTATTTAATGTAACTAAACTAGTATATCAATGTCAGAAAATGCCTACTTTTCGATTTGAAAAAGTTCACTTCCACAGTTTTCTCTCTTCGTATGCTATGAAAGAAAAAGCTTGAAAAATCTAAGCTGGCATGAGATATTCAGTGATTCAAAGGAAAGTTTCGGTGATTATAAGTGGAAGACTGAAAACAGTAAAATACAGATAACTAGCTAAATATTCGAGTTACGAAAAAACTCATAGAACAACAATTGTAGAGCATTAAACCTTTAAAAACAGCCAATAAAGTTATTTTTGATCCAATTCGTAACTGTGATATTTTGAATTCAACCCTCCCCCCTCTCTTCATCATAGTCCTATTTCAGCCATTAACGAATATGATCTGCAGTTAAGGAAGAAACAGCTGAATATCAAGTATGGTATTGACCAAAGTATATTTTCGAGCCAGGAATGTTAAATATTAATTGATTACGTCACATATAACTTACTTTGTAAGCCTTTTTCAAACTCTGTCATCAGCAGATATAATTTTTATTTTGGCATGAAAAGTTAATTATTGAGGATGGTATTGATAAACAGAACATCTAGCCTAGAACGTAAAATATTAATTTACGACGCCACACCGATCATGTATGAATGATTCAATGAAAATAATATATGAGCCCTGATGAAGTTATATGCAGGTCTGAAGGCTTTCATAACAGTGGAAATTTAAATTGCAGATGGAACCTAGACAAGAAAATGTTGTGTATTGGAGGGGGCTGTTTGTTCTAAGAGAGGACTTTGGGAGGTTCTGTGCCCTACAATTAGGGAGACCTTGCCCCAAAAAATGTGATCTGGCAGAAGACCAGGTTGTAGTAGTAAATTAGGTTTTAAATTTA
This sequence comes from Riptortus pedestris, assembly GCA_019009955.1. Classification (NCBI taxonomy): domain Eukaryota; kingdom Metazoa; phylum Arthropoda; class Insecta; order Hemiptera; family Alydidae; genus Riptortus; species Riptortus pedestris. The sequence goes on along the minus strand of CM032228.1, from coordinate 80,594,269 downwards.
TATTTCAAAGTGTTATATTAGCTCATAACAATGGCGTAGAATATAATGATCGCAAAAGAAGAGTCGCTGAATGTTCCAGTGGGTTATGTGAGGAAGGAAATATTTTCATTAGAGGAGTTTATGTTGGCAGGGTATGAAAAAGCTTTATTACCAAACGATTCGGGTTCAACCTATGGAATATAAAATCTATGTTAGTTTTGTATTAGTATTAACAAGGGAACTGTTACATATTTATATATATATATATATATATAATTTTAAACGGACCTCCTTTTCGTCATCTCCTGGGTTGGATCGATGGATCTTTGAAGAAATATTTCGAAAATCGCGTCATGAGTACGATTTCAATAGCTGATTTCCATCAAGGGAAATATGCTAAATGAAAAGAGTTTGCTTTAACATAGAATATAGGTTTGGAATCAGAGTTAAACAAAGAATTGCCAAGGTGGTGTTTCTTTATATCTACTGGCTTACTAATATTGGAGGTAAATTGCTCGGAAAAAAAATATTTGGCATGTCTTCATTGTGCAACCTGTATAGTTGTGGGTGTAGTTGTATAATCATTATTGGCTTCTGTTCGGTTAAAAAATTATAATTGTAAATGGGGTGCCACTTATCAAGATAATAATGAGATATCCTGAATTTAGTTTACGTTATAAGAGATGTTGGAGTAGGCAGAATCATTCTTCTTGTATCTGAACACGGGCGGGGAATGTAATATTACTATAACTGTAATAATAACTGTTTAAATATTAAAAGGGACGATATTTCCATTTGAGAGTTTACATTTTCTTTTTACAGTATGTTTTGGATGGTGAAAGGTAGTTATAAAGCAGAATCAAACAAGCTACAGAGCGCTTATTTTAAAAGCGACAGAGCCTTTTCAGAGCAAGAGTTCTGTCACTTTTAAAATAAGCACTCTGACGTAGCTTGTTTGATTAAAATAAATTGTGTGTGGAAGGCAGGCCTGTTCGTTTCTGCTTTATATAATCTTGTATTTAGTCGTGGAATATCTCTATCAGTTCACCTGGAGAATGGTTAAGCATAGAAACTTTTAAGGTCACTGACTATTTTCGTGCTAGTATCCACAAGGCTCATTTTTTCACATAACTTAGCATGCTAAGTAGTGTCGAACACCCTTTTATTTATGAACGGTACATATCTATAGAAGCTCCATATACTGATCTATTTGGGAGAGTTAAATGCAATTGAATGATGGCTGTAAGTGTTAAATTGTAATTGATTTCCATTCTTCTCCTTCGAAAGCTAATTTGGAATTCCAGAAAAATATTTACTTTAAATATTTTGAAATCATTCGTCCTTATAATAAAGAGCGTATGTAATGAGATTTCTTAATGTTGTTTGTTGCGATAACTTCCACTTTATACTGAGCGGCTAAGTTAGGTTATCTACCGGTCACCACCCTTTTCTATCCAGGTTGGTTGATGGTTGAACATTTTTCAAAATAGTTTTAGCACATTATATTCTTGTTTACTATTTGATTAGCAGCGTCTTTTTGTTTTACAAGGGCCAAAGCAGACATGATGTCCTGACGTTTTTCATTTAATTTCTCTTTTTGGTTTTAAACGTGCTCAAATCAGCCTTTTAAGCAACAGATCCAACTTTCCTTCTCTTTTTATGCTTCTTTAATGCACTCATGAGAAGATATTGCTTTAAGTGAATACATACTTCACTTATCCCTCTGAGCTAACAGGAATACAGACCACGTGGAAGGTGGGGGGGGCGATAGCCATGAGCTAACACACAAAATGCCTAATGTCTCTCCATCATCCCCTACCAATTAATTCCATCTATATCAATATACTTTTCAGAGTTCGTGTATTCGTAGGCATCTTTTAACTTATTTTGAACAGCATTAAGAGGCCATCTGTACTCGTTAAGGCTCATATACATAAACTTTTTTTATATTCAAACAGTCGGCTTTGGATTTGGCTTCAGAAAAAAAACATCCAGAATGATTTGTTAACAATATGCTGATATTCCTAATTTTTTTGTAATCCTTCCTTGGACTCCACTTGGATTATGAAATTATTTTTTTTAAATGTTGAAAACGGAATAGGATATACAACATAGGATAGGGGAAACGGTTTTTTACGCACTTCAAAATATACAAAATAATGTAATTATAAAGTACTGTGATTCTACGCTGGGTGAATGTCCTTAGTATATTATTTCATAGCACAACATAAATAATGCTTAGAAAGTAAAGTATAGTATATTCTATAGATTAAAACTTCTCTGACGTTGGCAATACCCGAAAATATTCAAGATATTGTTCTAAGTAAACGGTAGAACTCGAATTCCGATCTAAACATCCAAATATAACTGACCTTATTGAGTGTATTTTGTAGATAAAAGAACATCAAAAATAGGTCGTTTTTTTAATAAAAAAGTGCACTTTTTTTAAACTGTAAAAATATTATACTCCTGGTATTAAAATATTTAATATAAACTACAACATGAGTATAGCATTGTTGTTGAATGTTTTCAAAGAGAGCCTCTATCTAGACTCCCTAATCCTTCAAAGGTCTATTGCTCCGCAGACAGCGTGTCGGCGCCCACAGGCTATGGGCTAATTGTACTATTAATTCATTCCTTTAATATATAGAATAATGTGAATATATACCATGCATTAGAAATTTATTTGGAATACTTCATAGTTCATATTAAGTTGAAGTAAAGGTTATATGGTTTAAAAATGAGACTCGTCTCTACTCCGAAGAGCCTACTCAACAATTATTTTAAATGAATAACTGTAGAAATAATTAGAGCGTAAATAGTTACTTTCTTTTTTTTTTTTATTTTAACAGTTTTTGATAAAATTCGTATTTTTTATAAAGGACTCGTTTCGGCATGAAGTTGTTTTAATTCATGTTTAAACTGGCAATATTTCTTTAGAGATTTAATACATTCCAGTAGCGTGTTAATGAGTTTTCCTCCTGAGCATGAAACGCTTTTCTCAAAATATATATACAACATTCGCTTCGTTATTATGTTTACTTGCTATTAAAAAATAAACTCATACTTGCGTCAGATTCAGTGCTGTTTGATAAAGGAATAGAGCCTGTCATTCTTAGAGTATTTTAATATTAAAATCACATACAATAAAAAATGCAGGTAATGTATATGCAGTGTTTCCAAAATGAATAAAACTTAATTATTTAATGTAAGTACACAGATGCCTTCTTTTGGATTTGAAATATATCACCTCCAGGGGTTATCTAAGGACTAAGGGTAAAGTAAGCAGACTTTCCTCTTGCTGGTACGACACAATAATGATCTCTTGTCCACATATATTTACTATTTCCAAGCAAAAATCCGACAATCAGAAGTGGGGGTTTACTGAATGTTAAAAAGAAGAAAGTAAAACTACCTCGTTTAATATTTAAGGTACAAAAGAAATGCATGAACGAACAATTGAAGAGCCCCAGTAATTTAACAAGACTGATTCTATAACATTTTTCGATAAAACACACACTATTAACAGAGATATTTTGAATTTTTGAATTCCCCACCCGACAAACGCTGCTCCTCTTCCTGGTTCATTTTCAGCCATTAGCTATTATCATCTTCAGTGTTGAATAAAACAGGTAAATATTGAGTATGGTATATTTAAAATAAACTTTTTCGAGATAAGAACGTAATTAAAATCTTAAAATTAAAACGTTGATGAGATGTCATAACTTATTTGCATGTATATCATACAGTAAACGTTTAATGAAAACACTATTTGGCATTTAATCTTCCAATAAAGTTATTCATGATGTACCAACTTATTTTAAATATGACTTGAGTAGAAGTGAGGGTTTATTTAAGTCTGAAAATTGAAAAAAAAAAGAAGGAAATATCTCCGTTAATATTCAAGATAGAGAATATACCAACATTACATTTACAATAAGATTGGCTCGATGTCATTTCATCATCGATCTACCGAATAATAACGGAGATATTTAGAATTTTCCAAATTCTCCCCTTCAACACCTCCCCACCATTCATCAGATTTTAACCATTAACGAACTTGACCTTCAGTTTACATTAACTGTTTACATATCGAGCTTGGTAACGATAAAGAAAAAATTGCAAGAGCGTAACAGACTATAACACACACACACACACACACACACACACACACACACACACAGACACATATATATATATATATATATATATATATATATGTGTGTGTATATATATATCTATATATATATATATATATATATATATATATACAGGTGTGTGTGTGTGTGTATAGTTTTTAACAGTCCTCATTTTCGACATATCCTGGTTAAGATCAATGGACATTTGTAGTATGATTTAGAAAATCGCGTCATTAGGTCCAGCAAAATAGCTGATTTCCCTTAAGGGAAAGTCTATTAAAACTGTCAAAGCGTCCAATCATTCCAAACAGAGATCACTCTTAGCAAGTGCAATGATGAGGAAACTCATATGCATATATACACATGGCTATAAAAGCGATTCCTGGGAAGCAGGAATTTGTTTCAATGGTTTCATCGACATTTCGGAGATGAGATTTAAACTGAATGCTTAGTCAGTACAGTGACAAATTCTAAACTGAACGAACTCCATTAAAGGTGATTATTTTGAAGATAGTTATGAACTTTTCTATTAATCTGTTTTCAATGCCTGAAAATTGCTTGCCACGCAAATACATTGTTTGAAACGCTACACCATCAGAGAACTCACACGGTTTTCACTCAAGTATTAACCCTCAGTCGGGCGCGTCAAGAATATTCCGTCTTCGGGCGCGTGTATCTCAGAGATCATCCTCAACCAATATTTTGCACTAAAATGTTCAGTGTGTGATTAGAAACCATAACAGAGGAAGTATTTGTTTGAAAGAAGTAAATAATTTTCAAAGTTGATAAGTATTATAATAAAAGAAATCTTGGTAGATAAAATAATCAAGTTGTTAAGAGATTCACTATTATTAAAACCGTGGATGATGATTTTTAAAATATAATTGAAAAATAAAAATATCAAAAGAAATTGTTTAAATGCACATGTCTTAATTATACATAATTCATTTCAGTTTATGAACAATATAAACAAATTATCTAAATATAACTTCAATCAAAAAGAAGTAGCTCGAAATCACTTTAAGATAAGAATTATTAAAAATCATCTGAATTTTAATGCACCAATCCTTTTAAAAATAACAGTTTAATTATTATTTCTTTTGCAGAGCTGCATTACAATTAGGACGAAGCATGGAACTATGTTGTAAACAAATTTTGTTTTTGCAATTCTCACAAGAGTAATTAGTAAACCTACATTTCTTTCCAGTTTTCCTTGGTTCACATCATTTTCTTTTCGTTGTAGCGGAGGGACGTTTTTTATGCTGTTCTGTACTTGAGTTCAATGTATGGTCCAATGAGCCTCTGCACTCTTCCAGTTTCGTCCTTAGTTCGGTTGGTAAACGTCTACTGTAGTCACTGCGTCGTACAATATTTTCTTGTACAAGTTCTTTTGAAAGCTCATGTATGAGCAAAATAATAGAAAAATAGGTTTATATGATTCCATTTAATAAAGAGAAACTTAATTGATGTATATATTTATGAAATACAGATTTTAAAAAACTTACGAGATCGGGCGCGTGGTATCTAGGAGATTAAACTGAATGATAGGTGAAACAAACGACTCCATCAAACACAGTGACACCATTGATCTTGAGGGGGAGACCTATAAAGCACATAACTCGAAGCAGTACACCACCACTCTCTGCTAGGAGGAGTGGCAAATATTTCTCTAGAAACTGTGTATCTGAGAGATCACGCGTCTGACGAAGGGTTAAATAAGTATTAAATTACAACTTGACGTGTTACCTCACTAAACACTCCAAAATGAGCTCAATGTTAAACGTATGAATTAGAGAAAATTAGTATTTTATGTGACACTATCAATCAAACTTTCAGTTATAAAATGCTCGAAGTTTCGGCAATTTTCTTTTGACGGAAATCGGTTTTTTAATGTTTCAAGTTAAACTAAACATTAAGTTCGGTAATAAAGGAAATCGACAAGGAAGAATGGTAAAAACATGTAGCTGGAAATATCTCAGTTATTACGAGTTGGATGGAAAATTGTTATATATTCAAGCGTGTTGAATATTTTATCAATAATTCCTGGCCAATAACACTAATTATAACGGTTAATTTTTTAGCCATCTCAAACCATCATTCCTATGTAACTGATTTTCAGTTTAGGCTTCTATTACTATTGTAAGTAACTTATACTCAGCTTAAATTTTAATTGTCGATCACATTTAATTTTAACAATGGAAGGAATAATTATATGACGTAATCTGTATACTGAAAGCAGTCCTGCATGACTGTCTACATCTCTTCAAATAGAAGCTTTAATATTTCGTACTTAAAGGTAAACTATCACTCAATAAAATCTAGTATATTAGAAATGATGTTAAATTAAATTAAGGAAGTATCAAACCATTTCCTATTAGAAAGCTGATTGTTTAGCATTTCTTGTCTTCAATAATTCAATTTAAAACAATGTTTAAAAATAACATAATTTTAAAATACCATAGGATTTTGTTTTCTAAGTAAATTAATAATAAATTTTCTTGACAGATATTCCCATATTATGATAAATATGGAAATGAATGGCGGTTTAATGAATCCCTGTCCAGCAGGATGACTACTTGAGCTGTTTGCTTGTTGAGCAGCTATAAAATAAACAAACAGATTAAACTACAACACAGCTAAACATGTCTAACTACATCAAGCTAAGCCCTCAACATGCTATATCGGTGTCGGCCAACATCATGAATATGCATATCATTATATAATATAAGGCCCTCTCTCGCTTTTATGCCGTGTCAGCAAAATCATTCCTCCGAATATATGCTGTGATTTATGTGTTTATAATGTGTTAAACTCTGGATGCCTTCGAAATTAATGCTTGTAAGGACTTTTGAATGTTATTAACTGGGCTGTATTCATTGGTCGAGATTAAAATTTATAAGTTAGCCTATAATAATATGATGGGCCTTAGTTCTTCCATGGCAATGTGACATAGGCAAAAAGTCTTTAAAATAAAATAATTACTATTATTTATTATGTGAAATATATGTTTCACGAGTATTTTTGTTGTTGATAATTGTATATTCATTAAATTTACATATTAATTACATTTGAAATTTTTGAATCCATGGTTGAACAATGGGGCGATACAGAGTTCGTTACTTTTTTTCTGCATATTGAAAAACAGATTCCATTCAAATATTTATGCTGAATTTTAAAAGATGACAACATTTTATGACTATAAAACAAGGTGGATACTTCTGCGTATGCTCTGTTACTTGAATTGAAATGTGTCTATTACTACTGAATGCATGTAAAAGAACGTATATGCCAAGAATATTTAAAAAAAAACAAAGGAATATTCAGAATGTTATGAATTTATTTCCTTTTCGTAAATATTCTTAAATATAACGCTTAAATAATAATTGGATGTTCAATACATCAAATTCGAAAGTATAAATTTTCTAATATCTTACTGTCTTTCTGTTAATTATGAAACAGTTAATTAATAAACTTTACTAATCTTTAAATTCTCTGGAATATGCTGGATGGTAGAGGAATCAATTGATAAGGATCAATAAGAAGGCCAAGTCCTCTACTGTGTTTTAATATAATGCAGAGTGCACTTTCGGAGTCAACGCTCCATCCTCAGTGCCTGCTGATTAAAGCTGCGTTGCCTGGACCACGACTGCCGGGCGACTGTCAGTTGGTTCCTCCCCCTCTCTCTCTCCCTCCCTCCCTCCCTCCGTCTCTTTCTCCCTCTCTCTCTCCTTCCCTCCCTCTCTCTCTCTCTACTTTTTACATCCCCCTTTCTCTACCTTCTGCCTCACCCTCTCTGCCGAATTCTAGAAGCTCGTGACATGATAATGCGAAGGTTCATGAGGTCTGAGTTGCGGAAAGAGCAATTCAACTTTCATTTTCCTAAGCCATAATGATGGACTAGAGATCTTCGAGTGGGGCAGGTACGAGTGAGAGAGAATTAGAGGGTGATGGTACAGGCCACCCAAAACATTCAAACGCAAAAGAAAACACCTTCAGGCAAGGCATACAACCAAGATAATTAGGCCTAGTATACCTCCTTAGTGACAGGCTCAAATTATTTGTCATATTAAACTCTGTATGTAATAGCTACCTGTCATTCAATTTCCCCGTTTCAAAATGAAGTCCACACACAGGGTTCGGAGCAACGATATCCCTTCCAGGCCATGCATTGTACTCATGCAATGATATTAAAACGTAAATTCTTCAGAAACGGTCTAAATATAAGAGAAACCTTAACTATGGTTCTCCGAGAATAACATCGTTATTTTTTTCATGACGGTTGTTAATTAGCTCATGTGAAGTGAATCTTCCACATAACTCAGCAGAACTTTACTTTTAATCCATCCAGCGATGGTAGGAGTAAATATTGTTCACGTCATGTTATGACTTTCCAAACCCTGAAATCGGAATCCTTACGTATTTTTTTGTATCTAGTTAGAATACAACAATAGAAACATTATCTTGACGGGAAATCTAGTTGGTTGGCGTAATAAGTTAATTTCATCTAATAAGCCCTTGGAGAGTGGCAGTACTGAATTCTAATCACGGCTGCTCTGAATTCAGAATGATCTTTGCATGGCTGACTTCGCCGAAGCACAAATGCCATAACTTCTCCGAATAATGGAATCACTAAAAGTCTCTCTTCCAATAACCAATCCCACTATTGTTCTATAAACACACTATTTCTGCTCTTTGACTCCGAAACTGTTCATTTCCAGGACTCCACTATTTATTTCCAATATTCTAACCACATATTGCATATGTCTTTATTTAATATAATCATGTTGTATTCAGTAGTATACTTGTGAATAATGATAATAAACTGTGACGAAAGAGAAATGCCACTTATACAGGCTATTAATTAATCCCAAAAATACTGTGAAAACGGACATTTAATGAATCTGTGCTACCGTTACATAATCTAGGGAGTAGGTAAATTAAAATAAGAAGAGAAAACGATGGCACCTTGTTATATAAACAGATTTTATTTAGCCAATTTTATGTAGGTAACCTAGATTAAAGAAGGCACATTGAATGAAATATTAGTTGCCATCAATCAATTTTGGTGTTTGAAGATATTGAGAATCACAGTGTAAACAGTACAACAGAGATTTATCAGTACAGTTGAGATTTATTCTGACTCAAAAAACATTAGGTTATATATAACAAAGCATATATGACAATACCACGTTCATCACTTTTAGGTTATATAACAATACCTATGATTTAATATCACATCCATCAGGATGTTATTTACTAAATAAAATCCTTAATCCCACCTTGGCTAGAATAGGGTGGTAACTTCTAGAGAGAGAAAAAACGGACGTTAATAAAGAATTTTAATTTAATATCACATCCAACAGTGTTAAACATTAAAACTATTATAACTCAAAACAATATAAGTATTCAAAGCCGTATTTATGTATTCAAATTTGTACTTCGTAGTATTTATTTTAAGGTTAAAATATACTAGGTGAATGGTGACCCTTTAATTGATTAGCATTAAATAATTTTCATATGTATTGATAAGTAAATACCATAATCAGTTCAGAAATGAAAATATTCTGTTTATTGCTTCTAGCGATTTCCACACAGGTGTTCAGTAGTAATAATTGTGAAATTAGTGGGATACGATTTACGAGAAACTTCATGAAAATTGGTGTTTTTATGTACGTTTAAAAATAGTTAAACGTTTAACTTCTGTCGTTAGACGGATAATTATCAGAAGTAATTACATTATAAAATAGGAACTTCATGGTTTTCTTTTTATTCTATTTGCTTTTATTTGCTCAAGAATGATCTGTATGGATTTTGAGCTATGGCGCTCTGAAAACTCAATCTCTTTCCCGAATCAGCCACTTTTGTATATCTTCTGGAAACAAAAGTTAGGTCTTCTGCCTAATATTGGACAGTACTGAAATATCATATGCTGAATAAAAAAATTGAGGATGTATTACTACTCGTTAATACCAAGAGACAAAAGACGAATTTCGATAGCATCAATGTTTTTAACACATCATTATTTAAAGTCGGTTTTTAAGAGGAGCACCTTAAAATAAGCGGTTCTCCCACGCCAAGGAATGATACACATCATTTGTACATTCAGTTCCTTACATATAAATAGTAGGAGGTGTATTGGAAAAAAAAGGCCGGGGTGACCTTTATGCACTATATTATACAAATAATATATTACTAATAAAAAAAAAACTTGATAACACAACCTCAACACAAAATAGAAGAATGTAAGTACTTTAACTTTTCTCTACAGCAATGAGAGGACGAGGTTCTCGCGAGCACATGACAATACAAAAACTAACTGTCAAAGTTGTTTTCTATATTCGCTAGTGCCGCTCCGCTACAACATTTTCTAGAATTCTGAAGGGAAATCTGCTAATAGAGAAGGGGTGTTATTTCTTAATATGGTAGAGGTATTGTGTGTGTGTGTGTGTGTGTGTGTATATATATACACACACACACACACACACACACACACACACATATGTGTTTTATTCATGACTAATTTGTCTGTTCAATGAAAGTAGCCTACAAAAGAAACTCAACCGCCAGGAAATGCTGATTATAAGAGCATGAAGTGTAAGTGCCTGGCGATGACTTAGTAAAGAAAGGGAATCATCTGACTAGCACAGGAGGTAGAACAGTAAGTTAAACCCCTAGTCTAATTATGTTAATTCCGAGGCTACAAAAGATTAACCCAGGCCAATTACAATCCTCACTTGTAATTCCAGCTGTTAAATATGAGATTCTGGCCTCCCTCCAACTATTCTCTCCTCAACTACTAAATTATGAAATTAAATAAAAGAAAAGAAATAACACGCACGCAAATACCCTGTAGTCTCGCGGAAGAAGATATTACACCATTGTCAGAATTAATGTACATTGAAATTAAATTTAGCTTATATCGGGGGCTTTTAACTGGAATAATTTGTTTGTTGGAATAAGTTGTCTTTTATGTACTATATTTTACTATTTACACTACATTGTTTTTTTTTTGTTTTTCTTTATTGTCATATTATTGCTTGGATTTAATTATTTATTTAAAAAGACAGAATTGTTATTTGTTTATTTAATTTGTACAAGATGTAAATCTTTAACAAATAAATATATATTCTATTCTAATTTGTTTAACATTATGAATTTAATAAACCTTTTCAGAAAATTGAAGTTCAATATTTGTTCAACCGACGATTATATTTTATATATATGTTACTACCTAAGGTACATAGGTTGCTTTGGACATATCATTAGTGAAAGTATTTAGTTATGTACGGTTTAATAATAGTTTTATATTTCCCTTTCTCTGTGTATGTTTTCAGCAACTTAATGTGGTAACTTGTGTTGAAGAATAATTGAAAATTTGTTCCTAATGCAGGCTCTCGTTACTCAAAAATATAGTTGAAAATATAAATCATTATCATTAGCATTCATTTTTAAGGACCACAGCTGAGCCCTCTTTGTTTGGGAAAATTAAGACTGAATGTTTTTCATTACAAGGTGATGTTCTACCATTATAACTTTTTGACTACGAACTATGAAGAACCAATGTGCAATGTTGACACTGGGAGATTACTACGTTAAGTGGTTTCTAATAAATCCCATTGCTCTATTTAAAACATTATGGGACATATAAATCATAAGCAGTAACAGTATTTCATATTTCAAAAGCAGTCCAAAGAACAAAATGGTAGCTACACCTTATTCCGTAGATGAGTTTAAATGAGGACTTCATAACTGATGGTCCGTAAGGAAAAGAGTTTGTATACATTAGCTTGTCTAGGCGGATCATGAGAAGTAGAGAAAACTGTCCCTTTGATGGGGTACACATTTCCTACTAAGACTATTAAAAAAGACTGTGGTCATGTATGGTTGTGAGGCCCACACACACACACACACACACACACACACACACACACACACACACACACACACACACACACACACAAACACAAAAAACCTCAGATACTGGACCAATTTGAAAGGATGGAATCCGTCGGACTACCGAGAGAGATGTTATACCGCACACGAGGAAGAAGTAAGATAGGAGATAGGCCAAGGCACCGATAGCTCAATGACCTGAAGTTGCACTTACGGAAGTTGGGTATCTTTAAATGGAAAACAATGACTGGGAACCACGGGGAATGTTAAGAGATGGTGCCAGAAGTACAGATCCTTCAAGGATTGTAGTACCTGGAGTATTATTAAGTAAATACAACTTAAAAAAAAAGCATTGACTTATTGACTTTTTTTACCCAGGCTATCAAGTAAGTATTTTTTTTTCTTTAAAGTGTGAATAGCAAGTTTATAGAGTTTATTATATATCCACCCCTAGACATGAGACTATTTTATGAAAGTTAAGATCCTATATTAAATACTATCTGCAGAAGCTTTGATGACTGATTGATTGACTGTTTAGTGGTGATAAACCAGTATTCCACAGCAGTGTTTGTTGGAAGTGAAAAATATTTTTACTTCATACTGCGTGTGAAAGTGGTACTTTCTCATATGGTTACTAGGCTTGAAAGAGATCCATTACTGTACTAGTCACTGTAAAGAATCTTTACAGTGTCTAGACACCGTAAAGAAAAACATATGGTAATGAAACTATGTTAATGAAAATATTTGAGGTTAGAATTTGTTTGTTAATTTGGTATTTTATGACCGAAATGAGTGATGTTTGGTGTATTCCCCAAGATATTATTGATGAAAATAGTATTCCTCATACATCAAACACACACAAATGAGAAATAGTACCAACAATTCTTTAAGTAACGACGATACATTTTGCACGGTTGATGATCTATTTCAAGACTCTCCAGTGTATCAGGATAATGAAAAAGATACATGCTGCAAACATGACCTTAAATTACCACCAAAAGCATTTAATATTAGTAATAATAGTAATTGTACGATAAATATAAATATGTAGACTTTTTATGAATTGAACTTAGTTCTAAACCATATGTTTTCCATCGTGTATAACCTAATTTTTTTTAATAAATGATTATTCCAAATAATATTAATGGAAATATGTATTTTATTTAAGTTTGTTTCAGTATAAAGTAAAATTATGTACTGCACACGTCCAGAAAGTGACTCTGCAGTACTCGGTCTAATTATCGAGCTCGGCTACGCCTCGCTCGCCAAAATCGACCTCGTACAGTAAAGAGCCACTTACTAGATTAGTGAAGTAAATAACTATGTATTACTTGGAGAGAGAAAAAAAAGGCGTCCAATTCTTCACTATTTTTTTTATTTCGGCGCTAAGCGCTTTCGAAGATTATAATTAAAGATACAAAGTCAAAATTTTGCTTTAGTAGTAGTTAATAAATATTAAACTTATCACCAAACTTTAACGACCTAGTGGTTGTAATATAGAGTTTCTGATGTTTTATATAAAGTATTTGGTAACTGGAAATTTTTACACTGAATAATTTCGAACTTCTTTCTATAGTTGATTTGGGTTAGTGCCAACTTGTCCGTTTTATACTTTATAATTCAGTAATGGAATTTTTTAATTCAACAAAAGATTTAGAATGATTTACTTTGAAAAGACTTAATAAATAAATTATTTTTTTTTCTTTATCAGAAAAATTTATCGCATCGGGCAACTGTTGAACAGTATCCTAGTAATCTAGCCCAGTACTCCACCAATGGAACTACAGGGTTGACTCCAACCTTTATAAATAACTGTCATATGCTGAAAAACTGCTTGAAAAGTGGCATGGTCGATTAAAGTCTTATAAGTTATTTTTTCATTCCAAATGTATAAATTTATTGATTTAGAGGACGCAATACGTCGTCAGTACGTGTATATTAATTAAACAGTAAGGTTTGTGTTATAATTTGGTGGAAAAAAAATTGTGTTCACATTTCAGACCATTCTAAGAATAAGTGACATCAAATTTGAAAAGCTTGCCTGCCTCTCTGCCTGTTCTCCCATTTGTTAATCACACGAGTAAATTGAAAAACGGCTCAGAATATTCAAAGACATTTCATATAGTGAGTCAGCTATCCCCAAGCACTACATAGGGTAATCGAATTTGAATTTTCAACTCGGAGTGGGGGTTCATTTGACGCCTAACTTGCTGTTATATTTATGAATTTCGGAATTTTTTACTTAAGACTTCCGAATCCATTATCGTTGATTCGATTTTTATATCTTGATGGGAAACCATTACTATTCATTTACCGGTAAAAACCATTATAAAATTAAATTTGTTCTCTTTACTTCAAGGAAAATCATGGATGAAAATCACGCGATGAGGTTGTGAACAAGTCATTATATTTCCACGGGAAACATCTTCCATTTCAACTCATCAATGAACGGCAACACAGTAGTCGTGAATAGTGTAGTATTTTTAAAAAAAAGTAAAATGATGTTCAACAGTAAATGGGATAGGCTTGATGTTTTGTTCCGTTTTCTCATAAATAACGATTAAATACAGGTTTGCTACTTGCTTTTAGAGTTTGAACTGGCCGATACATTCAGATATGCACGGCTTAAATACTATTATCTGAATATTGTTGTTATGTAATTAATAGCGGAATTCTATCCCATATTCGAGATAGTCCTGAATTTTCGTCCATGTGAAATGAGCTTTGGCACGGAGAAAGTCGTAATCTGACGGGCTGTGAGAGGGGCTTGTATGTGGCGTGGCAGAAAAGTTCAAAGTCCAATTCGTCAGATGTAAATTGGGCTCTTTCCTTGTCCTGCTGAAGGTCATTTTTTATAGTTCACTAAAGCTGGTTATTTTCAGCCAAGGACAGATTTCATTCGTTCCATTTCAACTGACTTGAGTTTTGAATGTTCGCTCAAACTTTAGTAAAAGTCATAGGCGGAAAACGCAAAAAGGGAAATTCTTTTACAATACATAATCCCGCAGCTTTTAGGAAACAAAGTATCGCTGTCATTTGTGATTTCTAAAGCTTCGGGATTCTCTTAAAGTCGATAACAAAAATAAATCATATAATCCTCGAGTCAGAAAAAAATGTATAAAACGACTGGTGGAAGTACGGTAAATGATTAACAAGATCAAATATAACATATTTTCCAAACCAATTAAAAATAAAGGATGTATTTCGAATCTTTAATTATACCCATCTAAACTCACCCTCCTCCTGATCCGATTACAACCATATAAACATTTTATATTTTAATAATTCCTATGTCGCTGGGTGTGGGAGTGCAGAACTGGGAAACAGGTCTTTATAACAAGAAGTCTTGTCACCAATTTCTTTATTAAAGCACAAGGCCTTTCGGCACTAACGTGCCATCATTAGGAGCTAACAACAAACAAAACAAAAAGGGACATGTTTAAAGCCATGTGATGTATCAAAAGCTTACATTTGAAATGTTTCAACTTAAATAAAATTACTAAAATCACTCATGCACATTGTCTTAGCTTGAATACATTAAAACAATCAGGCCATCCAACAATAAAGGCATCATGAGAAAAATTCCATGCATACCTGTAAAGGCAGTGGAGAAAATTCGATTCAAGACCAGAGTTGTTTGATAACCATCCCTTGGTAGCCTGTAGCCCGCATAAGCTGACTAATGATAGACTATTAGCCAGTATCAGTATGCAGACTACAGCATTAATCTACCCTCCAGTTTTGCCACACTGGCATGTTATAACGGGAGACTTTAGGCAAGGAGGAGAGTTTGACGGTTACCAAGATCGGATTTAGATGTTCTATGAAAAAGACTAAAGATCAAGTTCACTAATAGCTGAAATAAGACTAGGGCCCTTCCCTAGGGGGAAGGGGGTCGAAAATTCAAACTTCTCAATTATTATGAGATGGATTGCGCCAAGTCCAACCAATCTTGTTCCAAATTTAATTTCCTATAAATATTGTCTGCATCTCCAATAAATAAATAATTCATTTTTCAGTATTCAGTCCCTATTTTTCAGTAAACCCCACTATTCCTTATCTCATCTTAAAAATAAGCTGATAAATCATGAAACGTTTTATTCCAAGGTTTATTATCATATATTTAGAATTAGATTGGAACAAATTGTGAGGAAATAAACCTTGTATTAATGAGGCTACTTAAATGAACTAAATAGAATGAGAAATTGAAACTAAAAACTAGAAAATTAAATAACTAAAAAAAAAGCTAAACGGTTATATTGAAAAAAAAAACAGATAACCCAAAAGCTAATCCTAGGTCCTAGTCATCACACCATTCTCCTTATCAATCCAGGGCGTTGATCAGAAAAATGAACTCGTACCTGCCAGGCAGGTGCCTGAATAAACACGTAAATAGCATTTATGAATGTGACTGTTGATAGAAATTTCACACGCCCTGCGATTTTATTTATTTGTTTGATCAAACTCCATAGATTGGTGGGGAGAATGGTGTGATGACTGCTACCCAGGGCCTAGGATTATTTTTTAGCTTTAAGTACATTTTCTTTGTAATTTTTATCAGTATTTTTTTCCATAAAACAGTGAAACTTAAAATGTTTTTTTACTTAATTTATTTAAGATTTAAAACGTGGATTTAAAGGTGTGATAATTATTTATAACGAATATGAAAAAAATAAAAAATAAAAGAAATAAATAAAAAGCTTTCATTGCATTTTAATGTGCCATATATAACCTCTCTGTAGACCTCTGTTTAACGCCTATAGAGTGTAACTATTAATTCACCCTTCTATTATTGCCCTTATATCTGCTTCGGAAAATAAATGATCCTAAATGGATAAATTTATATTTTTAATGTATATGAAATGGTTTGGGCATTAACCTGTTTGTTGCATTTTAATAGAGAGAGGAGTATTAAATTGCGCTGAGGTCTGAGTTTTTGAAGAGTTGAGGATATGTAGATAACCTAGTAATATGGATCCCGGTTATCCTTGCAAACAGATCACTGTCATCCTTTCCTCTCAACATTTCCTATGAATTATTCACAACCTTATAAAGCTTTCCCTCTGATTTTAGCTGCCTACAATATTTCGTTCACGGTAGCATTTTCCTTCCACTTATACTGTAATTGTCTATTTTATAATTAAAGATAAAAAAAAAAAAACCTAATCCTTGATATTAAACGCATTAAGTTTTGTGAGCTTCAGGAAAATTCTATCATTCTTCATTATTGAGATCAGAACTTCAACAAATGCCCTTTGGCTCTTGCCTCTCATATTCTATGCATTTCTTCACGTAAGTGCTGTATCGAAGTCAGATATTGACTTCTTGTAGAAAAGTTGGAAAATATGTATGCCTACCTCCTAAAAGTGTAAACTCGTAAACTCAGCGTTATTTGGTATCGTATTGTCTTTGGAGTAAAAGGAAATTTTAAATAATAAGTTAGATATACTTAAGTTAATATTAAATTTAGGTTTGTTTGGAAACTGGTACATCGAAAGGTGTTTTGTTTTAGGTCTGTAAAACTGAAAATAAATGTTTTCGAATCGTTTTCATCTTAATCATATTTTATTTAACGGTTAGTTAATCCTTTGATTCAACACTAAAGTTCATAATCGTTTATGGGTGAATTCAACTAGGGGGGGGGGGTTTAAGAGTTGGAGGAGGGGGAATTAAAACCACCAAAATATCTCCAGAAATTTGTGTTTCATTGAAAAATGTTAGATCACAATTTTCTTAAGCTATTCGTACTTCGTTGTTTTCAGTCTTCAGTAAATCCTCTTTTCTACTTATTGGATTATACTAAAAAGTATGAAATATATTGGGAGAAGAGACATTAGTGTGAAACAACAAGTGGGAAATCTGCTTAGTTTACGCAGCTCCTGCATGCCGGCCTTTTATTACATGAATCAATAAAACATCGCTTCTCTGATAGAAAGAATAAGAAAATTATACTTTTTAATTATACAAATTACAGTAGTACAAATAATAATACAGAAGAGAGAACTGAACAAATTTAGCTCCAACTCTTTCAATGAATGCCTTAAGGCTTACAGGATTAAACAAGTGTAGGACACGGTACACAGCTGCCACGGGACAGCAGATGTAAAACCTAAGTGCAAGTTCAAATAAAATGAACTTGAATGAAATGAACCTCCCAATATATGTGTAAATAAGTATACCTTACTTAAAATGTGGAAACGTGAATATAAGTTGAAAAGTGATACTAAAAGAAATATTACCCTACCCCCTCACCAAATTGATGAATCAACATATTGCTCCCCTCCATCTACCAACTCACCAAATGCCACCGTTGATCTCACAAAAAATTAAAATTACCCACTAGAAGATTAAACCCCAAAACCACATTCACAACCGGGCGTTATTAACTTTGTTGGAGAAAGCAAATTGTGTTTAGCATGGATAAATACATTAAGAGACTTGCTTGTAGTTGTAAATATTATTATTCTTAACGAAAGGGGGCAAAATTTCTCATTTTAGGTATACTGCATCAGAATGAATAAAGGGGGAAGATTAAGCATTTATATTCAAACTTAGATTTAATATTTTCTATAGGTGAAAGCGGTGAACTGTGCTAAATCAGCTACTGAGGTTGTACTCATAAAGTTATTTTCGAAACATTACCACAAATATCCATCGATCTTACCCAGGAGCTAACGAAAATGAGGTTAGTTCAAAATTTTATGCCTACCTCCTGGAAGTGTAAACTCGTAAATACAGAAGTTATTTGGTATCGTATTGCCATTGGAGTAAAAGGAAATTTTAAAGAATAACACGAATCAAGTCCAAAATTGGCAAAGATATCCGTCACATGTTTCTCTCTACAGTAAGAGAGCTCCGCTTAAGTTAGATATACTTAAGTTAATATTAAATTTAGGTTTGTTTGGAAACTGGTACATCGAAAGGTGTTTTGCTTTAGGTGTTAGGATCTTATCCAGGAGCTAACGAAAATGAGGTTAGTTCAAAATTTTATATATAATACATATACACACACTACCCCGGCTTCGCTCGGGAAATCAATTGGATGTGGAAAAAAAAAAAAATTTATTTGCAGGGCTATACTATGCACACTATTTTTACATTTCACCGTCTTGGTGTTAAGGTTAATAGCTGAATATCTAGCAACTAAAACTAACGTTTTAGTCTTGAAAAATAAAAATAAATAACATCCAGATAAATTCATCGGCTCTGTTTAAAATAGCGTTGACAATATTATCATAATCATGAGTAGTATTCATCATTATTAAGTGCCATTATTGAAGTAGTTTTGCTTGGGAATATTTAAACTGAATAATAAGTGTTAAATTTATGCAAGGCAAGCCCCCCCCCAAGAAGAATGCAAGAAGCCCTTTCTATTTACATTCCATGTATGATTATTTACTTTTATTAAGTGTTACAACTTTCTAGGAACATGGACATTCGATGCTCTATTGCCAAGTCTTTCATACTAAACATTAAGCGGTTAGTATTCATCCAAGTTCGTTGTTCAAAGGATTATGAGTAAAACTACTTCCTACTCAATCCCTCTTTATAATTATATAAAATAATGTGTACAATGTAAATAAGAATCATCGATAGCATTCGCCATTCCTATCCATCTTCTACCCCTTCCGCGCCAAATGCCGTCTCAAGTCAGCGGATGTGATTAGAGCTGGCCACGAGCTCGCTGTATTATATCTCCACCACTTCTGCTCCCGAATAATGTGAAAATTCAGGATTGTATTGTTTAAATCATTCTAACTTGAGTTATTCGAAATATTATAACAAAATGTTTTGCAGTTGATGCTATTGTTGACTCCCGTTACAGTTTTTAGCGTATATCTCATTTATGCTTCAGTTTACGACAAATGTGTAGATAAAAAAATTACTCTAAATAACAAATCAAACAAATGTTAGTATGTTCAGATTTGCCGATAAATCAATAGAAACTAAATATTGCAATATTTCATTTCATGTCTCCATTACAACCCCACTCCTGGTCGTTCCTAGAAATTTTAATAAAGATTATAATCATGAATGAGTTAGTGCTAATTAAAATTCCGAGTTTTTTTTTTAATTGTCTATTTAAGGGTCCAATAAAATTTTCGACTCCCGTTATTGTTAGTAGCTTATAACTAATTTATCCATTTTATATCAGAAACGTGTTCATGGCAAAAGTTTCTCTAAATGGTAAATCAAACAACTTTTGTTACGTGCATGTTTGCCAAGAAGCCAATAGGAAAAGAAATGTCACTATCGCCTAGTCTTAGTTGGGTTAGTAGTAATATACAAACTTCGGTTCAACAGTTAAGTCTTGAAAAGGTAACAAATAAACAACAATAATTTGTAACTACAGTACAAATTATCATTTGAGCATGAATTTACATTAGTGAGTTGTTTTTTTTAAAGTAGTTTTAATATTTGTAATTGCTGTTTTTATAAGTGGGTTGTAGCGATGAAACCACTAAATAGTTATACGAAAGCTTCGGAGTTTTTCAATACTCATTTTTTCCATTTCCTTAATGTTTATTAACCCTAAATTCTTCCTCTTTATGTGTGAGCCCATCTTAATAATATGCATGTTATGAAATAAATTAAATTGAAGGAAACATTTCATAAGGAGATGGGAAAGAATGAACAAATAAATACAAAGCACTGGATAGTATATTGTTTGCTCCAGTTGCTTTAGTCGATGTATAGCAGAAGTAAATATATACATCTCTTAAACAGATTTAAAATGGGGAGAATTTATAGTTATAACAAATCATCTAATTAGCTTAATTACTTTAGAGTTTGTTACCAGATTAATATTTGCAAAATCTTATCAAACGTATACTTTTTATTGGTTGGGGCTTTTAATTATACTGTCTATTCTGTTCACTACTATATTAAGTATCTGTAATAATTAATATTTGGAACTCTGTGCAAAACTGTATCTTGTATACCCGTATATTAATAATTATATCTTAAATAATCAAAACCATAAGTTAACATATTTTTGAAAGTTTTTTTATATTATTTTTATTTCCAAGAGTCTTTGTACAATACACAGAGGTCCATAGAATTGACAAACTTTAACACAAAACATAGTCTAATGTTAATAAAAGATGATTAGATTCTTCCTAAGGGAAATTGGCTAGAAATTTGTAGTTACTTTTGTCAAATAAAAGGCAGAAAGTGTATCTGAGACGCTCTCATTTTGGGCGAGACTTTTGCTGTAGAAAGTTTCATTCTTCACTTCCAAGTAGAGAAGTTTTCCCTCCAGAAATCAATGCCCTTTGAACAAACTAAAAAGAGATGTATTTAACTTTTGAGTAAGAACTTCTTCAGCCAGGCAGTCAGACGTGTTTCGGGAAGGGTGAACCCTGAGGATTGTTTTTGTCTTACATTCCTCACGGTTGGCGTTTCAGAATGTAGCTTTATAAATTACTTTGTAGCTTTGACGACAAAGAAATCAGGTTTTCAAAGAAGTCATAACGACATTACATTTTCTGAAAATATTATGATAATTATAATATTTTCAGGAAATGTAATGTCGTTTTGACTTCTTTGAAAACCTGGTTTCTTTGTCGTCAAAGTAATTTATTAATAATAAAATTATAATAATATTTTCAGAAAATTTAATATTTTTACAGACAAAATAAGTAGGGTTAATTTATGAGAGAGTAATTTTCTTAACAGTTCATTTGTGGGCATTACCTAAATACTCCTTTATTAGTCATTCCATTGCCTCACAACATTGAGTGGCACTGGAAGATCAGAAAGAACGCCCATCTCCAAGCCGGTTACTACACAACTTAATTAAATTTAGTGCAAAGACCACAGAGCCATCCCGAGATAGAGATCTCGGGATTTTGCTTTTATCCACTACCTCCCCACATCAGGAATTTCTTCAGTGAAAGCACCACAATCCTAAGCCCACACGGGAATGGAACCTACTATGAAAAGTACTAATTATATCCCAGAAGCTCCCATTATATCCCATGTGATAATTTATTAGACCCATTGTATCTAATATACTATTGTTGATATGAGTATAGTATATGAACACACATTGTTCGCGCAAGATGCCTTTTTTGCTGGAATCCTCCACATTTGCCAGTGTTCAGGGCACAAACAAGGTATTGTGTTTTTGAATTCCTTTCACCCGGAGCTAATGAGGCCCCTTCATCGTTGTTAATAATGGCTCTTATTAACCCTTTCGTTGCAGCAGCATCCATTAAGTAACTTACAAATGACTTTTATTAATTTACTGGTCTTCCTCTTGTATTTATCTAATCGTTCATTGTAGACAGATAATATAAATTTCTTTATTTTAATTAATTAAAATAAGTTTAAATTAAAATATGTAAATTGGATGAGGTGATAAATTTGAATTGGTGTTATCAAGATTGAATAAATTACTGTCCAATATTTAAGTTATAAGATAACGTCGTTTTTAGCTGAGAGTGTTGTTTGCCATGGTGAAATTATAAATGTTATAGTTAGGTATTTATTCATAAATAATTTATAATACGTAAAACATTACGTGTATGTGAATAAATTATATATATAATTTAACTTAACAAATTGATAGCGGAAGGTCTTTTATTTTTCTAACTATTTTCGCACCCACATGGCGCCTCAAGGGGAGAATATAGAACTCTAAGAGATAACTCTAACAACATCGTTACATCAGACCTTCTACTAACTTTGCCGGTCAGAGTGGCTTATAAAGTATTGTTGCGAAAATTAAAGGATTAGCAGAGAGAGAGTCGCGTATTTGGGAAATGCGATATAGATCAAAGAAGCCGACAGTGGGTCCAGCTCCTACTAGACCCTTCCAGTCCAGACGTCGAAGGTCCAGCCAATTCCCCTTTGATGTATGCCGACGACCTATATAAAGAACCGGCCAGCCACGAGCGAGTCATTTTTCTTCTCAAGTGCTCATATGTGCGTTCGGTGCTATAGTGCGACTTAGTACAGTGCGGTAAAGTGTTTTTATAAGAAGAACAGTGTTGTGCCGTGACTGTAAGTAACAGTTTAGTGCCGTGTTTAAGACAGTGCAGTGCAACGAAGTAAAGGACAGTACAGTGCCGCGAAGTAAAGGACAGTGCAGTGCCTTCTTTCTGTGAATTTCAGTGACCGTGAGTGAATTATTAGACTATGTAATCTGAAGAACAGTGACGCTATCAGTGTATACTGTGTGTAGTAATTAAGAATAATTACCAAGTGTATTGTGCATTGTGAAATAAATTATGCAGTGATAAAAACTGTGAAACATGCGAGTATTTAATTTTGCAATCCAAAAGAACTCTTATTAAAAACGTTTATTACTGGTTTTGGTAATAAAACGTAACAGTATGGTAGGTCTAGTCAGCTGATATAGATCGATACGCCAAGAAGTAAAGAAATACTGATTATCCCTAATGAAGTGAAGCAACTACTGCCATCGATTAGTAAGTAAAATTTATATAATATTAAGTGTTTTTTAAAGTTTTTTTTTTTTTTTTTTGTTTTTTTTTTAAACTTCATTATTTGCTTAGAAATTTAACAAAATGGGAGAACCCAAAATGTTTATTATTTTGGATTCAAGGCGTTGCTTTAAACACTGTCTCCATTAAGGACAGAGGACTTGATGGTGGAGGAATATAAGAGGAGATGTAATGGAAGAGAGTTGAAATGAGGGAAACTCTCCACTCAAAGGAAGCCAGTAATTTGCCCGTTGCTATGCCTCTAGGCTGGAGTTGTTAATTCTCAACAGAACGTTGGGTGGCCGCTCTTTAAACGCTTCATGCTACGTGACAGCTCCTGATCGCATATTGATCATATAGGAGTGGCTTTATCGCTCAAACTCAATATAATTGTTTTAGCAGATTTCTCTTAAGGGAAATCAGCTATTGAGGTCGTACTCCTGGCGCGATCAAGTTCTTCAAATAATCGACTTAATGCTCGAAGTATAAATGTGATAAAATATTTCTAATTCATGTATAATATCTATAGGTTTTTGCATATTTTCACGAAAGATTGACGATTTATATTTATATTTTCTATCGAGTGATCTTTTCTTTAACGTCTCACTAGTAGAGCCTGATTTTAAAATTTCTTGATTTTTAAATCTGACGATGAGTGACAGTCTGAAAGAGGTTTCTTTAATTAGAATTAACTATTTTTACTGCTGCCACTCACACAGTGGTATGTTCTTCAAAATATTTTATGATGGTTGAAAGATGTTAAGTTAGCATTTCTCACTTAAACTTAAGCCAAGGCTACAAGTGCAAC